>LR991075.1:16874689-17292189 GCA_905163555.1 Notocelia uddmanniana | reverse complement strand
TTTTAGCACTGGCTTAATGGCACTGACTGTCGCTCGACCGGCACTCGGATCTTCCAGTCTTTCGCCCCACTTCCGGAGAAGAGTGTCTCTCGCGTCCATTCTCCAGCGTTTTATCTCCTCCGGCAACGGCTCTTGTCCTCCGGCTCGCGAGTTGGTGATCTGACTGTACACGCTAGCCAGAACTTCGGCGTCTAGGTCCCAGGGTGGAGTCCCGGCCATGACGCAGGCTGCCTCATAAGATATCGTTCGATATCCCCGCACGACTCTAATGGCCATGGCTCTTTGTGGCCTTCGTAGAAGGGCCTTGTTGTGGGCATTTAGAGCATCTACCCAGATAGGAGACCCGTACAGAGCCATCGACCTCACTACCATTGTATAGAGTCGCCGACAGCCGACATTTGGTCCGCCTACATTAGGTAGGAGCCGACCAAGCGCTCTCGCGGCTCCGATGAGCTTCGGGGCCAAGCGCTGGAAATGCTCCTTGAAGTTCCATCGGCTGTCGAGTACAAGTCCCAGGTATTTCATTGTAGACTCGACGCCGACGGAAACTCCTCCGACTACCAGTTGTGCGCCAGGTGGGGGTGCCTTTCGGGGACCGTGAAAACAGATGGCCTCTGATTTATGTAGGGCCACCTCAAGCCCTAGTTTCTTAATCCTCGCCACCACGTGAGCAACACTTGCCGTTGCCAAAAGAGACGCCTCTCTAAATGTGTCAGCCACCGCCGTGACGAGAGTGTCGTCAGCATAGCACGTCAGTGCAACGCCACGCAGGATCCTTCCTCGTAAAACCCAGTCGTAGCCGACATTCCACAGGAGCGGTCCGAGGACGGACCCCTGTGGGACGCCGCACGACATTGGTTTTTCCTTCCAGTCGTCATGTGCCGGGTATTTGACTGCCCTATGTGATAGATAGGCCCCAATGATGTTACTTAAGTAGCTCGGCACGGCATGATACCTAAGCGCCTCCTTAATGCACTCCCAAGGCAGGGTGTTAAACGCGTTCGAGATATCCAGCGAAACCGCAAGAGCAACTCCGCCCCGAGACACCGCTACATCCGCCAAACCTTTGACTCGAGCGATTGCGTCAATTGTCGACCTGCAACGCCGGAAACCAAATTGACTTTCATTCAAATTTGGCCCTACGTTATCGAGATGCTTGACGAGACGAGCCGAGATTACACGCTCAAAGAGCTTGCTCACCTCGTCTAGCAATACAATTGGCCGATATGCGGATGGCGAATCTGCCGGACGCCCTTCCTTATGGATCAGCACAAGTTTACCCGTCTTCCATGCACGCGGAAAATGGCCTTGCTCCATGCACGCTGTGAAGAGTGCTCTTACTCTGGGCTCAAGTGGGCCTAATGCGACTACCCAAGCCCGACCTGGTATTCCGTCAGGCCCTGGTGCCTTATTCTTTTGGCGAAGACGTAGCAAAGCCGCTCCTAATTCCCCTGCGGTGACTTCTGGTATACTAGCAGATTCCACGCCCACCATAGCCTGTTCCTCTGGCGGAGCCATCGGAGGGGGAACAAAGCCGGTTCTCTCCGGAAAAAGGGTATCAACTACCAGTCCAAGAAGTTGAGGCGGGAGAGTCTGAGTCAGCGGGGGGGCCCACGGTCGAAGCTTGCACCTCACCATTCTGTAGGGCCTGCCCCACGGGTCCTTATTGAGACTCTCCAGCATCTCCTTTTCCGCTAAGTCTTTTGCCTTGCCAATAGCGACCTTTAGAGCTAGGACCCGCTCTCGGTAGGCGGAGTATAGTTGCGTTTCCTCTTGGAAATCCCGCCGCTGTCGTCTTCGACTCCTTGTGTACTCACGCCTCGCAGCTATACATGATTGTCGTAGCTGTGTCAACTCTGCGGACCACCAGTACACCTTACGCTGAGGTGGTAATTGGCGGACTCGTGGCATGGCCGCATCGCAATTTTCAGTCATTGCATCCCCTAGCCATTGCGCTTCGCATTCTATATCTAGCGGACCTTCGGGAACCGGCAGCCATGCCTTTACCAGGGCTGCTTCCTCCAGCACTTCGCGGTCGAGGCGTTTTAGTGCCCAGCGTGGACCGCCTCCTCTGAGGGACTGACTTTGCGCAGTCACTATGGCTGTGAGCGCAGAGACGCTGAACGTAATGTAGCGATGATCTGAAAGAGTCTCTACACTCTCCTGAACTTTCCAATCAAAAACACGGCGTGCCAGGGCGGCGTCAGCGAACGTAATGTCGATTACGGAGCCACCCTGTTGCCGCACGCACGTGTCCACTGACCCAGAGTTGAGAACCTCCAGACCATAGGCTACAGCCCAGTCTTCCAGGCACTGCCCACGCACATCCGTCACTGCAGAACCCCACGCTCTGGATTTCGCATTAAAATCCCCGGCAACAATGACGGGAGTGGGGTGCAGCTGCCTGACAATAGCACCAACCTCCCCCAGAAATTGCTCAAATTCGGCCAGACTTTTATTTGGTGAAAAGTAGCCTCCCACCAAAGCCATACCTCCGCCAGTTGCTGCGACAAATCCGTGGCCCTTTTTGACACTTTGCAAAGGTGTGGAGCCGGCTGCGCTCCGCGATACCAGGGCCACGGTTTCGTCCAAGTCCCCTATCCAACCTGCTCGAGCTGGGACAGAATATGGCTCCGCTATCACTGCCATTTGTATCGACCATTCCGCCATACTCTGGAACAAAAGGTCCTGAGCTCTGGCGCAATGGTTGAGGTTCGCCTGTAGCACATGTAGAGCCATATTATCCAACAGTCATGCTCATCTCCTCTTCTGCCCCATCCAAGTTGGAGTTGGGTGGGCGGACAGGCTGCGAGGAGGCCCGGGGGCCATCGTCAGTCTTTGTCCTCGATCTCTTAGCACGGGGGGCAGCGCAGTTCTTGCTGCCTGACCTGTGCTCTGCAGCTTTACCCGCTACTGCACAGAGCGCGCAGTGAGGCTTGGCGGTACACACGTTGGCTTTGTGGCCCGGTTGGCTACATCGATAGCATAGATCAGACCGATCAACCTCAGAGGAACAGTTCACCCTCATATGGCCCGTCTCTAGACAACGATAACAGCGTTGGGGACGGGTTTCGAGCAACTTTACTTGCGCTGAAACCCATCCCACGAGGAATCGCCCACTTTCAGCCACCTTTTTCGCAGCTGCAACAGGACAGCGGATCCACACCGTCCCTAGGCTTCTGACGTCCGATTTTATGTCACCGATTTTGACATCCTGGGCCAAACAATTTCCAGCACTTGTTACCGCAGCTCTGATGTCTTCCGTTGTCACAGAGTCATCCAGGCCAGATATGCGCATTTCAGCACATTTGGTAGGACGTGTAACTCTGACCTCCTCTGGATTGAATAACTCCTGTAGCTTCTCAGCCAGCTTATCTGCCTTTGACGCGCTGGTTGCCCCTGGTATTTCCAACAACCGGGCGCCAGTAGCCGCCACTTTGAACCTGACTGACTCGATTTCCAATTCGGACAGGTTCACTTTGGTTTTTGCTTCCGCGATGACATCCTTGTAGGTGACACCCTTCTCCGCTGCCTCGGGTTGGATGGACAGCACTACGGCCGTAGAGCGCGGGGGCCGTAGTTTACGAACCGCTTGTTTTTGAGGCTGAAGTGGTGCTTTCATCGCTGCAACCTTTTTCGCCTTTTTACGCCCGCCAACCACATTATTCCAGGACCGGTTCATCGACGTCGGCGCTGGCGGTAGCGGGCGAGGTTCTCTTGCCGGGGGAGCCGGCTGTGAGGCGGCTCCATTCTTCTTTTTACCGCCTCGATTTTTCCCCTTTTGGGGATTCGAGGCGGGCCCAGGTGTGGCCGTTTTGGTACCTGTTTTTGGCTGCTGGACTTGTGCAGCAGGCTTAGGCACCGGTGAATCCATCGCAGCTTCACCGCGTTGGTCTGAAGCCAGTGCAGGCCTCAAGTTCCTGGCCGGCAGAAGTCTTTCCTCCTTTTCTAGTGCCTCAAAACGAGCATTTACCATGCAGCCGATCTGCATCATGATGCTGCGTTTTAATTCTTCGTCCTGATCAATGCAGGAACGGCCCTCATTTCGACTCTGTTCCTTTTCGGGATTTGCTTTAGGCACTTTCCTTTTCACTGGTCGGCCAGATGGTTCTGGCGTAGGCTGCGTCTCAGCGAGTTGCTCCACCATTTCAATATCGGGCAGGGTGGAGGTCTGCGGTGTCCCCCTAAACTTAGCCATCTCCTCCATCAGTTGTGCCTGCTGTTTCCGGAGACTCTCCAATTCAGCCCCCATTCTTTCATTGGCCTCCTGCAACCGGCGAGTCTCCTCTGAAACAGTGCGTGTACTTAGACGCTCAAAAACGTCTGCAATGACCGCGACAGATTCCTTGAGTGAGCGTACAAAAGTGCCTTTCAGGTTGCCGGACTTTAAGGCAACGTCGGTTATGATAGTCAGCTGGTCAGCTACAATTTTTAACATTTCCGCTACCGACTTATCTGGATCTTCACTGGCTGATGACGAGGCAGACAAGCGTGAGATACGCGTCCGCCTTGCAAGAGCAGAACTATTGGCAACCGCCAATTCCGCATCTAACCTAAGGGCTTCTCTCTTTGCATCGTTGAGTGCCCGCTGGGACGCCGCCAGGCCTACGTATTGCCCTGTAGTTGGAGGTCGACCTCTGCCCCTCTTCAACACCGATCGCGATGGCGGTGGCATCGGGGAATCTTCCGCTTCGTCACTAGCCTCAGCGCTTCTGTCCATGCAGATCCGCTTCGAGCCTCTGTGTACCCAAAAGCGGCCCTTAATTGATCCGTTGGAAGACCCCGAGTTTGACCTAGATCTACTTATCACCGTTTCTAAACTGTAGTCGGAAACGGAACCACTACCGCCCTCGACGGGTTTCACTGTCCTCTTCGCATTTTTGCCATTGTTGGCATTTGGTGTGTCGTCTAGCCTCTCCAACAACACTATCGCCTGCTGCATCTGCGGCTGTTCTGATATCACCGTCTCAGTTTGGACTTCATCCACCTCATTTCAACCTAACCTAACCTAACCTAACCTAACCTAACCTAACCTAACCTAACCTAACCTAACCTAACCTAACCTAACCTAACCTAACCTTTTTTTTTTTTTTTTTTTTTTTTTTTTTTTTTTTTTTTTTTTTTTTTTTTTGACGGTGTGAAAATGCTGTTACGCATACCCCCAGCCGCGAGGCCTTTCGGGGGTTATGTGGGACTCACTCCATCCCGCAACCCCCTCTGCTAGTCAGAGGGAGGGGAGGAGCATACCCACTAAAAACACACCGGCGTCACCCGCTCTGCCGTTAAGGGGGCGCCATGGGATCGCGAACATTTCACCACGACGCCCCCCGGCGGCCCTGGAGAATTTGTGCCAGGGCACCCGCGCCAAAGGAGGGGAAGGTCAGGACGCTTTGACCCTCCCCTCAAACATGTACGACCGTACTATGTGGGTTGTACCCACAAACCCTACTGGGGGAGGACGCGGCCTGCGGCAGCATACCGTGCGCGTCCTCTACCCCTTCGTCTGCGTCGGAGCGGGAGCGCGTCCGCACTATCTTCGCGCTCCCTCTCCGCGGCCTCCTTCTGCGAGATGATTGATTCGCAGAAGGAGGCTATTGCTTCCCAATATCTCTCGCCACGCAACATCACAGCCACAATGTTCGGCAGCGAGAGATCGTCCGTCTGGATGGCTGCTATTAGGTTTCGTCGCTCCTGCTCCCAGCGAGCACAGTGCTGCAGAGTGTGCTGGGCCGTGTCATCCTCCGCCCCGCACTCATGGCAGGTGGGGCTCTCCTCCCTCTTTATTTTGTGCAGATAATGACCGAAGCAGCCATGACCGGTCACTATCTGCGTCAGTCTGAACCCCACCTTGCCATGTTCCCTGTCCAGCCATCTATCGAACGACCCGAGGAGTGCCCCTATGGTGCGGACTCCATAGGGAGAGTCCTCGAGGTCGTCCTTCCACTTTTCCCTTAACCTCAGCTCTGTCCGCCTTCTCATGGCCCCTATTTCTTCCGGAGCTGGAAACTCCCCGGTAGCCCTCCAACCTACCCGCTCCCTGTGCGCTTCGGCGAGCATCTCGGCGTCAAACTCCCATGGGGGAGTGCTCGCCAGCGCACACGCTGCTGCCCACGCCACCGTCACGTAGGCCCTACAAATACGGATGGCCACCACCCTTTGGGGCCTCCTGAGTAGGGCCTTGTTTGCCGCACTTAGGGAGTCTACCCAAATTGGGGCCCCGTACAGGGCCATGCTCCGGGCGACCCCCGCGTACAGGCGGCGGCACGTAACGGACGGCCCTCCCACGTTGGGCAGCAGCCTGCCCAAGGCCGAAGCAGCCGCTATTATCCTGGGAGCGAGTTGGCGGAAGTGCTCCCGGAACCTCCAGTTGCGGTCCAGGATAAGCCCCAAATATTTGATATGGGGCCTAACCTGAACCGCTTCCCCAGCAACCCTTATCGATGCACCCGCAGGCGGCCGCCATCCCCTCCCCCCAAAAATGATGGCTTCTGTTTTGGGAAGGGACACTCTCAGCCCCAGCAGCCGGATGCGGGTGACCATCAGTTCCGCCGCCACTTCAGCCCTCCGCAAGCTCTCACGCAGCTCTGCCCCCCGGACGGCAACCATGGTGTCGTCGGCGTAGCAGATGACTGCCATCCGGGGAAGGAGGACACCCCTGATGGCCCAGTCGAACCCCAGGTTCCATAACAGGGGCCCGAGTACAGACCCCTGGGGCACTCCGCAGGCCATGGGCCTCGTCCTCCTTTGTCCATCTCTATTTTCGTAGAGCACTACTCTCTGTGTGAGGTAGTGCTCCACGATGCGCCTCAGGTAGGGAGGCACTCCGTGAAACCGAAGTGCCTCCTTGATTACGGAATATGGGAGGGAGCCAAATGCATTGGCGATGTCGAGTGACACCGCGACGACTCCCTCCCCTCTCCCTGCCGCATCCTCGCAGAAGTGCTTCAGGGCCCCTAGTGCGTCCATACAGGACCGCCCAATTCGGAATCCGAACTGGCGGTCACTTATATTGGGGCCCGTTCCGTCCAAATGCCGTATGATACGCGCGGCAAGGATCCTTTCTAACATTTTGCCGGACTCATCCAACAGCACTATTGGCCTCCACCCGGATGGGGATTCCGCCGGACGACTCTCCTTCCTGATGAGGCAGAGTCTCCCCTCCTTCCAGCACCTTGGGAACCGCCCAGACTCCAGACACCCATCAAAGAGGTCCTTTAGGCGGCTCCCAAGGTGACCCAGTGCTATTGGTAGAATCCGGCCCGGAACACCGTCTGGACCTGGGGCCTTTTTGCACGCCCGCAGACGGTGCACCGCCCACGTCAGCTCGGCCTCACTGATTGGTGTCACGTCCACCGCACCTTCCTCCTGCGGCTCGGACATGACGGGTGGGACAAACTCGGGGGCTGTCGGGAACAGCCCTTCAACTACTTGCGACAGAAGCTGCGGCTCAAGGGAGTCCATGGTGGGGCCATTGCGCATTTTGTTGCGCACAACCTTATAGGGCCGCCCCCATGGATCCCTCTCCAGCGTGGCCAGGAACGCCTCGTGTGCCGCGTCTTTGGCTCTAGCAATTGCCAGACAAAGAGTTTCCTTTGCCTCCTTAAGGGCCCTGTGGAGGAGCTCCTCTTCATCCGGCGTGTGCCTGCGCCGCCGGCATCGAGTGTACGCCCGCCGTGCCCGATTGCATGACAGCCGGAGGGCTGCAATCTCCTCCGACCACCAGTACACTCGATGCTTGGAGCGAACCTGACCCGCTCTGCGCATACTTGCGTCGCAAATCGTCTGTAGAGAGTCCCGAAACTGGACCGCCCTTTCCTCCACCCCCTGCTGTAAGTCCGGAGTCTGCCCCCATCTGGACTCCACCATTGCTGCCTCCTTGGCAGCATCCCTATCGAGGGAGCCCAGACACCATTTTGGGAAGCCCCTTCTCACTGTTGCAGGGGCGAGGGCTTGCCTGCTCTCGGAGACCCTAAATCTAACATATAAGTGGTCAGATAGGGTCTCCACGTCCCCCAGGACACGCCAATCTGCTATGCGCGCAGCGACGGCAGGGGTCGCGAAAGATACATCCACGATGGACCCCCCCTGCCGGCGTACGCAGGTTTCGGCTGTGCCCCGGTTTAGGACTTCCAGCCCGAGTCCCGTTACCCAATCCCAAAGGACCTCTCCTCTCGGATCGGTCCTTGGGGAACCCCACGCCTCGCACTTGGCGTTGAGGTCCCCTAGCAGTAAAATTGGTGCCGGCGCCGTGCCTCCTATTACCCTCTCTAGCTCCTCCAAAAATTGTTCAAAGGCGTGCAGCGGGCGATTCGGGGAGAAATAAACGCCGATGAGAACTATTCCACCCCACCTGACCGCTGCGAACCCCTGTCCACACCTAATTTTTGTTATGGGTGGGTGGCTGCCCATTGGAGGAACAACCACCGCCACTAGACTGTTAGTGTCCCCCACCCAGTTGGATTGGCAGGGGACATAGTAAGGCTCCGCAATAATGGCAACGCTGATGGACCACTCTGCCATGTGCTGTATTATGAGATCCTGTGCACGGGCAGAGTGGTTTGCGTTGCATTGTAGGACCTCCAGATGCGCAGTGGGTCTTACTGGCATTAGAGGTCCATTTGTTGCCCCTCACTAGATTTGTTGGAGGTCCTTGCAGTGACCTCCCTGCCTTTTACATTCGGAGGGGCACAGGACGGCCCCCCCATGATGTGACCCGCCGCCTTTTTCGCCTGGTGACACACAGCGCACCACGGAGTGGTGGCATTACACTCTTTCGTAGTGTGCCCCGGCTTGCTGCATCGGAAACAGCAACCGCTCCTGTCCACTGGCGATGGACACATCGGCCTAGTGTGACCCGTCCCCATGCATCTGTAGCAGCGTATAGGTAGCGGTTCCAATGCCTTTACCTGCGCCGCCGTCCAGCCCAACATCAGGCGACCCGCCGACACCACACTCTTTGCAACAGCGACTGGGCATCGCACAATGACGGCGCCTGTCCCGTTGCCCGCCCACCTAATTTTGCCAACGCTGACTTGGGCTTCCGGGCATTTTCCTTTTGCCGCCACCTCCTTTTGGATCTGATCCGAGGTCACCGACTCATCGAAGCCGTATATACGGCATTCCGCTTTTTTAGTAGGTCTGGTGACCTCGGCCACATCCCCAATGAGGCTGCGCAGCCTTTCTGCCAAACTATCGGCTACAGGACCGCTTTGCGCCCCGGGAACCTCGATAATGCGCGCCCCGGTTGCAGTTTTTCGCACCTTGACATGCGATATGCCTAATTCCTCCAATTTGATGGTAGTCGCCTTAGCCATTACTGTAATGTAATCCGTCTCAGTCTCCGGCTTCAGTGCGATGACAACCGCCGCCGAAGAGGGCGCCACCAATTTGGGAGCCACAGGTTTCTTAGCCGGCTTAGGGGCAGAGGCAGCCGCGACTTGAGGTTGGGAAGGCTTCTTCACTTTGCCTCCCTTCACCACGTCCACCCATTCGCCAGGCTGCGACCTCGGCGCCGGCGTTGGGGCAGGCGTAGGCAGCACTGCCTCTGGGGTTGGGGTAACCAATGCAGCTTGGTAACTTTTGCGAGCCGCTTTTTTCTTGGTAGCTGACTGCTTGGGTTTGGGGCCCACCCTTTCCTCTATCTCCACTCGGCTGGTCGAGGGTTCCGCTGTTCTTTTCCCTTTCGGAGACGCAGCCCTCTTGTCTGCAGCCAGTGGGGGACGCAGAATTGGCTCCGGAGGGAGCCGGCGTTCGACATTCTCCAAGCGGGCGTCTATCATCGCCCCCAGTGACACAAACATATCTTTTTTCAAGTCTCCCAGCCGGGAGTCCATGAGGGCACCCAGCTCTTGGAGGACGTCAGTTGCGCCGCCCGCCACCTGGGAATTCGTAGTCGTGGACTTCTCCGAGAACGCCGTGCGTAGTGCCTTTATCTCATCCTGGCACTGCTTCAACTGTTCGGACATTCTCTTGTTGTCCGCTCGCAACGAGCGGACCACTTCTGACTCCTCCGGGCCGTCGCCAAGCTCCACGAGCTCGTAGCATATGGCGTTCATCTTTCCTCTTATGTCGCCTTTTATGTTGCCGCAGCGAGCAATTTCAGCCAGCAACTCTCGGGCTCTGTCTTTCACCGCGACAGGGTGCTGGGAAGATATTCGTCGATCGCAATCAGGCGACGCTACTGTCCGCTTCGATTTCCCTTTCTTTTTTAATTTTTCCGTACTACGGGAGATGTTGTGTTCAGTCTCCTTTTCATACTCCGAGAGTCTGGACTCTCGGAGTTGCGCCTTTGCCAGATTTAGGCCAGTGTAAGCTCCTTTTGGGTGCCCCCTAGCTGTGGCCGTGATTTTGCGATCTGGGCCTAATTCGTCTTCCTGGCTCCCTCCCCTCCTTCTCTTTAAGGAACCGTCCCGGGAGTCCATTTGCTCAAATATTTTCTTGAGCGGCAAACTCTCTTCGTCCGAAGAAAATATGTATGGGTCCTTCCATAACTTTTTCCCCCCCGTGACAGGCTCAGTCAAGTCCTGGTCCCGATCCAATAACGAAGCATTCTCCCCGTCGGATTTGCCCCCATCTGCTAGAGATTCGGCACAGCTACCGTATCCCTCATTCACATCCATCACCTGTTCATTTTGAATATCGTTGTCCGTTGTGATATTGCCAGTTTCGTCGTTAGATTCCATCGATTTGTTTGTTTTTTGTAAATAATTGTCCATATTATTCCCACGATTAGGGGAGACAAGAGAACCATCGGGACAGAGATCCCCGATATCCCGATGGCTTTGCCGCAGCGAGTGGCTCTAGGTGGCTGATACACACTCCAGCCGCTCTGAAAAACGCGGAGTACCCTCGCGTAGGGAATTGTGGATTTTTTATTGGGGTTTACTCCCCTCGGCCCGGCCAATTAAGGCAAGGCCATCGGTCCGCGCGCAGTCTGCCTGGCACCTCTCGTACCCCTATAACGCCACCAATAGGGGTCGTTGAGAGAATGCTGCGGATAACGATGTCAGGGAGACCTGGCGTAGGCCGCCCTAGGGGTTCGGTTAGGAACCCCCCTCCTCGTCCAAAGTGGTTTTTTAAAGAGGTGTCCTTCCTCGCAGTCCCCGTCCGCAGACAGCGACCCTCGTGCCGACCCCACGGGCCGGGTTACGAGTCGGCCGACAGCTGACCTGAGCCAACCGCCGCCCTCTCCTCCACCAAGACGGCCGGATTCCCTGCCACCACAGATAAAACTGGGGCATGCTGGGAGCGGCCAACAACAAAACACGGCACTGAAGCCCACGCAGTGAATTCTACTGCATTGACACGACTGTGACTGGTAGTTAGCAGAGGGAAGACAGCGAACGCGCAACTGAGCGGCTATCTCCCCCCTCCCAGGGTGCACCACGGGGAGGTCTACCAGTCCTTGCACCCCAACCTAACCTAACCTAACCTAACCTAACCTAACCTAACCTAACCTAACCTAACCTAACCTAACCTAACCTAACCTAACCTAACCTAACCTAACCTAACCTAACCTAACCTAACCTAACCTAACCTAACCTAACCTAACCTAACCTAACCTAACCTAACCTAACCTAACCTAACCTAACCTAACCTAACCTAACCTAACCTAACCTAACCTAACCTAACCTAACCTAACCTAACCTAACCTAACCTAACCTAACCTAACCTAACCTAACCTAACCTAACCTAACCTAACCTAACCTAACCTAACCTAACCTAACCTAACCTAACCTAACCTAACCTAACCTAACCTAACCTAACCTAACCTAACCTAACCTAACCTAACCTAACCTAACCTAACCTAACCTAACCTAACCTAACCTAACCTAACCTAACCTAACCTAACCTAACCTAACCTAACCTAACCTAACCTAACCTAACCTAACCTAACCTAACCTAACCTAACCTAACCTAACCTAACCTAACCTAACCTAACCTAACCTAACCTAACCTAACCTAACCTAACCTAACCTAACCTAACCTAACCTAACCTAACCTAACCTAACCTAACCTAACCAGTCGTGCGCCGAGCGCCGCGGTGTAAGCATCGTTTCCGCGCCGCTCCGCGGCTCAAAAATCACTTTTACCGGTTTTTTAACTCAAATCAACAAGTGTTATATATCAAAACGTGCGCGCTAACGCCCCCTATCTATTCGTATAAAAATCTTTAAGATCGGACAACGTGGTGAAGTGCAGTGACCAAAACAGTGATTAGGAATCTGCCGAGTGTGATTAATACGGTGATAGAAACTATACGAAAAGTGCCACAGACACGGAAAATACATCAAAACGTTTCTTAGTGTGTGCCCCATCCTGTGTATGTGTTGGTTTTAGCCGGACTTACTAACCAGAAGTACAATCGTAAGTACGAAACATAACTCAGAATTGAAAGTGCTAAAACGTGTTAAATCTCTGAAATTAGATCTTTTACCTAGTATTATTTTTATTTTACCGTATGCATCTCTGTGTTCTTGACATTCTGTAAAAATTTCGGATTTTTCCCCTGAAAAACGGCAAAGTTATTCAATAAAAGAAGGGCGAAGAACCAAAACACGTGGTTCAAGAAAACCGGTTTACAGACTCGTCCGGCTGTTTTCAGCACCACCATCGTGTGCGTTATACCATCAAGTTCAAAGAACAATTTCGAGAACAGAGATAAGTGCAATAGTTTTTATCTTATATAACTTTTTGTGATTCAAGTACCCCAAATTTCTCGAGATCCAAACATACACCTAAACCACTTGTTTTCTACAGTAAGGACCCCTATTTATTTTCATGCCTCCCTGCGGGCAACTTAATGGACCAATATTAAGAATTATTTCATAATTTTTAAGTTCATAGTTTTTAAGTAATGTAATTATTACTGAAGTAAGTCGGATCAACGATACAAAATTACGTAAATATCATTCTGAAAATTACTTTTTTGTTTTGTCTCTATTTAAAGATTATCTTATTTTATATAGTAGATCTGTGTTAAATAATAGTTTTAAAGTATTCTCAGTATCTGTCATTCAGTCAGTTTTAAAGATAATAGCCCTCAATTTTTCAATGTAATTTCACCTACTAAATCCATCGTTCTACTATCATATTATAATTTCCACATATTATTTTGATTGTATTGTGTGAATCATACCTTGCTTCACATATCCTGTAAATATTGTACGTGTAACACTTATAAATAATAAGCAATTCTAATTTCCGCGAACATTTCTGAGTAAAAAATTTTTCAATGCTAAATTTAATTTTTTTGCCATTATAATCTTAACTATTGTTATATACAGAAGTATTTCATGTGTATCCAGCAATTTTTGTGCAAAATTTCAAATTTTTAACCGTGTAATTTTGGGAGATAACCGAATTTCCTTTCTGTCTGTCGACGCAGTTTACGTAATTTCATTCTGGAAAACTTTTTTCTCAGCTGGCCTCTTTTTTCGAATTTTCTTCTTTAATAATTTATTTCTGGGATAAAAAGTTGTTTCTAAGCAGGGTCCAATTTATACTATTGGTTAGTTTTGGTGTTAATCGACCTTCCACTAATTCAGCAGCCATACCCACAAATTGTAATTTCCAAATATTTTTCAAACTGTACTTTGTGTGTTTCCCCTTGTTACATTCTCACTGTTAATTCTGTGTACGTGACATTTATGGTTAAGAAGAATTTTCCGTTTTTTCGGTCATTTATATGTAAAAAATATTTTAAAAAATTATAACACTATAATTCCTAAAGTTTGCATATAGAGTAGTGTTAGTCATACAACAAGGTATTTACCTGAAATTTTTCAAAATTTTCAGTTAGTAACTTGAGGAGTTAATCGAATTTCCTTTCGGTCTGCAGATGCAGACAAAGTTTACATAATTTCTTTTTTTTAATAATCTGTTATTCTGTGTTGTAATATCTGTGTTGTAATATGCTGTTTTTTTTTTTGTCGCGTATAATTTAATGTATGTACATATAAAAATCTTTAAGATCGGACAACGTGGTGAAGTGCAGTGACCAAAACAGTGATTAGGAATCTGCCGAGTGTGATTAATACGGTGATAGAAACTATACGAAAAGTGCCACAGACACGGAAAATACATCAAAACGTTTCTTAGTGTGTGCCCCATCCTGTGTATGTGTTGGTTTTAGCCGGACTTACTAACCAGAAGTACAATCGTAAGTACGAAACATAACTCAGAATTGAAAGTGCTAAAAAGTGTTAAAACTCTGAAATTAGATCTCTTACCTAGTATTATTTTTATTTTACCGTATGCATCTCTGTGTTCTTGACATTCTGTAAAAATTTCGGATTTTTCCCCTGAAAAACGGCAAAGTTATTCAATAAAGAAGGGCGAAGAACCAAAACACGTGGTTCAAGAAAACCGGTTTACAGACTCGTCCGGCTGTTTTCAGCACCACCATCGTGTGCGTTATACCATCAAGTTCAAAGAACAATTTCGAGAACAGAGATAATTGCAATAGTTTTTATTTTATATAACTTTTTGTGATTCAAGTACCCCAAATTTCTCGAGATCCAAACATACACCTAAACCACTTGTTTTCTACAGTAAGGACCCCTATTTATTTTCATGCCTTCCTGCGGGCAACTTAATGGACCAATATTAAGAATTATTTCATAATTTTTAAGTTCATAGTTTTTAAGTAATGTAATTATTACTGAAGTAAGTCGGATCAACGATACAAAATTACGTAAATATCATTCTGAAAATTACTTTTTTGTTTTGTCTCTATTTAAAGATTATCTTATTTTATATAGTAGATCTGTGTTAAATAATAGTTTTAAAGTATTCTCAGTATCTGTCATTCAGTCAGTTTTAAAGATAATAGCCCTCAATTTTTTAATGTAATTTCACCCACTAAATCCATCGTTCTACTATCATATTATAATTTCCACATATTATTTTGATTGTATTGTGTGAATCATACCTTGCTTCACATTTCCTGTAAATATTGTACGTGTAACACTTATAAATAATAAGCAATTCTAATTTCCGCGAACATTTCTGAGTAAAAAATTTTTCAATGATAAAATTTAATTTTTTGCCATTATAATCTTAACTATTGTTATATACAGAAGTATTTCATGTGTATCCAGCAATTTTTGTGCAAAATTTCAAATTTTTAACCGTGTAATTTTGGGAGATAATCGAATTTCCTTTCTGTTTGTCGACGCAGTTTACGTAATTTCATTCTGGAAAACTTTTTTCTCAGCTGGCCTCTTTTTTCGAATTTTCTTCTTTAATAATTTATTTCTGGGATAAAAAGTTGTTTCTAAGCAGGGTCCAATTTATACTATTGGTTAGTTTTGGTGTTAATCGACCTTTCACTAATTCAGCAGCCATACCCACAAATTGTAATTTCCAAATATTTTTCAAACTGTACTTTGTGTGTTTCCCCTTGTTACATTCTCACTGTTAATTCTGTGTACGTGACATTTATGGTTAAGAAGAATTTTCCGTTTTATTTGTCATTT
Organism: Notocelia uddmanniana; assembly: GCA_905163555.1. Taxonomy (NCBI): domain Eukaryota; kingdom Metazoa; phylum Arthropoda; class Insecta; order Lepidoptera; family Tortricidae; genus Notocelia; species Notocelia uddmanniana. The sequence goes on along the minus strand of LR991075.1, from coordinate 17,276,710 downwards.
ATATGTAAAAAATATTTTAAAAAATTATAACACTATAATTCCTAAAGTTTGCATATACAGTAGTGTTAGTCATACAACAAGGTATTTACCTGAAATTTTTCAAAATTTTCAGTTAGTAACTTGAGGAGTTAATCGAATTTCCTTTCGGTCTGCAAATGCAGACAAAGTTTACATAATTTCTTTTTTTAATAATCTGTTATTCTGTGTTGTAATATCTGTGTTGTAATATGCTGTTTTTTTTTTGTCGCGTATAATTTAATGTATATATAATGCTTCGTACACCCCCGCAATCCCCTCGCAAATTGCGCAACAATAATAGCGACACTGCAACAATCGACGGCGAGACTATCCCGTCTAATATTGATAGCTCTGGAGACATGGAAGCGCTTCGGTTGAGCCAGGATACGGAAGCGTCCCCACCACATTACCCCCTCTCGGCACAAGAGCTGCCGCAGCTGTCACAGCTGCAAACACCGCAAATGCCGATGCCGGGACCGGCAAGCACAACTGAGCCCTCTGAAAGGGACGGGCTTTCATTGAGCGGCGAGTCTGTAGCCAGCCCTAGTACCAGAAATTCTAGTGGCAGGCTCAGGACAATGATTAGACAAAAAGCGGAAAAAATATACAGCATTTTTAAATCGAATAAAAGTGTCACTAAAGGCAATAAGGCAGACATCATCGAATGCGTCAAGGAAATGCAGGAGGCTGTGGACAGGTACAGTCAGGAGTGCGAAATATTGAATGCAGAACGCCTTGTAGAACCCGCCTCCTCGGCTAGAAACTGGATTTTTAACTCTGAAAATAGTAGCTCTAATAAACTTGATAGCGCAATTGCCTGTATACAGGAAGAACTAACAAGAATTAGGCAAGAACAAACGAATATTGGCGCCCTGGTCGCTTCCGTGACGAGCGGCGCGGACCGACGGTTTCACGCCGATCTCGGCTTCGAACTTGGCGGCCCCGTCCTGGGAGAGCCCGTTGAGCGCCTAACAAGACCCACGTACAGCGAGATAGCTGAAAGGCCGGCTCTGGACGCTCCCAGAAATAACCCGGCCATTATAGTCACGGTTGCCAATGTACAAACTGGACTAGAAGCGCTCACTACGTTTAGGAATGAAATCTCCTTTAAGACCACAAACTATGCCCCTCAAAGAATCAGGCCGGTTTCCAATAACAAACTCCGTATAGAGTTTCAAAATGAAAAACAATTAAACGAGACTCTTAAGCGAATCAACAGCACCCCAAACATCAAGGCGGAACCTGCTCGAAGCTTATCACCTATGATAATACTAAAAGGTATTCACAAAGATACTCCCTCGCAAGAACTTGTGGACATCATAACCACTCAAAATCCTACCGTGAGAGATGCCGCAATAGGTCATGACGCAATCCAACTTGTGTACATAAATAACAATAAAAATCCTAAGCTATTCAACGCCGTACTTAGATGCTCGCCGGGGACATGGCGCGCTATGATGCAGCTCGGCAGAATCAATATAGAGCATCAACGAGTACATGTAAGCGAACACTCACCATTCAAACAGTGCCTAAGCTGCCTTCAATTCGGACACACTAGTGTGCACTGCAGATCGACTGTCAAGCCCTGCTCGTACTGTGCTGAAACCACCCATAACTACAAAACCTGTCCAAATAAAAGATGGACGCCACAATGCTACAACTGTATTGGACACAACCACAAATACTCCACTAAAAATGATTTTAACCACACAGCAATCAACCCCACCTGCCCGTTGATTATGGCAGCAAAGATTAACCTAAAACAAAAAATTCAATATGTCTAATATTAATAACACCCATACCGTTCCACACAAACCACATATATACAGTTGTCTGCAAATAAATCAGGGACACGGACGTAACGCCTATCAGGAGACGGCTGTTGCCCTCACAAAGAAAGATAATGAAATAGCATTCGCCTTCATTACTGAGCCATACTTACAAGCCAAAACCAATACAATGAAATCCCCACCAGGATACACAACATTCCAGTTTCCCTCCCCTGATCATCCCGTAAGAGCCGCTATTTGTGTCAAGGACTCTGGCATCTCTGCCTTAGGACACACAAAATATTCCAACTCAAATATGTGTGTCATACAACTGACAGATAAATCGGGAAGGAAAACGTATCTCACATGTGTGTACATTGAACCAAGACAAGACCCCCAAAATATTATATCTAAACTGGAAACCTTTCTCAGCACCACTGCAGGATCCACCCATATTCTGGCCGGCGATTTCAACGGCTGGCATAGCCTATGGGGAAGCGCTGTTAACAATAGAAGAGGTAACCAAATAGCGGATATCATTATTACCAACGACTTGACAGTATGCAACACTGGCACCACTCCCACCTTCGAAACAGTAACTAACGGTAAATTACGCAGCTCTATTGTCGATCTCACTCTTTATGAAGAGAGGACTCACCACAAGCGCCCTTCAACCAAGGTAATAGAATGGAAGGTTGACCATACTATCTGCCCATCATCAGACCACCACGCGATCACTTTTAAAATATCTACTGATATACACAAGTCTGCACAGTTCCGCCACAAAACAAAGATCTCAACCTTCCGCTACGACACGTCCAGTATTAAATGGGAGGAACTAACCGACGACATTAGGGAAGCCCTGGCTGACAAAATTCCCTCTGATGAATATATCCAAAACTGCGACGAGGATCAATTAGACTCTGTTATATTTTTTCTCACATTAGACATTACAGAAATGTGTGACGACCTTTTGCCGCGCTCTAAACCTTTTCCCCAACGCCCGCCTTGGTGGAATGATAACCTCGAGTCCCAAAAAGTCGAGGTAGTCAGAAACCACCGCAGATTAAGCAAGGCTGTCCAGAGGAAACTACCTATAGCGGAGATTCTGAAGGAACGGGATGAACTCCGCAAGGAATACTCGAATGCCTGCTGCTCCGCCTCAACCGACGCCTTCAAGAACTTTTGTGAAAGACAGGGAAAGGACGATGTGTGGGCAGTAACAAACCGCATCGTACGCTCACGCCCTGCTCCACAACCACCTGCAACCCTCCTTCTTCCTGACGGCAGGCACACCGTAGACAGCCAGGACACCGCTAACGCTTTATTAAGAATTTTCTACCCTGATGACGATGCAAGCAGCGACACAACAGAGCAGGCTCTTATTAGAGAGCAAATGGTCATACCTCCTAATCAGACCAACGAACCCCCCTTCAAAGTGACAGAAATACTAGAGACCCTACAAACAATCAGTCACAAAAGGGCCCCAGGAAACGACCATTTCACTGCTGACATATGCTTACAGATAACCAAATTGTTCCCAGAAGTGATCACATCTATCATGAACCGATGCCTCCAGCTAGAATACTTTCCGAACTCGTGGAAGGTCACTATAACAAAGATAATTCCTAAACCAAACAAGGTGGACTACAGCAAAGCATCTTCTTACAGGCCTATTGGGCTGGTTAATGTCTTTGGGAAGCTCCTAGAGAAGCTTATAGTGAACCGGCTCACATATCACATGTACTGTAACGGCAAGATCGTTAACAAACAATATGGATTCCGACTACAAACCAGTACCACAGCTGCTATCCGGGATGCTCTCAGCATTGTCGAAAATGCCAAATGCTCAGGCAAACATACCCTTGCGGTATCGCTGGATATTAAAGCGGCTTTCGATAATGCTTGGTGGCCAGCAATATTCCGCAGACTGAAACATAATAACTGCCCAAAGAACCTCTACTGCCTCTTAAATAGCTACGTTACTGACCGAACCGTGCGGGTTGGCTTCGCCGACTTATTCTCAGAAAAACGAATGACTAGAGGCTGTATCCAGGGATCAGTCGTTGGACCAATTCTCTGGAACCTGATAATTGACGAACTTTTAGAGACTTCCATGCCCTCCGGATGTCATATTCAAGCCTACGCAGATGACGTGCTGCTAATATGTCACTCTAAGACCACCAGTGAACTACAGAGCATTACTAATGATGCGATAAAGCGTATAACCGACTGGGGACGCAGCGTGAAACTGGAGTTTGGGAGCGAGAAAACTCAGGTTATAGCGTTCACTAATAAAGCCAGTAAAATAACTATTACATCCGATAATACCCCCATACCCTTTGTAAGCCATTTAAAGTATCTGGGAGTCATTATTGACAGCAAGTTAAAGTTCATCAAACATGTAGAATACATAATAGAAAAGGCCAAAAAACTGTACAATAAACTTAAAAACCTAATTAGACCCACTTGGGGAGTCCATCCCGAAAATATAAGAACCATTTATCAACACGTCATGGAACCGGTAATCACATATTCTGCTTCTATATGGGCAAGCGCACTCCAGTATAAATTTGTTAATGACAAACTATTGTCCTTACAAAGGCTCTGCGCCATAAAGATTGCGCGTGGATTCAAAACACTGAATACCGCTCTAGCCATTACGCTGGCTGGGTTGGCTCCCCTACCCGACAAAATTAAATGCGTAGCTGAACTCGAAGACACTCGGTTACAGGGGCGCACCTCCACTTTGCCCTCAGATCTCCATATTGAGAAACTTGCCCCGCCGGCTTCCTTGCTTCACCCCGCTGACAGGGTATCCATTCCGCACCAAGACATTAATGATCGCAACGAGCATGCAACTCTGGCTTTTTCTGGGGACAACTATAAAGCATGGAGAGTTTATACTGACGGAAGCCGTCACGACGGCAAAGTCGGGGCGGCCTTCGTCATTATCAAGCCAAATGGCAACATTATTGTCAAAAAATTAAAACTACATGATTGCTGTTCGGTTTATCAGGCCGAATTATTTGCAATACAGGAGTGCCTCAGGTACAGCTATCAAATAAAACCAATTATCAACAAGTTGCTAGTTTTCTCTGACAACAAATCTGGACTCATGGCAATATCCGATCCAAACAACTACAACCAAACTGTGGTTAACATACACTCCCTTATACATAACAACAAAGCTCAGACAGATACACACTTCTTTTGGAACAAGGCCCACTGTGGAATACCCGGCAACGAAATGGCTGATGCGGCAGCTAAGGCGGCAGTTAATATGCATAAAAGCCCGGACTATAGCATCGTGCCCATCAGTCATGTTAAACATCATAATAAATCTAGATTATCAATAGCTGCAAAACTTTTATACAATAACCCAGACCATTGCAAATACACCAAAACCATCTTTCCCACGTACGATCATATCAAACAATATATTACAAAATATAGTCCAAACTTTCACACAACTCAATACCTCAGCAATCACGGATTCCACAAAGAATATCTCTTTAGATTTAAAATTACCGCAAATGATCATTGCCCTTGTGACTCAGACGCCCAAATCACACAATCGATTGCTCATCTTATATATGACTGCCCCAGATTCTCTGCACACAGACAAGACCACATTATGATGTGTCAAAATTTAGGCACAGATCCACTGGACATTTTAAGTGTGACTAGCAGGGAATCGTTGGCTGAAAGTTTTCACTTGCTATTGGAGCGCATCATTACAAGACTAAAGCGATTTAATGGCACTTGACCTGAAGCCTCGATATTACTGAATGTATATAAGTGTATAAAATGTACATAAATAATAATATTTTTGATGGCTTAAATATGTTTATTATAATATTAATGTTGATTATTATTATTGTTGTATTGTTATTGTAATTATTATTATCATCGTGTACTAGTTATCTATTTCTTTTATTTATTTTAGCTTTTGGCCTTCGTCCGTTTGCCGGGACATACTACTGGATTACGCCAATTCCGGTGTCCCTGCGAGCGGAATGCGGTCATTAATCATATTTCCTACCTACTTCCACTGTACTATGCCGGTAATATAAAATCGACCTAACAATAAAGTCTCACCACCTCAATCACCCAATACATTCTCAATCATATTAATTTCTCCTTGCAAACTAATCCTAACTCCTCGCCCATCCATATGTTGAACACAAAGCGTACACCGATAGCGCTTCGTGTCCAATAATTAAACACCCTTTACCCAAAGGGGGAGGTTTTAGTCCGTAGGCGACTGGCGATGGCATCCCATCCTAGGGCGGAATGCCATCCTCAATCGAGTCGGGCATGCTACCAGGACCGGCCTGGTGGTATCCAATGAGGATTTCCTCCCCCTTCGCAAAAAAAAAAAAAAAAACCTAACCTAACCTAACCTAACCTAACCTAACCTAACCTAACCTAACCTAACCAGTCGTGCGCCGAGCGCCGCGGTGTAAGCATCGTTTCCGCGCCGCTCCGCGGCTCAAAAATCACTTTTACCGGTTTTTTAACTCAAATCAACAAGTGTTATATATCAAAACGTGCGCGCTAACGCCCCCTATCTATCCGTATAACAATCTTTAAGATCGGACAACGTGGTGAAGTGCAGTGACCAAAACAGTGATTAGGAATCTGCCGAGTGTGATTAATACGGTGATAGAAACTATACGAAAAGTGCCACAGACACGGAAAATACATCAAAACGTTTCTTAGTGTGTGCCCCATCCTGTGTATGTGTTGGTTTTAGCCGGACTTACTAACCAGAAGTACAATCGTAAGTACGAAACATAACTCAGAATTGAAAGTGCTAAAAAGTGTTAAAACTCTGAAATTAGATCTTTTACCTAGTATTATTTTTATTTTACCGTATGCATCTCTGTGTTCTTGACATTCTGTAAAAATTTCGGATTTTTCCCCTGAAAAACGGCAAAGTTATTCAATAAAAGAAGGGCGAAGAACCAAAACACGTGGTTCAAGAAAACCGGTTTACAGACTCGTCCGGCTGTTTTCAGCACCACCATCGTGTGCGTTATACCATCAAGTTCAAAGAACAATTTCGAGAACAGAGATAAGTGCAATAGTTTTTATTTTATATAACTTTTTGTGATTCAAGTACCCCAAATTTCTCGAGATCCAAACATACACCTAAACCACTCGTTTTCTACAGTAAGGACCCCTATTTATTTTCATACCTTCCTGCGGGCAACTTAATGGACCAATATTAAGAATTATTTCATAATTTTTAAGTTCATAGTTTTTAAGTAATGTAATTATTACTGAAGTAAGTCGGATCAACGATACAAAATTACGTAAATATCATTCTGAAAATTACTTTTTTGTTTTGTCTCTATTTAAAGATTATCTTATTTTATATAGTAGATCTGTGTTAAATAATAGTTTTAAAGTATTCTCAGTATCTGTCATTCAGTCAGTTTTAAAGATAATAGCCCTCAATTTTTTTAATGTAATTTCACCTACTAAATCCATCGTTCTACTATCATATTATAATTTCCACATATTATTTTGATTGTATTGTGTGAATCATACCTTGCTTCACATATCCTGTAAATATTGTACGTGTAACACTTATAAATAATAAGCAATTCTAATTTCCGCGAACATTTCTGAGTAAAAAATTTTTCAATGCTAAATTTAATTTTTTTGCCATTATAATCTTAACTATTGTTATATACAGAAGTATTTCATGTGTATCCAGCAATTTTTGTGCAAAATTTCAAATTTTTAACCGTGTAATTTTGGGAGATAATCGAATTTCCTTTCTGTCTGTCGACGCAGTTTACGTAATTTCATTCTGGAAAACTTTTTTCTCAGCTGGCCTCTTTTTTCGAATTTTCTTCTTTAATAATTTATTTCTGGGATAAAAAGTTGTTTCTAAGCAGGGTCCAATTTATACTATTGGTTAGTTTTGGTGTTAATCGACCTTTCACTAATTCAGCAGCCATACCCACAAATTGTAATTTCCAAATATTTTTCAAACTGTACTTTGTGTGTTTCCCCTTGTTACATTCTCACTGTTAATTCTGTGTACGTGACATTTATGGTTAAGAAGAATTTTCCGTTTTTTCGGTCATTTATATGTAAAAAAATATTTTAAAAAATTATAACACTATAATTCCTAAAGTTTGCATATACAGTAGTGTTAGTCATACAACAAGGCATTTACCTGAAATTTTTCAAAATTTTCAGTTAGTAACTTGAGGAGTTAATCGAATTTCCTTTCGGTCTGCAGATGCAGACAAAGTTTACATAATTTCTTTTTTTTAATAATCTGTTATTCTGTGTTGTAATATCTGTGTTGTAATATGCTGTTTTTTTTTTGTCGCGTATAATTTAATGTATGTACATATAAAAATCTTTAAGATCGGACAACGTGGTGAAGTGCAGTGACCAAAACAGTGATTAGGAATCTGCCGAGTGTGATTAATACGGTGATAGAAACTATACGAAAAGTGCCACAGACACGGAAAATACATCAAAACGTTTCTTAGTGTGTGCCCCATCCTGTGTATGTGTTGGTTTTAGCCGGACTTACTAACCAGAAGTACAATCGTAAGTACGAAACATAACTCAGAATTGAAAGTGCTAAAAAGTGTTAAAACTGTGAAATTAGATCTCTTACCTAGTATTATTTTTATTTTTACCGTATGCATCTCTGTGTTCTTGACATTCTGTAAAAATTTCGGATTTCTCCCCTGAAAAACGGCAAAGTTATGCAATAAAGAAGGGCGAAGAACCAAAACACGCGGTTCAAGAAGACCGGTTTACAGACTCGTCCGACTGTTTTCAGCACCACCATCGTGTGCGTTATACCATCAAGTTCAAAGAACAATTTCGAGGACAGAGATAAGTGCAATAGTTTTTATTTTATATAACTTTTTGTGATTCAAGTACCCCAAATTTCTCGAGATCCAAACATACACCTAAACCACTTGTTTTCTACAGTAAGGACCCATATTTATTTTCATGCCTTCCTGCGGGCAACTTAATGGACCAATATTAAGAATTATTTCATAATTTTTAAGTTCATAGTTTTTAAGTAATGTAATTATTACTGAAGTAAGTCGGATCAACGATACAAAATTACGTAAATATCATTCTGAAAATTACTTTTTTGTTTTGTCTCTATTTAAAGATTATCTTATTTTATATAGTAGATCTGTGTTAAATAATAGTTTTAAAGTATTCTCAGTATCTGTCATTCAATGAGTTTTAAAGATAATAGCCCTCAATTTTTTAATGTAATTTCACCCACTAAATCCATCGTTCTACTATCATATTATAATTTCCACATATTATTTTGATTGTATTGTGTGAATCATACCTTGCTTCACATATCCTGTAAATATTGTACGTGTAACACTTATAAATAATAAGCAATTCTAATTTCCGCGAACATTTCTGAGTAAAAAATTTTTCAATGCTAAATTTAATTTTTTTGCCATTATAATCTTAACTATTGTTATATACAGAAGTATTTCATGTGTATCCAGCAATTTTTGTGCAAAATTTCAAATTTTTAACCGTGTAATTTTGGGAGATAATCTAAATTCCTTTCTGTTTGTCGACGCAGTTTACGTAATTTCATTCTGGAAAACTTTTTTCTCAGCTGGCCTCTTTTTTCGAATTTTCTTCTTTAATAATTTATTTCTGGGATAAAAAGTTGTTTCTAAGCAGGGTCCAATTTATACTATTGGTTAGTTTTGGTGTTAATCGACCTTTCACTAATTCAGCAGCCATACCCACAAATTGTAATTTCCAAATATTTTTCAAACTGTACTTTGTGTGTTTCCCCTTGTTACATTCTCACTGTTAATTCTGTGTACGTGACATTTATGGTTAAGAAGAATTTTCCGTTTTTTCGGTCATTTATATGTAAAAAATATTTTAAAAAATTATAACACTATAATTCCTAAAGTTTGCATATACAGTAGTGTTAGTCATACAACAAGGTATTTACCTGAAATTTTTCAAAATTTTCAGTTAGTAACTTGAGGAGTTAATCGAATTTCCTTTCGGTCTGCAAATGCAGACAAAGTTTACATAATTTCTTTTTTTTTTTAATAATCTGTTATTCTGTGTTGTAATATCTGTGTTGTAATATGCTGTTTTTTTTTGTCGCGTATAATTTAATGTATATATAATGCTTCGTACACCCCCGCAATCCCCTCGCAAATTGCGCAACAATAATAGCGACACTGCAACAATCGACGGCGAGACTATCCCGTCTAATATTGATAGCTCTGGAGACATGGAAGCGCTTCGGTTGAGCCAGGATACGGAAGCGTCCCCACCACATTACCCCCTCTCGGCACAAGAGCTGCCGCAGCTGTCACAGCTGCAAACACCGCAAATGCCGATGCCGGGACCGGCAAGCACAACTGAGCCCTCTGAAAGGGACGGGCTTTCATTGAGCGGCGAGTCTGTAGCCAGCCCTAGTACCAGAAATTCTAGCGGCAGGCTCAGGACAATGATTAGACAAAAAGCGGAAAAAATATACAGCATTTTTAAATCGAATAAAAGTGTCACTAAAGGCAATAAGGCAGACATCATCGAATGCGTCAAGGAAATGCAGGAGGCTGTGGACAGGTACAGTCAGGAGTGCGAAATATTGAATGCAGAACGCCTTGTAGAACCCGCCCCCTCGGCTAGAAACTGGATTTTTAACTCTGAAAATAGTAGCTCTAATAAACTTGATAGCGCAATTGCCTGTATACAGGAAGAACTAACAAGAATTAGGCAAGAACAAACGAATATTGGCGCCCTGGTCGCTTCCGTGACGAGCGGCGCGGACCGACGGTTTCACGCCGATCTCGGCTTCGAACTTGGCGGCCCCGTCCTGGGAGAGCCCGTTGAGCGCCTAACAAGACCCACGTACAGCGAGATAGCTGAAAGGCCGGCTCTGGACGCTCCCAGAAATAACCCGGCCATTATAGTCACGGTTGCCAATGTACAAACTGGACTAGAAGCGCTCACTACGTTTAGGAATGAAATCTCCTTTAAGACCACAAACTATGCCCCTCAAAGAATCAGGCCGGTTTCCAATAACAAACTCCGTATAGAGTTTCAAAATGAAAAACAATTAAACGAGACTCTTAAGCGAATCAACAGCACCCCAAACATCAAGGCGGAACCTGCTCGAAGCTTATCACCTATGATAATACTAAAAGGTATTCACAAAGATACTCCCTCGCAAGAACTTGTGGACATCATAACCACTCAAAATCCTACCGTGAGAGATGCCGCAATAGGTCATGACGCAATCCAACTTGTGTACATAAATAACAATAAAAATCCTAAGCTATTCAACGCCGTACTTAGATGCTCGCCGGGGACATGGCGCGCTATGATGCAGCTCGGCAGAATCAATATAGAGCATCAACGAGTACATGTAAGCGAACACTCACCATTCAAACAGTGCCTAAGCTGCCTTCAATTCGGACACACTAGTGTGCACTGCAGATCGACTGTCAAGCCCTGCTCGTACTGTGCTGAAACCACCCATAACTACAAAACCTGTCCAAATAAAAGATGGACGCCACAATGCTACAACTGTATTGGACACAACCACAAATACTCCACTAAAAATGATTTTAACCACACAGCAATCAACCCCACCTGCCCGTTGATTATGGCAGCAAAGATTAACCTAAAACAAAAAATTCAATATGTCTAATATTAATAACACCCATACCGTTCCACACAAACCACATATATACAGTTGTCTGCAAATAAATCAGGCACACGGACGTAACGCCTATCAGGAGACGGCTGTTGCCCTCACAAAGAAAGATAATGAAATAGCATTCGCCTTCATTACTGAGCCATACTTACAAGCCAAAACCAATACAATGAAATCCCCACCAGGATACACAACATTCCAGTTTCCCTCCCCTGATCATCCCGTAAGAGCCGCTATTTGTGTCAAGGACTCTGGCATCTCTGCCTTAGGACACACAAAATATTCCAACTCAAATATGTGTGTCATACAACTGACAGATAAATCGGGAAGGAAAACGTATCTCACATGTGTGTACATTGAACCAAGACAAGACCCCCAAAATATTATATCTAAACTGGAAACCTTTCTCAGCACTACTGCAGGATCCACCCATATTCTGGCCGGCGATTTCAACGGCTGGCATAGCCTATGGGGAAGCGCTGTTAACAATAGAAGAGGTAACCAAATAGCGGATATCATTATTACCAACGACTTGACAGTATGCAACACTGGCACCACTCCCACCTTCGAAACAGTAACTAACGGTAAATTACGCAGCTCTATTGTCGATCTCACTCTTTATGAAGAGAGGACTCACCACAAGCGCCCTTCAACCAAGGTAATAGAATGGAAGGTTGACCATACTATCTGCCCATCATCAGACCACCACGCGATCACTTTTAAAATATCTACTGATATACACAAGTCTGCACAGTTCCGCCACAAAACAAAGATCTCAACCTTCCGCTACGACACGTCCAGTATTAAATGGGAGGAACTAACCGACGACATTAGGGAAGCCCTGGCTGACAAAATTCCCTCTGATGAATATATCCAAAACTGCGACGAGGATCAATTAGACTCTGTTATATTTTTTCTCACATTAGACATTACAGAAATGTGTGACGACCTTTTGCCGCGCTCTAAACCTTTTCCCCAACGCCCGCCTTGGTGGAATGATAACCTCGAGTCCCAAAAAGTCGAGGTAGTCAGAAACCACCGCAGATTAAGCAAGGCTGTCCAGAGGAAACTACCTATAGCGGAGATTCTGAAGGAACGGGATGAACTCCGCAAGGAATACTCGAATGCCTGCTGCTCCGCCTCAACCGACGCCTTCAAGAACTTTTGTGAAAGACAGGGAAAGGACGATGTGTGGGCAGTAACAAACCGCATCGTACGCTCACGCCCTGCTCCACAACCACCTGCAACCCTCCTTCTTCCTGACGGCAGGCACACCGTAGACAGCCAGGACACCGCTAACGCTTTATTAAGAATTTTCTACCCTGATGACGATGCAAGCAGCGACACAACAGAGCAGGCTCTTATTAGAGAGCAAATGGTCATACCTCCTAATCAGACCAACGAACCCCCCTTCAAAGTGACAGAAATACTAGAGACCCTACAAACAATCAGTCACAAAAGGGCCCCAGGAAACGACCATTTCACTGCTGACATATGCTTACAGATAACCAAATTGTTCCCAGAAGTGATCACATCTATCATGAACCGATGCCTCCAGCTAGAATACTTTCCGAACTCGTGGAAGGTCACTATAACAAAGATAATTCCTAAACCAAACAAGGTGGACTACAGCAAAGCATCTTCTTACAGGCCTATTGGGCTGGTTAATGTCTTTGGGAAGCTCCTAGAGAAGCTTATAGTGAACCGGCTCACATATCACATGTACTGTAACGGCAAGATCGTTAACAAACAATATGGATTCCGACTACAAACCAGTACCACAGCTGCTATCCGGGATGCTCTCAGCATTGTCGAAAATGCCAAATGCTCAGGCAAACATACCCTTGCGGTATCGCTGGATATTAAAGCGGCTTTCGATAATGCTTGGTGGCCAGCAATATTCCGCAGACTGAAACATAATAACTGCCCAAAGAACCTCTACTGCCTCTTAAATAGCTACGTTACTGACCGAACCGTGCGGGTTAGCTTCGCCGACTTATTCTCAGAAAAACGAATGACTAGAGGCTGTATCCAGGGATCAGTCGTTGGACCAATTCTCTGGAACCTGATAATTGACGAACTTTTAGAGACTTCCATGCCCTCCGGATGTCATATTCAAGCCTACGCAGATGACGTGCTGCTAATATGTCACTCTAAGACCACCAGTGAACTACAGAGCATTACTAATGATGCGATAAAGCGTATAACCGACTGGGGACGCAGCGTGAAACTGGAGTTTGGGAGCGAGAAAACTCAGGTTATAGCGTTCACTAATAAAGCCAGTAAAATAACTATTACATCCGATAATACCCCCATACCCTTTGTAAGCCATTTAAAGTATCTGGGAGTCATTATTGACAGCAAGTTAAAGTTCATCAAACATGTAGAATACATAATAGAAAAGGCCAAAAAACTGTACAATAAACTTAAAAACCTAATTAGACCCACTTGGGGAGTCCATCCCGAAAATATAAGAACCATTTATCAACACGTCATGGAACCGGTAATCACATATTCTGCTTCTATATGGGCAAGCGCACTCCAGTATAAATTTGTTAATGACAAACTATTGTCCTTACAAAGGCTCTGCGCCATAAAGATTGCGCGTGGATTCAAAACACTGAATACCGCTCTAGCCATTACGCTGGCTGGGTTGGCTCCCCTACCCGACAAAATTAAATGCGTAGCTGAACTCGAAGACACTCGGTTACAGGGGCGCACCTCCACTTTGCCCTCAGATCTCCATATTGAGAAACTTGCCCCGCCGGCTTCCTTGCTTCACCCCGCTGACAGGGTATCCATTCCGCACCAAGACATTAATGATCGCAACGAGCATGCAACTCTGGCTTTTTCTGGGGACAACTATAAAGCATGGAGAGTTTATACTGACGGAAGCCGTCACGACGGCAAAGTCGGGGCGGCCTTCGTCATTATCAAGCCAAATGGCAACATTATTGTCAAAAAATTAAAACTACATGATTGCTGTTCGGTTTATCAGGCCGAATTATTTGCAATACAGGAGTGCCTCAGGTACAGCTATCAAATAAAACCAATTATCAACAAGTTGCTAGTTTTCTCTGACAACAAATCTGGACTCATGGCAATATCCGATCCAAACAACTACAACCAAACTGTGGTTAACATACACTCCCTTATACATAACAACAAAGCTCAGACAGATACACACTTCTTTTGGAACAAGGCCCACTGTGGAATACCCGGCAACGAAATGGCTGATGCGGCAGCTAAGGCGGCAGTTAATATGCATAAAAGCCCGGACTATAGCATCGTGCCCATCAGTCATGTTAAACATCATAATAAATCTAGATTATCAATAGCCGCAAAACTTTTATACAATAACCCAGACCATTGCAAATACACCAAAACCATCTTTCCCACGTACGATCATATCAAACAATATATTACAAAATATAGTCCAAACTTTCACACAACTCAATACCTCAGCAATCACGGATTCCACAAAGAATATCTCTTTAGATTTAAAATTACCGCAAATGATCATTGCCCTTGTGACTCAGACGCCCAAATCACGCAATCGATTGCTCATCTTATATATGACTGCCCCAGATTCTCTGCACACAGACAAGACCACATTATGATGTGTCAAAATTTAGGCACAGATCCACTGGACATTTTAAGTGTGACTAGCAGGGAATCGTTGGCTGAAAGTTTTCACTTGCTATTAGAGCGCATCATTACAAGACTAAAGCGATTTAATGGCACTTGAGCTGAAGCCTCGATATTACTGAATGTATATAAGTGTATAAAATGTACATAAATAATAATATTTTTGATAGCTTAAATATGTTTATTATAATATTAATGTTGATTATTATTATTGTTGTATTGTTATTGTAATTATTATTATCATCGTGTACTAGTTATCTATTTCTTTTATTTATTTTAGCTTTTGGCCTTCGTCCGTTTGCCGGGACATACTACTGGATTACGCCAATTCCGGTGTCCCTGCGAGCGGAATGCGGTCATTAATCATATTTCCTACCTACTTCCACTGTACTATGCCGGTAAAATAAAATCGCCCTAACAATAAAGTCTCACCACCTCAATCACCCAATACATTCTCAATCATATTAATTTCTCCTTGCAAACTAATCCTAACTCCTCGCCCATCCATATGTTGAACACAAAGCGTACACCGATAGCGCTTCGTGTCCAATAATTAAACACCCTTTACCCAAAGGGGGAGGTTTTAGTCCGTAGGCGACTGGCGATGGCATCCCATCCTAGGGCGGAATGCCATCCTCAATCGAGTCGGGCATGCTACCAGGACCGGCCTGGTGGTATCCAATGAGGATTTCCTCCCCCTTCGCAAAAAAAAAAAAAAAAAAAACCTAACCTAACCTAACCTAACCTAACCTAACCTAACCTAACCTTTTTTTTTTTTTTTTTTTTTTTTGACGGTGTGAAAATGCTGTTACGCATACCCCCAGCCGCGAGGCCTTTCGGGGGTTATGTGGGGCTCACTCCATCCCGCAACCCCCTCTGCTAGTCAGAGGGAGGGGAGGAGCATACCCACTAAAAACACACCGGCGTCACCCGCTCTGCCGTTAAGGGGGCGCCATGGGATCGCGAACATTTCACCACGACGCCCCCCGGCGGCCCTGGCGAGTTTGTGCCAGGGCACCCGCGCCAAAGGAGGGGAAGGTCAGGACGCTTTGACCCTCCCCTCAAACATGTACGACCGTACTATCGTACTATGTGGGTTATATATAACTATATAACCCACGAGCCCTACTGGGGGAGGACGCGGCCTGCGGCAGCATACCGTGCGCGTCCTCTACCCCTTCGTCTGCGTCGGAGCGGGAGCGCGTCCGCACTATCTTCGCGCTCCCTCTCCGCGGCCTCCTTCTGCGAGATGATTGATTCGCAGAAGGAGGCTATTGCTTCCCAATATCTCTCGCCACGCAACATCACAGCCACAATGTTCGGCAGCGAGAGATCGTCCGTCTGGATGGCTGCTATTAGGTTTCGTCGCTCCTGCTCCCAGCGAGCACAGTGCTGCAGAGTGTGCTGGGCCGTGTCATCCTCCGCCCCGCACTCATGGCAGGTGGGGCTCTCCTCCCTCTTTATTTTGTGCAGATAATGACCGAAGCAGCCATGTCCGGTCATTATCTGCGTCAGTCTGAACCCCACCTTACCATGTTCCCTGTCCAGCCATCTATCGAACGACCCGAGGAGTGCCCCTATGGTGCGGACTCCATAGGGAGAGTCCTCGAGGTCGTTCTTCCACTTTTCTCTTAACCTCAGCTCTGTCCGCCTTCTCATGGCCCTTATTTCTTCCGGAGCTGGAAACTCCCCGGTAGCCCTCCAACCTACCCGCTCCCTGTGCGCTTCGGCGAGCATCTCGGCGTCAAACTCCCATGGGGGAGTGCTCGCCAGCGCACACGCTGCTGCCCACGCCACCGTCACGTAGGCCCTACAAATACGGATGGCCACCACCCTTTGGGGCCTCCTGAGTAGGGCCTTGTTTGCCGCACTTAGGGAGTCTACCCAAATTGGGGCCCCGTAAAGGGCCATGCTCCGGGCGACCCCCGCGTACAGGCGGCGGCACGTAACAGACGGTCCTCCCACGTTTGGCAGCAGCCTACCCAAGGCCGATGCAGCCGCGACTATCCTGGGAGCGAGTTGGCGGAAGTGCTCCTCAAACTTCCATTTGCGGTCCAGGATAAGCCCCAAATATTTGATATGGGGCCTAACCTGAACCGCTTCCCCAGCAACCCTAATCGATGCACCCGCAGGCGGCCGCCATCCCCTCCCCCCAAAAATGATGGCTTCTGTTTTGGGAAGGGACACTCTCAGCCCCAGCAGCCGGATGCGGGTGATCATCAGATCCGCCGCCACTTCAGCCCTCCGCAAGCTCTCACGCAGCTCTGCCCCCCGGACGGCAACCATGGTGTCGTCGGCGTAGCAGATGACTGCCATCCGGGGAAGGAGGACACCCCTGATGGCCCAGTCGAACCCCAGGTTCCATAACAGGGGCCCGAGTACAGACCCCTGGGGCACTCCGCAGGCCATGGGCCTCGTCCTCCTTTGTCCATCTCTGTTTTCGTAGAGCACTACTCTCTGTGTGAGGTAGTGCTCTACGATGCGCCTCAGGTAGGGAGGCACTCCGTGAAACCGAAGTGCCTCCTTGATTACGGAATATGGGAGGGAGCCAAATGCATTGGCGATGTCGAGTGACACCGCGACGACTCCCTCCCCTCTCCCTGCCGCATCCTCGCAGAAGTGTTTCAGGGCCCCTAGTGCGTCCATACAGGACCGCCCAATTTGGAATCCAAATTGGCGGTCACTTATATTGGGGCCCGTCCCGTCCAAATGCCGTATGATACGCGCAGCGAGGATCCTTTCTAACATTTTGCCGGATTCATCCAACAGCACTATTGGCCTCCACCCGGATGGGGATTCCGCCGGACGACTCTCCTTCCTGATGAGGCAGAGTCTCCCCTCCTTCCAGCACCTTGGGAACCGCCCAGACTCCAGACACTCATCAAAGAGGTCCTTTAGGCGGCTCCCAAGGTGACCCAGTGCTATTGGAAGAATCCGGCCCGGAACACCGTCTGGACCTGGGGCCTTTTTGCACGCCCGCAGACGGTGCACCGCCCACGTCAGCTCGGCCTCACTGATTGGTGTCACGTCCACCGCACCTTCCTCCTGCGGCTCGGACATGACGGGTGGGACAAACTCGGGGGCTGTCGGGAACAGCCCTTCAACTACTTGCGACAGAAGCTGCGGCTCAAGGGAGTCCATGGTGGGGCCATTGCGCATTTTGTTGCGCACAACCTTATAGGGCCGCCCCCATGGATCCCTATCCAGCGTGGCCAGGAACGCCTCGTGTGCCGCGTCTTTGGCTCTAGCAATTGCCAGACAAAGAGTTTCCTTTGCCTCCTTAAGGGCCCTGTGGAGGAGCTCCTCTTCATCCGGCGTGTGCCTGCGCCGCCGGCATCGAGTGTACGCCCGCCGTGCCCGATTGCATGACAGCCGGAGGGCTGCAATCTCCTCCGACCACCAGTACACTCGATGCTTGGAGCGAACCTGACCCGCTCTGCGCATACTTGCGTCGCAAATCGTCTGTAGAGAGTCCCGAAACTGGACCGCCCTTTCCTCCACCCCCTGCTGTAAGTCCGGAGTCTGCCCCCATCTGGACTCCACCATTGCTGCCTCCTTGGCAGCATCCCTATCGAGGGAGCCCAGACACCATTTTGGGAAGCCCCTTCTCATTGTTGCAGGTTCGGCTGATTGGGCTTGCCTGCTCTCGGAGACCCTAAATCTGACATACAAGTGGTCAGAGAGGGTCTCCACGTCCCCCAGGACACGCCAATCTGCTACACGCGCAGCGACGGCAGGGGTCGCGAAAGATACATCCACGATGGACCCCCCCTGCCGGCGTACGCAGGTTTCGGCTGTGCCCCGGTTTAAGACTTCCAGCCCCAGTCCCGTCACCCAGTCCCACAGGACTTCTCCTCTCGGATCGGTCCTTGGAGAACCCCACGCCTCGCACTTGGCGTTGAGGTCTCCTAGCAGTAAGATTGGCGCCGGCGCCACGCCTCCTATCACTCTCTCTAGCTCCTCCAAAAATTGTTCAAAGGCATGCAGCGGGCGGTTCGGGGAGAAATAAACGCCGATGAGCACAATTCCACCCCACTTGACCGCTGCGTACCCCTGTCCACACCTAATTTTTGTTATGGGCGGGTGGCTGCCCATTGGAGGAACAACCACCGCCACTAGACTGTTAGTGTCCCCCACCCAGTTGGATTGGCAGGGGACATAATAAGGCTCCGCAATAATGGCAACGCTGATGCACCACTCCGCCATGTGCTGTATTATGAGATCCTGTGCACGGGCAGAGTGGTTTGCGTTGCATTGTAGGACCTCCAGATGCGCAGTGGGTCTTACTGGCATTAGAGGTCCATTTGATGCCCCTCACTAGATTTGTTGGAGGTCCTTGCAGTGACCTCCCTGCCTTTTACATTCGGAGGGGCACAGGACGGCCCCCCCATGATGTGACCCGCCGCCTTTTTCGCCTGGTGACACACAGCGCACCACGGAGTGGTGGCATTACACTCTTTCGTAGTGTGCCCCGGCTTGCTGCATCGGAAACAGCAACCGCTCCTGTCCACTGGCGATGGACACATCGGCCTAGTGTGACCCGTCCCCATGCATCTGTAGCAGCGCATAGGTAGCGGTTCCAATGCCTTTACCTGCGCCGCCGTCCAGCCCAACATCAGGCGACCCGCCGACACCACACTCTTTGCAACAGCGACTGGGCATCGCACAATGACGGCGCCTGTCCCGTTGCCTGCCCACCTAATTTTGCCAACACTGACTTGGGCTTCCGGGCATTTTCCTTTTGCCGCCACCTCCTTTTGGATCTGATCCGAGGTCACCGACTCATCGAAGCCGTATATGCGGCATTCCGCTTTTTTAGTAGGTCTGGTGACCTCGGCTACATCCCCAATGAGGCTGCGCAGCCTTTCAGCCAGATTGTCGGCTACAGGACCGCTTTGCGCCCCGGGAACCTCGATAATACGCGCCCCGGTTGCTGTTTTTCGCACCTTGACATGCGCAATGCCTAACTCCTCCAGTTTGATGGTAGTCGCTTTAGTCATAACTGTTAAGTAATCCGTTTCTGACTCCGGCTTCAGTGCAATAACAACCGCCGTCGATGAGGGCGCCACCAATTTAGGAGCCACAGGCTTCTTAGCCGGCTTGGGGGCAGGGGCAGTCGCGGCTCGAGGTTGGGAAGGTTTCTTCGCTTTGCCTCCCTTCCCCACGTCCACCCATTCACCAGGCTGTGACCTCGGCGCCGGCGTTGGGGCAGGCGTAGGCAGCACTGCCTCTGGGGTTGGGGTAGCCACTGCAGCTTGGTAACTTTTGCGAGCCGCTTTTTTCTTGGCGGCTGACTGCTTGGGTTTGAGGCCCACCCTTTCCTCTATCTCCACTCGGCTGGTCGAGGGTTCCGCAGTCATTTTCCCTTTCGGAGACGCAGCCCTCTTGTCTGCAGCCAGTGGGGGACGCAGAATTGGCTCCGGAGGGAGCCGGCGTTCGACATTCTCCAAGCGGGCGTCTATCATCGCCCCCAGTGACACAAACATGTCTTTTTTCAAATCTCCCAGCCGAGAGTCCATGAGGGCACCCAGCTCTTGGAGGACGTCAGTTGCGCCGCCCGCCACCTGGGGATTCGTAGTCGTGGACTTCTCCGAAAACGCCGTGCGTAGTGCCTTGATCTCCTGCTGGCACTGCTTCAGCTGCTCGCACATTCTCTTGTTGTCCGCTCGCAATGAACGGACCACTTCTGATTCCTCCAGGCCGTCGCCGAGCTCAACAAGCTCGTAGCAAATGGCGTTCATTTTCCCTCTGATATCGCCCTTTATGTTGCCGCAGCGAGAGATTTCAGCCAGTAACTCTCTGGCTCTGTCTTTCACCGCGGAAGGCGGCTGGGAAGATATCCGTCGATCGCAATCAGGCGACGCTACTGTCCGCTTAGATTTCCCCTTCTTTTTGCCCTTTTCCGTTTTACGGTAGGTGTCGTGTTCAGTCTCCTTTTCGTACTCCGAGAGTCTGGACTCTCGGAGTTGCGCCTTTGCCAGATTTAGGCCAGCGTAAGCTCCTTTTGGGTGCCCCCTAGCTGTGGCCGTGATTTTGCGATCTGGGCCTAATTCGTCTTCCTGGGAGTCACCTCCCCTCCTCCTCTTTAAGGAACCATCCCGGGAGTCCATTTGCTCAAATATTTTCTTGAGAGGCAAACTCTCTTCGTCCGAAGAAAATATGTATGGGTCCTTCCATAACTTTTTCCCCCCCGTGACAGGCTCAGTTAAGTCCTGATCCCGATTCAATAATGAAGCATTCTCCCCGTCGGATTTGCTCCCATCTGCTAGAGATTCGGCACAGCTACCGTATCCCTCATTCACATCCATCACCTGTTCATTTTGAATATCGTTGTCCGTTGTGATATTGCCAGTTTCGTCGTTAGATTCCATCGATTTGTTTGTTTTTTGTAGATAATTGTCCATATTATTCCCACGATTAGGGGAGACAAGAGAACCATCGGGACAGAGATCCCCGATATCCCGATGGCTTTGCCGCAGCGAGTGGCTCTAGGTGGCTGATACACACTCCAGCCGCTCTGAAAAGAGCATCCCTACGCGGAGTACCCTCGCGTAGGGAATTGTGGATTTTTTATTGGGGTTTACTCCCCTCGGCCCGGCCAATTAAGGCAAGGCCATCGGTCCGCGCGCAGTCTGCCTGGCACCTCTCGTACCCCTATAACGCCACCAATAGGGGTCGTTGAGAGAATGCTGCGGATAACGATGTCAGGGAGACCTGGCGTAGGCCGCCCTAGGGGTTCGGTTAGGAACCCCCCTCCTCGTCCAAAGTGGTTTTTTAAAGAGGTGTCCTTCCTCGCAGTCCCCGTCCGCAGACAGCGACCCTCGTGCCGACCCCACGGGCCGGGTTACGAGTCGGCCGACAGCTGACCTGAGCCAACCGCCGCCCTCTCCTCCACCAAGACGGCCGGATTCCCTGCCACCACAGATAAAACTGGGGCATGCTGGGAGCGGCCAACAACAAAACACGGCACTGAAGCCCACGCAGTGAATTCTACTGCATTGACACGACTGTGACTGGTAGTTAGCAGAGGGAAGACAGCGAACGCGCAACTGAGCGGCTATCTCCCCCCTCCCAGGGTGCACCACGGGGAGGTCTACCAGTCCTTGCACCCCAACCTAACCTAACCTAACCTAACCTAACCTAACCTAACCTAACCTAACCTAACCTAACCTTTTTTTTTTTTTTTTTTTTTTTTTTTTTTTTTTTTTTTTTTTTTTTTTTTTTTTTTTTTTGACGCAGAGGAAATGCATTTGCGCATCCCCCCGGGCTTGGGGAAGGCCCATAATGGGGGGTATGTGGGACTCACCCTTCCATATAGGAAAGGAATACCCACTAAAACCTCTGCGGCGTTATCCCTCGCTGCCGTTTAGGGAGGCATCATGGGGTCGCTATCATTCTACCACGAAACCTAACCTAACCTAACCTAACCTAACCTAACCTAACCTAACCTAACCTAACCTAACCTTTTTTTTTTTTTTTTGTTTACCCAGGAAAATCTTTCATGAGATTCCACTACGCCTCGGGGGAAGCGCAGTGGATATGTCAGATTCCTACTGACTAAAAACCTGGGGTGTCCTTCACACTGCTTATGGTGGAGCCACGGGAACGCTGTAGCACACATCCGCGACTCCACCAGCAGTTGCCCAGCGGGCCCGTCCCTGGGTGATTTGCTGGATCACCTAAAATACTGTTAGGGGCGTACCAGAACACTATGCACGCCCCTCATCTCGAGGACTCCTTTCCAGTGGATAGCAGACGCCCCCGTGTCTGCCACCCGGAGATCCTCACTATGGCGGCAACCGGCGATCGTGCGCCAGACGCCTGCGCCCTATCCGTCTGCGCCGCATCGGGTCGGCTCCGGCATCCTCTTCCCGTGCGCGCTCGGCCACCTCTTTACTCGCCATTACTTCCTCGCAAAAGGAGGCTACGGCTTGCCAGCACCGCCTGGTTTCGACCATGGTCTTCACAATAGCCGGTAAGGTTAAGTCCGCCCCGACTGTTAAAACCAAACGGTTTCTCTGCTCAGCCCATCCGGGGCACTCTGCCAGCGTGTGCTGCGCTGTGTCTTCTACACCATTACAGTGGTGACACGCTGACGTCGGTTCCCTTCTAGACACCTTGCACAGGTACTTGCCAAAGCACCCGTGACCAGATAAGACCTGTGCAAGGTGAAAAGACACCACTCCATGTTGCCTCTCAACCCATTCTTTTAGCACTGGCTTAGTGGCACTGACTGTCGCTCGACCGGCACTCGGATCTTCCAGTCTTTCGCCCCACTTCCGGAGAAGAGTGTCTCTCGCGTCCATTCTCCAGCGTTTTATCTCCTCCGGCAACGGCTCTTGTCCTCCGGCTCGCGAGTTGGTGATCTGACTGTACACGCTAGCCAGAACTTCGGCGTCTAGGTCCCAGGGTGGAGTCCCGGCCATGACGCAGGCTGCCTCATAAGATATCGTTCGATATCCCCGCACGACTCTAATGGCCATGGCTCTTTGTGGCCTTCGTAGAAGGGCCTTGTTGTGGGAATTTAGAGCATCTACCCAGATAGGAGACCCGTACAGAGCCATCGACCTCACTACCATTGTATAGAGTCGCCGACAGCCGACATTTGGTCCGCCTACATTAGGTAGGAGCCGACCAAGCGCTCTCGCGGCTCCGATGAGCTTCGGGGCCAAGCGCTGGAAATGCTCCTTGAAGTTCCATCGGCTGTCGAGTACAAGTCCCAGGTATTTCATTGTAGACTCGACGCCGACGGAAACTCCTCCGACTACCAGTTGTGCGCCAGGTGGGGGTGCCTTTCGGGGACCGTGAAAACAGATGGCCTCTGATTTATGTAGGGCCACCTCAAGCCCTAGTTTCTTAATCCTCGCCACCACGTGAGCAACACTTGCCGTTGCCAAAAGAGACGCCTCTCTAAATGTGTCAGCCACCGCCGTGACGAGAGTGTCGTCAGCATAGCACGTCAGTGCAACGCCACGCAGGATCCTTCCTCGTAAAACCCAGTCGTAGCCGACATTCCACAGGAGCGGTCCGAGGACGGACCCCTGTGGGACGCCGCACGACATTGGTTTTTCCTTCCAGTCGTCATGTGCCGGGTATTTGACTGCCCTATGTGATAGATAGGCCCCAATGATGTTACTTAAGTAGCTCGGCACGGCATGATACCTAAGCGCCTCCTTAATGCACTCCCAAGGCAGGGTGTTAAACGCGTTCGAGATATCCAGCGAAACCGCAAGAGCAACTCCGCCCCGAGACACCGCTACATCCGCCAAACCTTTGACTCGAGCGATTGCGTCAATTGTCGACCTGCAACGCCGGAAACCAAATTGACTTTCATTCAAATTTGGCCCTACGTTATCGAGATGCTTGACGAGACGAGCCGAGATTACACGCTCAAAGAGCTTGCTCACCTCGTCTAGCAATACAATTGGCCGATATGCGGATGGCGAATCTGCCGGACGCCCTTCCTTATGGATCAGCACAAGTTTACCCGTCTTCCATGTACGCGGAAAATGGCCTTGCTCCATGCACGCTGTGAAGAGTGCTCTTACTCTGGGCTCAAGTGGGCCTAATGCGACTACCCAAGCCCGACCTGGTATTCCGTCAGGCCCTGGTGCCTTATTCTTTTGGCGAAGACGTAGCAAAGCCGCTCCTAATTCCCCTGCGGTGACTTCTGGTATACTAGCAGATTCCACGCCCACCATAGCCTGTTCCTCTGGCGGAGCCATCGGAGGGGGAACAAAGCCGGTTCTCTCCGGAAAAAGGGTATCAACTACCAGTCCAAGAAGTTGAGGCGGGAGAGTCTGAGTCAGCGGGGGGGCCCACGGTCGAAGCTTGCACCTCACCATTCTGTAGGGCCTGCCCCACGGGTCCTTATTGAGACTCTCCAGCATCTCCTTTTCCGCTAAGTCTTTTGCCTTGCCAATAGCGACCTTTAGAGCTAGGACCCGCTCTCGGTAGGCGGAGTATAGTTGCGTTTCCTCTTGGAAATCCCGCCGCTGTCGTCTTCGACTCCTTGTGTACTCACGCCTCGCAGCTATACATGATTGTCGTAGCTGTGTCAACTCTGCGGACCACCAGTACACCTTACGCTGAGGTGGTAATTGGCGGACTCGTGGCATGGCCGCATCGCAATTTTCAGTCATTGCATCCCCTAGCCATTGCGCTTCGCATTCTATATCTAGCGGACCTTCGGGAACCGGCAGCCATGCCTTTACCAGGGCTGCTTCCTCCAGCACTTCGCGGTCGAGGCGTTTTAGTGCCCAGCGTGGACCGCCTCCTCTGAGGGACTGACTTTGCGCAGTCACTATGGCTGTGAGCGCAGAGACGCTGAACGTAATGTAGCGATGATCTGAAAGAGTCTCTACACTCTCCTGAACTTTCCAATCAAAAACACGGCGTGCCAGGGCGGCGTCAGCGAACGTAATGTCGATTACGGAGCCACCCTGTTGCCGCACGCACGTGTCCACTGACCCAGAGTTGAGAACCTCCAGACCATAGGCTACAGCCCAGTCTTCCAGGCACTGCCCACGCACATCCGTCACTGCAGAACCCCACGCTCTGGATTTCGCATTAAAATCCCCGGCAACAATGACGGGAGTGGGGTGCAGCTGCCTGACAATAGCACCAACCTCCCCCAGAAATTGCTCAAATTCGGCCAGACTTTTATTTGGTGAAAAGTAGCCTCCCACCAAAGCCATACCTCCGCCAGTTGCTGCGACAAATCCGTGGCCCTTTTTGACACTTTGCAAAGGTGTGGAGCCGGCTGCGCTCCGCGATACCAGGGCCACGGTTTCGTCCAAGTCCCCTATCCAACCTGCTCGAGCTGGGACAGAATATGGCTCCGCTATCACTGCCATTTGTATCGACCATTCCGCCATACTCTGGAACAAAAGGTCCTGAGCTCTGGCGCAATGGTTGAGGTTCGCCTGTAGCACATGTAGAGCCATATTATCCAACAGTCATGCTCATCTCCTCTTCTGCCCCATCCAAGTTGGAGTTGGGTGGGCGGACAGGCTGCGAGGAGGCCCGGGGGCCATCGTCAGTCTTTGTCCTCGATCTCTTAGCACGGGGGGCAGCGCAGTTCTTGCTGCCTGACCTGTGCTCTGCAGCTTTACCCGCTACTGCACAGAGCGCGCAGTGAGGCTTGGCGGTACACACGTTGGCTTTGTGGCCCGGTTGGCTACATCGGTAGCATAGATCAGACCGATCAACCTCAGAGGAACAGTTCACCCTCATATGGCCCGTCTCTAGACAACGATAACAGCGTTGGGGACGGGTTTCGAGCAACTTTACTTGCGCTGAAACCCATCCCACGAGGAATCGCCCACTTTCAGCCACCTTTTTCGCAGCTGCAACAGGACAGCGGATCCACACCGTCCCTAGGCTTCTGACGTCCGATTTTATGTCACCGATTTTGACATCCTGGGCCAAACAATTTCCAGCACTTGTTATCGCAGCTCTGATGTCTTCCGTTGTCACAGAGTCATCCAGGCCAGATATGCGCATTTCAGCACATTTGGTAGGACGTGTAACTCTGACCTCCTCTGGATTGAATAACTCCTGTAGCTTCTCAGCCAGCTTATCTGCCTTTGACGCGCTGGTTGCCCCTGGTATTTCCAACAACCGGGCGCCAGTAGCCGCCACTTTGAACCTGACTGACTCGATTTCCAATTCGGACAGGTTCACTTTGGTTTTTGCTTCCGCGATGACATCCTTGTAGGTGACACCCTTCTCCGCTGCCTCGGGTTGGATGGACAGCACTACGGCCGTAGAGCGCGGGGGCCGTAGTTTACGAACCGCTTGTTTTTGAGGCTGAAGTGGTGCTTTCATCGCTGCAACCTTTTTCGCCTTTTTACGCCCGCCAACCACATTATTCCAGGACCGGTTCATCGACGTCGGCGCTGGCGGTAGCGGGCGAGGTTCTCTTGCCGGGGGAGCCGGCTGTGAGGCGGCTCCATTCTTCTTTTTACCGCCTCGATTTTTCCCCTTTTGGGGATTCGAGGCGGGCCCAGGTGTGGCCGTTTTGGTACCTGTTTTTGGCTGCTGGACTTGTGCAGCAGGCTTAGGCACCGGTGAATCCATCGCAGCTTCACCGCGTTGGTCTGAAGCCAGTGCAGGCCTCAAGTTCCTGGCCGGCAGAAGTCTTTCCTCCTTTTCTAGTGCCTCAAAACGAGCATTTACCATGCAGCCGATCTGCATCATGATGCTGCGTTTTAATTCTTCGTCCTGATCAATGCAGGAACGGCCCTCATTTCGACTCTGTTCCTTTTCGGGATTTGCTTTAGGCACTTTCCTTTTCACTGGTCGGCCAGATGGTTCTGGCGTAGGCTGCGTCTCAGCGAGTTGCTCCACCATTTCAATATCGGGCAGGGTGGAGGTCTGCGGTGTCCCCCTAAACTTAGCCATCTCCTCCATCAGTTGTGCCTGCTGTTTCCGGAGACTCTCCAATTCAGCCCCCATTCTTTCATTGGCCTCCTGCAACCGGCGAGTCTCCTCTGAAACAGTGCGTGTACTTAGACGCTCAAAAACGTCTGCAATGACCGCGACAGATTCCTTGAGTGAGCGTACAAAAGTGCCTTTCAGGTTGCCGGACTTTAAGGCAACGTCGGTTATGATAGTCAGCTGGTCAGCTACAATTTTTAACATTTCCGCTACCGACTTATCTGGATCTTCACTGGCTGATGACGAGGCAGACAAGCGTGAGATACGCGTCCGCCTTGCAAGAGCAGAACTATTGGCAACCGCCAATTCCGCATCTAACCTAAGGGCTTCTCTCTTTGCATCGTTGAGTGCCCGCTGGGACGCCGCCAGGCCTACGTATTGCCCTGTAGTTGGAGGTCGACCTCTGCCCCTCTTCAACACCGATTGCGATGGCGGTGGCATCGGGGAATCTTCCGCTTCGTCACTAGCCTCAGCGCTTCTGTCCATGCAGATCCGCTTCGAGCCTCTGTGTACCCAAAAGCGGCCCTTAATTGATCCGTTGGAAGACCCCGAGTTTGACCTAGATCTACTTATCACCGTTTCTAAACTGTAGTCGGAAACGGAACCACTACCGCCCTCGACGGGTTTCACTGTCCTCTTCGCATTTTTGCCATTGTTGGCATTTGGTGTGTCGTCTAGCCTCTCCAACAACACTATCGCCTGCTGCATCTGCGGCTGTTCTGATATCACCGTCTCAGTTTGGACTTCATCCGCCTCATTTCGGCCCTGAAAAGGGCCATCTGGATTTTGACCCTGAAAAGAGCCATTTGAAGGTTGGCCCTGACAAGGGCCGTTTGATGGTTGGCCCTGAGAAGGGCCGTTTTCAGGGGTTTTTAAGATATTATCCATAAGATTCCCACGAGAAGGGGAGACAAAGCTCCACTTGGGCAGAGATCCCCGTTACCCAAGTGGCCCTAATACGCTGCGAGGTCGGGCGGTATCGCAGGTTTGGCTCTAATGACTGGTACTCACTCCAGCCGCTCCGAAGAGCATCCTAACGCGGAGTTCCCTCACGTCAGGAGTTGTGGTTTTTACTGGGGTTGACTCCCCTTGGCCCGGCCGGTTAAGGCAAGGCCGCCGGTCAAGCTACGCAAGATAACGGTTCGGCTGACGGTAATTGCAGTCTGCAACATGTGCTTCTAGCTACGACACCGAAGCCAGCAGCACCCGCCACCCTGGGTGGTTTTTTAAAGAGGTGTCCTTCCTCACAGTCCCCATCCGAAGATAGCGACCCTCGAGCCGGCCCCACGGGCCGGGTTACGAGTCAGCCGACAGTTGACCTGGATCAACGACCGCCTTCTTCTCCGCCTCCTGGCCTCAGGCTTAACGCCCATCTCCTCCGCCTTCTGCTCATCAGAGGGACGTAGAGAGAGCAAACCCAATCAGGCCACAGAGCCATTCCCCTTCACCCCGGTGACAAACACGGCACTAAAGCCCACGCAGGAGTGTACTCGACTGCATCTCCACGACTGTGACTGGTAGTTAGCAGAGGGAAGACAGCGAACGCGCAACTGGGCGGCTATCTCCCCCCTCCCAGGGTGCACCACAAGGAGGTCTACCAGCCCACGCACCCCAACCTAACCCAACCTAACCTAACCTAACCTAACCTAACCTAACCTAACCTAACCTAACCTAACCTAACCTTTTTTTTTTTTTTTTTTTTTTTTTTTTTTTTTTTTTTTTTTTTGACGGTGTGAAAATGCTGTTACGCATACCCCCAGCCGCGAGGCCTTTCGGGGGTTATGTGGGACTCACTCCATCCCGCAACCCCCTCTGCTAGTCAGAGGGAGGGGAGGAGCATACCCACTAAAAACACACCGGCGTCACCCGCTCTGCCGTTAAGGGGGCGCCATGGGATCGCGAACATTTCACCACGGCGCCCCCCGGCGGCCCTGGAGAATTTGTGCCAGGGCACCCGCGCCAAAGGAGGGGAAGGTCAGGACGCTTTGACCCTCCCCTCAAACATGTACGACCGTACTATGTGGGTTGTAGTAGGGTTACTGGGGGAGGACGCGGCCTGCGGCAGCATACCGTGCGCGTCCTCTACCCCTTCGTCTGCGTCGGAGCGGGAGCGCGTCCGCACTATCTTCGCGCTCCCTCTCCGCGGCCTCCTTCTGCGAGATGATTGATTCGCAGAAGGAGGCTATTGCTTCCCAATATCTCTCGCCACTCAACATCACAGCCACAATGTTCGGCAGCGAGAGATCGTCCGTCTGGATGGCTGCTATTAGGTTTCGTCGCTCCTGCTCCCAGCGAGCACAGTGCTGCAGAGTGTGCTGGGCCGTGTCATCCTCCGCCCCGCACTCATGGCAGGTAGGGCTCTCCTCCCTCTTTATTTTGTGCAGATAATGACCGAAGCAGCCATGTCCGGTCATTATCTGCGTCAGTCTGAACCCCACCTTTCCATGTTCCCTGTCCAGCCATCTATCGAACGACCCGAGGAGTGCCCCTATGGTGCGGACTCCATAGGGAGAGTCCTCGAGGTCGTCCTTCCACTTTTCCCTTAACCTCAGCTCTGTCCGCCTTCTCATGGCCCTTATTTCTTCAGGAGCTGGAAACTCCCCGGTAGCCCTCCAACCTACCCGCTCCCTGTGCGCTTCGGCGAGCATCTCGGCGTCAAACTCCCATGGGGGAGTGCTTGCCAGCGCACACGCTGCTGCCCACGCCACCGTCACGTAGGCCCTACAAATACGGATGGCCACCACCCTTTGGGGCCTCCTGAGTAGGGCCTTGTTTGCCGCACTTAGGGAGTCTACCCAAATTGGGGCCCCGTACAGGGCCATGCTCCGGGCGACCCCCGCGTACAGGCGGCGGCACGTAACAGACGGCCCTCCCACGTTGGGCAGCAGCCTGCCCAAGGCCGAAGCAGCCGCTATTATCCTGGGAGCGAGTTGGCGGAAGTGCTCCCCGAACCTCCAGTTGCGGTCCAGGATAAGCCCCAAATATTTGATATGGGGCCTAACCTGAACCGCTTCCCCAACAACCCTTATCGATGCACCCGCAGGCGGCCGCCATCCCC
Source organism: Notocelia uddmanniana (assembly GCA_905163555.1). NCBI lineage: Eukaryota > Metazoa > Arthropoda > Insecta > Lepidoptera > Tortricidae > Notocelia > Notocelia uddmanniana. Next base: position 17,246,064 of record LR991075.1, on the reverse strand, counting down.
TCCCCCCAAAAATGATTGCTTCTGTTTTGGGAAGGGACACTCTCAGCCCCAGCAGCCGGATGCGGGTGACCATCAGTTCCGCCGCCACTTCAGCCCTCCGCAAGCTCTCACGCAGCTCTGCCCCCCGGACGGCAACCATGGTGTCGTCGGCGTAGCAGATGACTGCCATCCGGGGAAGGAGGACACCCCTGATGGCCCAGTCGAACCCCAGGTTCCATAACAGGGGCCCGAGTACAGACCCCTGGGGAACTCCACAGGCCATGGGCCTCGTCCTCCTTTGTCCATCTCTATTTTCGTAGAGCACTACTCTCTGTGTGAGGTAGTGCTCTACGATGCGCCTCAGGTAGGGAGGCACTCCGTGAAACCGAAGTGCCTCCCTGATTACGGAATATGGGAGGGAGCCAAATGCATTGGCGATGTCGAGTGACACCGCGACGACTCCCTCCCCTCTCCCTGCCGCATCCTCGCAGAAGTGCTTCAGGGCCCCTAGTGCGTCCATACAGGACCGCCCAATTCGGAATCCGAACTGGCGGTCACTTATATTGGGGCCCGTTCCGTCCAAATGCCGTATGATACGCGCGGCGAGGATCCTTTCTAACATTTTGCCGGACTCATCCAACAGCACTATTGGCCTCCACCCGGATGGGGATTCCGCCGGACGACTCTCCTTCCTGATGAGGCAGAGTCTCCCCTCCTTCCAGCACCTTGGGAACCGCCCAGACTCCAGACACCCATCCAAGAGGTCCTTTAGGCGGCTCCCAAGGTGACCCAGTGCTATTGGTAGAATCCGGCCCGGAACACCGTCTGGACCTGGGGCCTTTTTGCACGCCCGCAGACGGTGCACCGCCCACGTCAGCTCGGCCTCACTGATTGGTGTCACGTCCACCGCACCTTCCTCCTGCGGCTCGGACATGACGGGTGGGACAAACTCGGGGGCTGTCGGGAACAGCCCTTCAACTACTTGCGACAGAAGCTGCGGCTCAAGGGAGTCCATGGTGGGGCCATTGCGCATTTTGTTGCGCACAACCTTATAGGGCCGCCCCCATGGATCCCTCTCCAGCGTGGCCAGGAACGCCTCGTGTGCCGCGTCTTTGGCTCTAGCAATTGCCAGACAAAGAGTTTCCTTTGCCTCCTTAAGGGCCCTGTGGAGGAGCTCCTCTTCATCCGGCGTGTGCCTGCGCCGCCGGCATCGAGTGTACGCCCGCCGTGCCCGATTGCATGACAGCCGGAGGGCTGCAATCTCCTCCGACCACCAGTACACTCGATGCTTGGAGCGAACCTGACCCGCTCTGCGCATACTTGCGTCGCAAATCGTCTGTAGAGAGTCCCGAAACTGGACCGCCCTTTCCTCCACCCCCTGCTGCAAGTCCGGAGTGTGCCCCCATCTGGACTCCACCATTGCTGCCTCCTTGGCAGCATCCCTATCGAGGGAGCCCAGACACCATTTTGGGAAGCCCCTTCTCATTGTTGCAGGTTCGGCTGATTGGGCTTGCCTGCTCTCGGAGACCCTAAATCTGACATACAAGTGGTCAGATAGGGTCTCCACGTCCCCCAGGACACGCCAATCTGCTATGCGCGCAGCGACGGCAGGGGTCGCGAAAGATACATCCACGATGGACCCCCCCTGCCGGCGTACGCAGGTTTCGGCTGTGCCCCGGTTTAGGACTTCCAGCCCCAGTCCCGTCACCCAGTCCCACAGGACTTCTCCTCTCGGATCAGTCCTTGGGGAACCCCACGCCTCGCACTTGGCGTTGAGGTCCCCCAGCAGTAAAATTGGTGCCGGCGCCACGCCTACTATCACCCTCTCTAGCTCCTCCAAAAATTGTTCAAAGGCGTGCAGCGGGCGATTCGGGGAGAAATAAACGCCGATGAGCACTATTCCACCCCACTTGACCGCTGCGTACCCCTGTCCACACCTAATTTTTGTTATGGGCGGGTGGCTGCCCATTGGAGGAACAACCACCGCCACTAGACTGTTAGTGTCCCCCACCCAGTTGGATTGGCAGCCTAACCTAACCTAACCTAACCTTTTTTTTTTTTTTTTTTTTTTTTTTTTTTTTTTTTTTTTTTTTTTTTTTTTAAAAAAACCTAACCTAACCTAACCTAACCTTTTTTTTTTTTTTTTTTTTTTTTTTTTTGTGCCCAGGAAAAATCTTCGAAAGATTCCACCGCGCCACGGGGCGACGCGATGGATATGTGAGGTTCTTACTCACTAAAAAACCTGGGGTGTTCGTCGCTCTGCCTTTCGGCGGGGCCACGGGAACGCCTATAGCACACTTCCGCGACCCCGCCAGCAGCTGCCCGTCAGGGCCCGTCACCGGAGGATCTTGTGCATCCTCCAAACACTCTTAAGGGCATGTCCGAACACTTGACATGCCCCCCAACTCGAGGACCTTTTTAGTATGGGTGGTAGACGTCCCCGTGTCTGCCACCCGGAAGTCTTCATTAAGGCGGCAAGCGACGATCGTGCGCAGCACGCCTTCGTCTCATTTTGCGGCGGCGCATTGGATCGGCCTCAGCCGAGGCTTCTCGCTCGCGCTCCGCCGCCTCCTTCTCGGCCATGACCTTTTCGGAGAACAGCAGCATCGTTTTCCAGGCCGCTTCGCTGGACAACATGGCCCGCACAACAGCTGGCAACGACAGATCTTGCCCTAACTGGGCGACCAGCTCTTGCCTTTCGGCGTCCCAAGCCGGGCACTCAGCCAAAGTGTGGTGGGCCGTGTCTACGTCGGCTCCGCACTCATGGCATTCCGGGGTCGGTTCTCGCCGTGCAATTTTGTACAGGTAACTGCCAAAACAGCCGTGCCCCGACAGCACCTGTGTCAGCCGGAAGGTAAGAACCCCGGAACGCCTTTCCACCCAGTCACGGAGAACTGGGTGAATCGCCTCTATGGTGCGGATACCGGCGCTAGGGCGCTCCAACCGCTGCTCCCATCGATCCACTGCCTCCTGCTGCAGCTCTGTTCGCCGCATCTTTGTCTCCTGGTTAACCAACAGGTCTCTCCGGCCCTGCGCTTCCCTACGCCACTGATACAGGGCTGAAAGGGCCTTCGCGTCTAGGTCCCAGGGCAGACAACCAGCCAGCACACACGCAGCCTCCGCGCTTACAGTGCGGTACCCCCTGATTACCCGCTGAGCCATCGCTCTCTGCGGTCGGCGCAATTGGGCGATATTTTGGCTGCTGAGGGCGTCTGCCCATACTGGGGCACCATAGAGCGCCATTGAGCGCACCACTCCCGTGTACAGGCGGCGGCATGAGGCCTTGGGCCCTCCAAGGTTTGGTAGTATGCGCCCAAACGCTGATGCCGCCCGCAGCAACTTGGGTGCCAGGCGCTCAAAATGCGCCCTGAAATTCCATTTGCTGTCAAGCACGACACCGAGGTATAGCAGTGTAGGCTTGACAGCAATTGGGACTCCTCCCACCATAATATGTGCGCCAGCTGGGGGTGGTCTCCGTGGACCATAGAAATATATCGCCTCGGATTTAGTTAGGGCCACCTCCAGGCCCAGCCGTTGAATTTTGCTGACGCAATGAGCAACTCCTGCTGTCGCTAGAACGGCTGCGTCGCGGTAGCTGGGTCCCTGGGCCATCACGAGCGTGTCATCGGCGTAACAAATGACATTGATTCCGCGCAAGTTTTCCCCCCGAAGAACCCAGTTGTACCCTATATTCCACAGGAGCGGACCAAGGACCGACCCCTGCGGAACTCCACAAGACATTTCTTTCCTCCCCCACACCTGTTGCCCAGGCCAGGTGACGAACCTCTCACTGAGGTAGGCCTCTATGATGCGAAACAGGTGGAGGGGTACCTGGTGGAACCGCAAAGCCTCCTTTATCGAGTCCCAAGGCAGGGTGTTAAAGGCGTTTGCAATGTCTAACGACACCGCCAAGACGACCCTGCCTCTGGAAACGGACTCGTTTGCCATCGCTTTGACCCGTTCAATTGCGTCAACCGTAGAACGGCCCCTGCGGAAGCCAAACTGACAGTCGGCTAGATCCGGCCCCACACATTCCATGTGCCTGATGAGGCGAGCAGCAATGATACGCTCAAATAGCTTACCCACCTCATCAAGCAGGACTATCGGTCGATAGCCAGACGCAGAATCCGACGGTCGCCCCTCCTTCCGCAGTAAGACCAGTTTCCCGGACTTCCACTGCTTCGGGAAGCAACCCTGTTCCAGGCAGGCGGTCAAGAGACGCAGCAGCCTCGGCTCTAAGGAGTCCATGGCCAAGACCCAGGCACGGCCCGGAATTCCGTCAGGCCCTGGGGCCGTGTTCTTGGCACGGAGCCTTATGACTGCCACGGCTAGCTCAGCAGGACGGATTGGTGGGGCGATCTCCTCCTCCCTTGGTCTCACTGCGGGTGGTGCCATTTGAGGTGGCTGGTGAGGTCCCTTATCGGGGAAAAGCGTCGCGACCACGCGAGCCACAAATTCCGGCTGGAGTGTTTGGCTCAGCGGAGGGGCCCAGGGGCGCAGCTTGTTCCGGACGAGTTTGTAAGGCCTTCCCCACGGGTCGGCATTGAGTGTCTCCAGAAATTCGGCACGACTCGCCTCAATTGCCTGCCTTATAGCCACGGAAAATTCCAGTTTGGAGGCCCGGTAAACCTCGTAAAGTCGGCGCTCCTCGTCTTCATCGGTTTGCCTACGCCTTCTTTGTCGCATGTACTGGCGACGTGTGGCTACGCAATGGTCGCGCATCTGCGCGAGCTCGGCGGTCCACCAGTACACGCTCCGTCTTGGTGGCAGGGACTTGACTCGGGGCATTGCTGCGTCGCATATTTGTGACATGGCCTCCCGGAGCCGGACCGCTTCCGTCTCTACGACCACCGCCCCCTCCAGTGTCGGCAACCAGGCCTGTACGATCGCCGCCTCCTTGAGGAGTTCCCGGTCGAGTTTAGTGAGAGCCCACCTTGGGCCGCTCTCGGTCGGGCCATTCTGACTTGGGTTGTTCGAGGCGAGTGAAGGCGTGACGACCTCGAACCGGATGTAACGGTGGTCCGACAACGTCTCTACTGCCACCATTACCTCCCAACCTTGGACACGGCGCGCCAGCGAGGCACTCGCAAACGTGATGTCCACGATAGAGCCGCCCCGCTGCCGTACGCACGTGTTTTCCGATCCTTGGTTTATGACCGTCAAGCCTGCTGTGACCGCCCACTCCTCCAGGGTCGCGCCTCGCACATCCGTCGCCGGAGAGCCCCAAGCTGTGGATTTTGCGTTGAAATCTCCGGCAACGATTACCTGGCCGGGTAGGAGTTGACCGATTCGAGCCCCTATCTCGTCCAGGAACCGCTCGAATTCGGCCAGACAACGGTTAGGCGAGAAGTAGGCCGCCACAAACCATATTTCGCCGCAGAGCGCCGCCACGTAGCCCCTCCCTTTAAAAGCACTGGTTATCGTCGGACCACCAGCCGCCGTACGCACGATTAGTGCCACACATTCGTCCACATCGCCTAACCAGTCATTTCGGTCCGGGATCGAGTATGGTTCTGCCACCACAGCAACGCTAATCATCCACTGCGCCAGGGATTGGAACAAGAGGTCCTGGGCCCTGGCACAGTGGTTGAGATTCGTCTGCAGTACCCGAATGGCCATCTTAATCCGTGGCCATTTGTTCCTCCTCGTGCTCATCAGACCTGCAGGCAGATAGCTCGATAGGCTGGGAGGGAGCCCTGGGGCCAACTCCAGTCTTATTCCTGGTCTTTTTTCGACCTGGGGATTGGCATGCCTTTGAGCCCAACCCATGGTCCGCCTTCTTTCCTGCGTTCGCACACATCACACAATGTGGCGTTGTGGAGCAGACATCGCTTCGATCAACGTCGCAAGTGCATTGTGCCCGTACATGGCCCTTTTCTAGGCACTTGTAGCACCGCATGGGACGCTGATCGAGTAGCTTCACCGCAGCACGGACCCACCCTACCTTGAGTCTCCCGCGGTCAGCTTCCACGACTTTTTTGGCTGCTGCTACAGGGCAGCGGAGCCAGATTGAGCCGAGGCCGGACGCATCTTCGCGGATATCTCCTGCCTTTATTTGGCTCTCCTCACAACCGCCGGCCTTAGCAACGGCAGTGACAACTTCGCCGGGTGACACCGAATCATCCAGGTGCAGAAGGCGCAGCTCTGCACACTTCGTCGGCCTGGATATCCGTACAATGTCCTGCCCAAGCTTGTCGGCCAACTCTTTGGCCAGGGAATCGGCCTTTTGCCCACTGTCTGTACCTGGCACCTCCAGAACTCTGGCGCCAGTGGCCGCCCGCTTAAATCTTATATTGCCAATGTCAAGGCGCTCGAGGTTAATGCACTCCTTGGCCTTGGAAAGCACCTGGGCGTACGTCACGCCCTTTTCCACGGCGTCGGGCTGCAGTGTGAGCACTACTGCTGCCGAACGAGGGGGGCGGAGTTTCCGTGTTTTTGGTTTCCTGCCGTTCTTCCTCTGTTGCTCCGGCTGCGAGCCCGAGCGAACTTTTACCACTTTATTGTTTTTGCCCACTAATTTGTACTCCGTGGACTCAGGGCCCGGTGGCGGTGGCTGAAGACCTGGTGTCACGGGAGGAAGAGCCGGAACGGTTTCAACAACAGCGCGGGTCTTCTTCCTCTTCCCCTTTCCTTTAGTCCCCTTCCGGGGCTCCTCCGTCATATTCGGAGGACCTCTTTTTGGAGCCGGAACGGGAGCCGGCTCGGAAGCGGTTGCAGGCCCGTGGCTCTGAGAACCTGTCTGCCCAGTTGGTCGCTTTCGGTCGGCGGCTAGCGGCGGTCGCATTGTTTGAGCCGGCAGCAGTCTACCCTCGATTTCCAGCGCTCCCAGCCTCGCGTCCAACATCAACCCAACCTGAGCTGTAATGGCCCGTACCACCTCATCCATGCTGGGAGAGCCAGACTTTCCTTCGCAGTGGCTACTGGCGGGCTGCGGTATTTCTTTGGGTAGGGACGCAATCGGGACCGGAGACGGCCTCTCAGACTGGTCCCGAACTTCTGCCCTCAGCTGCGCCATTTCGGAGCGAAGATCCGTCAGCTCGGCACGCAGGCGGTCATTTTGCGCCTGTAGTCTCCGCGTCTCTTCTGAGGAAGTGCGCTCTATAAGGTACTCGAGCACTTCTTTTATAGACATGACGGCATCATGGAGCGCCTTCACAAAGGTGCCCTTGAGGTTGCCTGATCTAGTGGCAACCATGGCTATAGCCTCCAAACTGCTCTCCGCCCGCTGGATTAGGGACCGCAATGAAAGCTCGTCTTCCGCACTGGATTTGTCAGTGACCAGTTTAAGGCGACTTGCCAGATTGCGGGTCGAAAACGACTTCTGTTGGCCGGCAAGCTCCTCCTCGGCCCGCAATCGAAGCTCTTCCCTCTTGAGCCGGTTTAGTTCCTCTTTGGCCTTGGCAAGGCCAGCATAGTGTCCCGTGGAGGGATGCCGACCGCGCCCTCTCTTTGAGGAGGACTTGTCTTTCTGCTCGGGGTTCATTTCCGGATCTGACCCCGAGTCACTCAGGTTGCGCTTTCTCCAGAAGCGCTCAACATTATCGCCCGCGGAGCGACATCGAGGCACTTCCATAGAGGCACAGCTCATGGCCGAGTCCGACTCGGCTGATCCGGCTATTTTGTCGATATCCAAGCCTGACTCGGAGCGCACGGTTATCAGGCTCCCAGTGTCAGACTCGTTATCTGCCTCTTTTTTCTTCTCCTTCTCCTGTTTCTTGCCTTTTACTGGCGCCTTGGGAGTCTTGGGAGTCACTGACTTGGGCCCAGATCTGGGCCTTAGCACCATGCGCTCCACCAAAACAACCGGCGAGCTCTCGCGCGCCTTTTCCTCTAAAGTTTCGTCCTGAGTAGGGACGTTTGAGTTCTCGCCCTGAGAATCGTCTAGCGGCGAAGGCGACGGCGGCAGTGGCGTCGGCGTCGGTCCACCGCCTCTCAGCCTTAGCACTTCAACACTAGCTACACAATCGGTGTCCATTAAAACAAAGCCTTGGTCGTGTTCACGGAGGCCGGCATCTGGCCGGCCTACGAAGCAGTTTTTGCCCCCTCCGTATACGATGGGGCAGCCACCCGCCGCAGCGGATGGACGGGGTTGGTTACCCGCCCGGAGATAATCAAAACTGCTTGCGTACATTTTTTTTAACTCGATGTCTCCACATCGTCGTCTCTTTTTTCGGGGGTGAGCTCCCCCGCACGCTCGGGACTGGACTCCCTCCAGCCATGCATCCCATCGGCACGATCCGCTCACCTTGGGATTGGGGTAATTTATTATAGTGGTTTTCTTCCACGCAGCACTACTCTCAGTGAGTAGCACCCCCGGCCCGCTCAATGTGGGTTACGGGTTGCCCGACGAGGAGCCAATGCTCACCCAGCCGCACGAATGTGACTGCCGGACCCGCCGCGCCGCGAGCCTTGCAGGCCCGCCATCCAACGCTGCCCCACGGCAGCCACTGGCCCTAGTAAAGAGGCCACGGTCCTTACGACCTTAACTCGGCGCTCCTCTCCTCCGCCCTCTGCTCATCAGAGGGACGTTGAGAGAGCATCTCCACCTCAGCCCCTATGGGCCATACCCTTCCCCCCCGGCGTCGGGTTATTGGTAGCAACGGTAAGTGATCCCCGGACAGGATTGCTTACCGTTGCCTCCAGGGCGCACCAGCCAAGACCCTTCCCTTCCCTGCGGATCCGCGAGGATCCAGAGGGATTGGAAGAGCCCGGACATACGTGGAGGTTACCCGACCTAGCGCCCCAACCTAACCTTTTTTTTTTTTTTTTTTTTTTTTTTTTACCCAGGGGAAATCCGTTATGGATCCCAACCGGCCCGGGAGAAGCCGAGTGGGTATGTCCGACTCGCACGGACTAAAACCCCTGGGGTGTTCCACGGCTCGCATTTGGACAGAGCCCCGGGAACGCTATTGCACACATCCGGAACTCTGTCAGCGTTGCCCTCTCGGGCCCGCATATTGTGGTAGCTGGCACCCTACCAACTTCGCTGTCAGCACCCCAGAACACAATGGGGGCCTTCTAGCACGAGACCTCTGCTAGTCGGGTGAAGGAACTCCCGGCCTGTCACCCGCAGGTCTCCGTTATGGCGGCTGCATGCGGCCTCCAAAGGCCCTTCGCCGCCTACCTGGTCTTCTACGGCGCTGAGGGAGTGAGTTAGCGTCGTCCTCACGCATCCGCTCTGCAGCCTCTTTCTGTGACATGACCGTTACACTGAATGTGGCCGCAGCCGCCCAGGCCTCCTCACTGTGCACCATTTGATTAATGAGAGCCGGCAGAGAGAGGTCACGCCCTACAACCGTGGACAGCGCTGCGCGGGGCACCACCCATGCAGGACACTCCTCACGCGTGTGCTTGGCTGTATCCACGGCTCTTCCGTCACAGTGGTGACACTCTGCTGTCGGCTCCCTACCCACCACCTCACACAGGTACTTGCCGAAGCAGCCGTGCCCCGTCAGGAGCTGTGTGAGGTGGAACGTGGGTGGTCCGTGATTGCGTTCGACCCATTCCTTGAGAACAGGCCGAACAGCGGCCACCAGATCCCGGCTAGCTCCCGGGGTTTCCAAACGCTCGGACCATCTTTCGTACAGCAGTTGTTGGGCGTCCGTTCGCCACTGCTGAACCTCCTGAGGAGCGGGCCAGTTTTCTTCTTCTCTCGCCTGTTTTAGGCGCCAGAATACTATGGACTGGACCCCGGCCTCCAAGTCCCAAGGGGGACTCCCTGCAAGCAGGCAAGCTCCAGCGTATGATACAGTGCGGTACGCTCGTGCCACTCTAAGAGCTATGGCCCGTTGCGGTCGTCGCAATAGGGCCTGATTACGAGCTCCTAGTGTGTCCGCCCAGATTGGTGCTCCATAGAGCGCCATTGAGCGCACCACAGCGGTATAGAGGCGTCTACAAGCTCCGCCAGGTCCCCCCAGATTCGGGAGAATTCGTCCAAGCGCCGCAGCCGCAGCCACCAATCTTGGACCCAAGCGCTTGAAGTGTTCATTGAACTGCCACCGTCCGTCGAGGACGAGTCCTAGGTACTTCATCGTCGACCCAATGGCGATGGCAGTTCCTCCCACAGTAATTGTTGCCCCACGTGGTGGCGCATTACGCGGCCCATGAAAAACCAGCGCCTCGGACTTATTCAGCGCCACCTTAAGACCTAACGCCTGAATTCTGTGTACAGCATGTGCCACGCCAGCTGTACCCAGGTATGCGGCCTCCCTATGGTTAGCGCCTCGGGCCAACACAAGGGTATCGTCAGCGTAGCACACGATGCTGACACCTGGCAGAGTGACCCCTCGCAGCACCCAGTCGTAACCGATGTTCCACAGGAGTGGCCCAAGAACCGAACCCTGTGGAACACCGCACGACATTACCCTTCTTCCCTGGCCCTCTCTAGTTGGAAAGGCTACTGCTCTTCCTGCAAAATATGCCCTTACAACCCGCTGTAGGTATGTAGGCACGTTGTGGAATCGGAGCGCCGCCAGTACTGTTTCCCAAGGCAGGGTGTTGAAGGCATTGCAGATGTCCAGCGATACTGCCATCACCACCCCGCCCTGGGCTATCTCATCCTCCGCGATTCTCCTCACCACAGCGATTGCATCAACTGTGGAACGTAGCGGGCGAAAGCCATATTGGTGTTCACTCAAGCCCGGCTCCATGCTTGCGACGAGACGAGCTGCCAGCACACGCTCAAAGAGCTTGCTCATCTCGCTGAGCAGCACGATTGGGCGGTAAGCCGAGGGCTGATCAGGCGGGCGTCCATCCTTACGGAGAAGTACTAGCCTGCCTGTTTTCCACCTATCAGGAAACCGTCCTTGAGTCAGACACGAGGAGAACAGAGCTCTGACTCTGTCTCCCAGTTCAATAAGCGCGATCGCAAGTACTTGCCCTGGAATTCCGTCTGGCCCAGGGGCCGTCTTCTTTTTACGAAGCTTGAGGACAACCGCCCGAAACTCGGCTTCTGTCACCGGGGGTACTCCTAAAACTTCTTCCCGCGGTCCAGTGGTAGGTGACATTGTCGGCGGCGCAAATTCGTCCCTCTCGGGAAAGAGATCAGCCACGATTCGTTCAAGGAGCACTGGCTGGAGAGTGCTGGTCAACGGAGGAGTCCAGGGTCGGAGCTTCTGTCTAACAACCCGATACGGCCTCCCCCAAGGATCCCGGTTGAGCGTCTCCAGCCACTCCTCCCAAGCTGTCTCCTTAGCTCGCGCTATGGCGGTTTGCAGGGTTGTTCGTGCTGTCTTGTAGATCTCATACAAGGCATGTTCCTCAGTGTGGTCCCGTATTCGCCGTCTCCTGCACCGCGTATATCGGCGGCGTGAGGCGACACAATTGTTCCGCAGCTGGTGCAGTTCCGGACTCCACCAGTATACTCCACGCTTTGCTGTTAAAACCTTCGCTCTGGGCATTGCTGCATCGCAGACGCGGGCAAGGGCGGCGCCAAGACACTCGGCTTCCTGATCAACGGTTCCCTCTGGATCAGAACACACCCCCCAAGATTCCACAATGGCCGCTTCTTTGGCGAGCTCCCTGTCGAGTTTCCCCAACACCCAACGTGGACCATCCCTGCCCGCGTGCTGGATTTGCCCCATAGTGTTAGGATGGGTGGAGACATCGAACCGGATGTAACGGTGATCCGACAATGTTTCCACGTCGGTTTCCACCCTCCAGTTCTGAAGACGGCAGGCCAAAGCATTCGACGAAAACGTTACGTCCACGATTGACTCGCCCTGTTGCCTTACGCACGTACCTACTGATCCGTTATTGTGGATTGTTAATCCGAGGGAGATAACCCACTCCACTAGTACGTTTCCCCGTGCGTCTGTTACGGGAGATCCCCATGCCGTAGACTTGGCATTGAAATCTCCAGCAACTAACAGAGGAATGGGGGATATCTGCCCAATCAGGGCTCCAACCTCGGTGAGCATCTGCTCGAACTCAGCGAGGTTTCGATTGGGCGAAAAATATACCCCAACGATGGCTACCCCCTCAGACACGACAAGCACAAACCCCCTGCCCTTCACAGTGTTCTCGAAGGTTTTACTGGGGGCAATTACAACAGCCACTGTCTCTTCGTGGTCAGAAACCCAATCATCCCGGTTCGGTACGAAATAAGGTTCCGAGACAACTGCCACCATGATCTGCCACTCTGCCATGGTCTGGACTAGGAGGTCCTGGGCCCTAGCGCAGTGGTTGATATTTGCTTGCAAACATGCTAGTGCCATAATTATTGGGCGGTGTCCATGGCTACCTCCGCAGTACTTTGCTGGGAAAACGAGGGGGCCACTGGGCTCGACGTCGTCTTCTTTTCTTTGGTTTTGGTGGCGGAGTGAGATTTGCCACTCTGGCAACCTTTGCTACCAATACGGTGTTCCGCCGGTTTGCCGGCAGATTTGCAAATGGCGCAACTAGCCGTGGCGGTGCAGTCCCTCGACTTGTGACCTGGCTCCCCGCAGCGGTAGCAGATGTTGCTGCGGTCTACCCCTTTGTTGCACTTGGCACCCACGTGACCCGTCTCTAGACACCTAAAGCATCTCATGGGTCTAGCTTCCAGTAGCACCACACGCGCCGAGACCCACCCGACTTTGATTCGGCCTGCATCTACCACCTTTTTGGCAGCCCCTACAGGACAACTCAACCATAGGAAACCAGCTCCTTTTGCACCGCGAGTGATCACACCTGTTTTGATGGCCTCAGTGGTGCAGCCTCCTTCACTTGCTACGGCCGTCACAACTTCATCCACGGTCACAGAATCGTCTAGTCCTGTAACACGTAACTCGGCGCATTTTATAGGCCGATGGACGTAGACTTCCGTATCAAGGAGCTCGCGAAGTTTAGTAGCCAGAGCATCCGCTGCTTTATCGGCATTTTCCGTCTCGCGTGGGATCTCGAGCATTCGAGCTCCGGTCGCCGTAGTCCTAAAGCGCACTTGTGATATGCCGAGCTCCTCCAGTTTTATGTGCCTCTTTGCTTTGGCCAGAACGGTCTCATACTTCGTCCCTCCCGCGGCAGCCTCCGGCTTCAGGGTCATAGTGATCGCAGCGGTACGGGGAGTACGGAGTTTCCTCTTCCGCGGTTTAGGCGCACTTTTTGGCTTAGGCGCTGCTGAGACCTTAGTGGCTGTTTTCTTGGCTTTACGGCCCACCACATCTGTATATTTTCCCTGTGGGTTGGACTCCGTGGGTGCCTCGGGTGTGGCTGGCACGGCCAGTCTAGCAGCAGCCGCCTCCTTGGCAGCCAGGGTAGGCTTTTTCCGCCTTTGTTTGGCTTTCCCTCCTTTTTCGGTTTCGACGGCAGGGGGGATCGCGGTAGTGATCTCGCTCACTACTTGCTCACGTTGAGTGGCTGTGGGCCCCAGGGCATTACTAGCCGGTCCAGCCATTGCAATCTGCTCTGCCCGTCGGTTAGCAGCAAACGAAGATCGCATTCGGGGTTCCGGAAGCAGTCTACATTCAATGCCTTCTAGGCGGGCATTCAGCATCGTGCTGAATTGCTCGCGGTTGGAGCGTGACACCTCTTCAATGAGCCTCCGCATTTCGGGCTCTGTCGCCGCAGCAGGCTTGCCGCGTAGTTCAGCAACCTCTTGTCGCAGCTCCGACAACTGCCACGATAGTCGTGCGTTTGCTGCCTCCAAGCGGGCAACCTCCTCCGTGACGGTAAGGGACCTTAGCTCCGCGAAGTTTTTCCTTACGGTCACTAACACTCCTTTTAGGGCCTTTACGCTGGTGCCTTTCAGGTTTCCTGATTTGTCAATCACTTTTTCGGCAATTCCCAGGGCTTCCTCAACTTCAGCAGCAATGGCGGCCGAAGTTTGCGCTGTGACTTGTGTGTCGCGCTGAGCTTGACTGTTCAACAGGCGATCTTGCCTTTCCTTTGCCGCTGCCTCTACAGACTGGCTGTAGGCGGCTAGTTCATCCTCCAGTTCTATCCGTTTGTCTCGGGCCCTCTCTGCAGAAATCTCCACTTGACGCTTGCCGAACCCAGCGTATTCGCCTGTCATGAGCGGCCAGCCGGTGATCCGTTTCGTCGCGGGTTTTATTAAGCGTCTGCTGCTCTCTGGTGTGGCGTTTCCAGTTAGAGCTCCGACATCGCTATCAGAGCTCGAGAGATTGATCTCTTCGGCAGCACGCTTCTCTCCCTTCCTCCAAAATTTGCCTTCTTCCTGAAGGCGAGGCTTCTTTCGGGGCGCCTGCGGGAGCTTTCCGCTCAGTAGCTGCGCACGCGCACCGGGGGATTGGAGGCGGGGAGCAGTCTCCGCCTCCATCACCGCCGGCCCCGGCGGGTCTTCCGCGTCTGTCTGGGGCATTGGGGAGTCAACGGACGACTCCCGCGCCGCTCCTAGGTGAGACTTGAACGGGGTCAAGAATGGGCGCACTTGTCCCCCGAACCTGGCTCTAGATTTCCGTTTCTGCGGAGCATCAGTCTCGTCAGCGGAGGATGGCCACTGCCCCTCCAATTCAGCTTCAACAGGCGAGACGGATCGTTCTGTGCACCCAGTTTTGTCCGCATCCTTCGCCAGGTCTCCAAGAGGCACATTCCCCTCGTCCACACGGGTCAGAATCACCCGGGGGATTTTGTCTAAATGGGCCTCTCGCCCACCCTCCAGTGCCAGTGCCAACGCGCTCCTATCCTTTAGGGCTTCCCGCTCCACACTTGTGACCGCTAGTTGGACCGAGCACGAGGTCTCCTGCACGGAGCGCTCCTTGCCCCGCCCTCGCGGCAAGAAGCGGCCAGAACTGTCGCGCGCTGGGCCGTCTGTGCTTGTCCTCGGTGCGATCTGAATAGCGGCCGCGTTTAGGTCGATACGAGGACTACCACCCTCCCCCTTCACTGGCGAACGTGCAAGGGTGAGGCGGGGGTGGAAAGCCTCTTTCTTCTCCGTTGGGCTAAAGTTTTGCGCCATAGAGGTGCCCTTTTCCGCCGCTTTTTCATCATTGCCTTTTGTTGTTTGGGCTGGGTTGGGTCCGCCCCCATCAGCCCCAACACCACCCCTCAGCCTCAGTATACGTCTATGATCAGAGTCCAGTGTGATGTAGCGTAAGTCGTGTTCACGGAGGCCGGCACCTGGCCGGCCTACGAAGCAGTTTTTGCCCCCTCCGTATACGACGGGGCAGCCACCCGCCGAAGCGGATGGACGGGATTGGTTACCCGCCCGGAGATTTTGAAAACTGCTTATCATTTCCATCTTATCACAATGCCTCCACATCGTCGTCTCTTTTTTCGGGGGTGAGCTCCCCCGCACGCTCGGGACTGGACTCCCTCCAGCCACGCATCCCATCGGCACGATCCGCTCACCTTGGGATTGGGGTAATTTATTATAGTGGTTTTCTTCCACGCGGCGCTACTCTCAATGAGCAGCGCCCCCGGTCCGCTCAATGCGGGTTACGGGTTGCCCGACGGGGAGCCGAAACTCAACCAGCAGCCGCACGAAGGCGACCGCCAGACCCGCCGCGCCGCGAGCCTTGCAGGCCCGCCATCCCACGCCGTCCGAAGACGGCCACTGGCCCTGGACAAAAGGGCCCCAAAAGCGAAAGGTGCATTTACACCACCACCACTGCCCAGTGGCTGCCAGGTCGGCAACCGGGCTAAGACGGCCGCGTCCCTTGCCACCTCAGATGAGCTGAGGCATGCTGGGAGCGGCCAACACCGAACACGGCATTAAAGCCCACGCAGGAGTGAACTCGACTGCATCTCGCCTCGACTCTGACTGGTAGTTAGCAGAGGGAAGACAGCGAACGCGCAACTGAGCGGCTATCTCCCCCCTCCCAGGGTGCACCACAAGGAGGTCTACCAGCCCACGCACCCCGCCCCAACCTAACCTAACCTAACCTAACCTAACCTTTTTTTTTTTTTTTTTACTTGGGGAAATCCATTATGGATCCCGCCCGGCCCGGGGAGAGGCAAGGACGGGTATCTCCGACTCCCACGGAGTAAAACCCCAAGGTGTTTCGTCTCGTCGCCGTTGTGCCGGGCTACGGGTACGCCGAAGCACTCTTCCGCGGCCCGGCAGCGAGTGGCCTTGCGTTAGGCCCCGATCTCAGGAGCAGGCGGGGAAGGAGTGATCCCGCCTGCACAGATGCTTCGAGTGGCGCGCGGAAACACGCGCGGCGCCCTCTCGGGGAACCCTTTGTGTAGGCAACAGATATCCCCATGTCTGTCGCCCACAGGAACCCTTATGGGGGAAGTCGACGGTCGTAGGCTAACCGCCGCCGCCCTATACGTTTGCGGCGCAATGGTTGGGAAGCCGGGTTGTCCTCCCTTCCACGCTCCGCCTCCTCCTTTTGTGCCATCACATCCTCACAAAAGGAGGCCACCGCCTTCCACGACCTGTCGCTTCCCACCATGGCTTCTATCACGGCAGGCAAGGAGAGGTCATGCCCCACCACGGCCACGAGCGCGGCCCTCTGCTCCACCCACGCTGGGCACACCTCGAGGGTGTGCTGGGCCGTCTCTTCCGGGCAGCTGTTGCAGTGGTGGCACTCCGAAGTTGGTTCCCTTCCTATGCGACACAGGTACCTCCCGAAACATCCATGCTCCGAGAGGACCTGCGTCAGCCGAAACGTTAACGGACCATGCTGCCGGTCCACCCACTGCTCCAGCACTGGCCGAACTGCCCGGATAGTGTTGAGGCCCGCACTCGGCCGTGCCAGCCTCTCCTTCCATGCCGCCACCATTTCGAGGTGCGCTGCGTCTCGGCGAGCCTGTACCTCTCTTGGCGCTGGAGGGTTACCTCGACAGCGCGCCTCCTCGCGCCAGCGATAAACCAACGCGAGGGCCCTCGCATCTAGGTCCCAAGGAAGCGACCCCGCCAGCACGCATGCCGCCTCATTTGAGATCGTGCGGTACCCCCGTATTACCCTGGTGGCCATCACTCTCTGCGGCTGCCTCAGCAGAGTGATTCCACGGCCTCCCAGAGTATCAGCCCAGACGGGTGCTCCATATAGGGCCATGGACCGCACGACCCCAGTGTACAGCCGTCTGCAAGACGCCTTGGGCCCCCCCGTGTTCGGAAGTATGCGCCCTAGGGCGCCGGCTGCTCCCAGCAGCTTCGGCAACAGGCGCTTGAAATGGGCGTGGAAGTCCCACCGACTATCAAGTGTGAGGCCCAGGTACCTCATAGTAGACTTGATGTCGATCCGGGTTCCTCCGACCACTATATGCGCGTCCTGTGGAGGCGCGTTCCGAGGCTTGTGGAAGCTAATTGCTTCGGACTTGTGAAGGGCCACCTTTAGCCCGAGTTGCCGTATCCGGCCAACTACGTGGACTACCCCTGCAGTAGCTATTATGGCAGCCTCCCTAAAGGTTTTTCCGCGGGCTGTTACCAGCGTGTCGTCAGCGTAGCACGTGAGGGCGATCCCGGGCAAGTTGGAGCCACGCAGGACCCAGTCATAGCCGATGTTCCACAGGAGTGGCCCCAAGACCGACCCCTGCGGAACACCACGCATCATTTCGTGGCTACCCCACTCCTCTCTACCCGGGTAGATGACCAGTCTCTCTGAGAGGTATGCCCCGACCATCCGTCTCAGGTAGCTGGGCACCTGGTGGTAGCGGAGCGCCTCCATCACGCATCCCCAAGGCAGGGTGTTAAAAGCGTTGGCGATATCCAGAGACACCGCCAGCATTACCTCCTTCTTGTGTACCGCTTCGTCCGCCAACGCTTTGACTCGCAAGATGGCATCGACAGTAGAGCGGCCGCTGCGAAAGCCATACTGGCAGTCAGCTAAATCCGGTCCGACTCGGACGAGGTGTTTGATCAGGCGGGTGGCGATAATACGCTCGAAGAGCTTGCCCACCTCGTCGAGCAACACGATGGGGCGGTATGCAGATGGTGAGTCTGCCGGTCGCCCTTCCTTCTTCAGCAGAACCAGTTTGCCGGTCTTCCACTGCCGCGGGAACCGGGCCTGCTCGAAGCAGGCCGAGAAGAGTCTCAGCATTCTTGCCTCTAGTGTATTGCTTGCCAAGACCCAAGCTCGGCCAGGTATGCCATCGGGTCCAGGGGCCGTGTTTTTAAATCTCAACCTCAGAACGGCCGCTCCGAATTCTCCACTGGATACGCTGGGCACTTCCTCTTCTTCACCATCCGGTTCTGTGGGCGGTGCCATGGCTGGCGGAGTATACTCCTCGCTAGCCGGGAAGAGAGCCCTCACCACGCCCTGCAGCAAGTCTGGCTCAAGACTTCGCGTCAGTGGAGGAGCCCAGGCACGGAGTTTGTTTCGGACCATTTTATATGGTCGTCCCCACGGGTCCCGATTCAGGGTCTCAAGCATCTCCTCCCGGGCGCCCTCTTTCGCTTGGCTTATGGCTACATCCAAGGCTCTTTTGCACTGCGTGTAGGAGGCGTAAAGTTCTGCCTCTTGTTCGCCATCCCTTCTCCGACGCCTGCGACAGTGGCTGTAAAGGCGTCTTGCCGCCACGCACGACTGTCGCAGGTGGTCGAGTTCTGCCGACCACCAGTATACCTGTCGTTTTGGAGGAAGAGGCTTAACTCGGGGCATAGCTGCGTCGCAGATGTGTGTCAGTGCTACACCAAGCTCTTGCGCCTCTTCCTCCACATTTACAGGACCATCTGCGACCGGGTTCCACGCCTCCACTTCGACGGCAAGATCAAAGTCGTCCCGGTCTAGGCGCTTAAGCGCCCAGCGCGGTCCGTCTTCTCTCAGAGACCTGCTGATGGCGCAACTCGTAAAGGCTGATGCCGCACTTACATCGAACCTGATGTACCTATGGTCGGAAAGTGTTTCCACGCCCACCAACACTTCCCAACCCTGGACACGTTGCGCCAGGGCGGCGCCAGTGAACGTTACGTCCACGATAGAGCCACCCTGTTGCCGCACGCAAGTGTCGACCGATCCCCGGTTGGCCAGGACGAGATCTGCCGCGATGGCCCACTCCTCCAGCTCGCGTCCTCGCACGTCCGTCGCCGGAGATCCCCATGCCACGGACTTAGCATTGAGATCTCCGGCAAAGAGCACGGGCATGGGGTGGTTGCGTCTGAGTAGCGCTCCCACCTCCACCAGGAAGGCCTCGAAGTCTGCCAGGCTCCTGTTCGGCGAGAAGTATGCGCCAACTATAAGGATGCCGCCAAGGAGCCCAGCTACAAATCCTCTTCCTTTAACCACGTTTTCAAGTGGTGGCGAGCCAGCCGCCGTCTGTGTGACTATCGCAACCAAGCCGTTGTGGTCCCCAGCCCAATTGTCTCTTTGGGGGATAGAGTATGGCTCGGAGACGATAGCCACGTGAATCAACCACTCCGCCATGCTCTGGAGCAGCAGGTCTTGAGCTCTGGCGCAGTGGTTGAGGTTCGCCTGCAAGATACGGAGGGCCATTACTTTACCTCCATGTTTGTTCCCTCCTCGGCCACAGCCGCTCTGTTTGCGGACGGGTGGACGATTGGCAGGGGAGCCTGAGAGCTATTGCCAATCTTCCCCTTCTTTTTGGGAGCAGCACAAGCCTTGCTCCCTACTGTGTGACTCGCCGGTCTTTTTGCCGCTGCGCATACCACGCAGTACGGCGTGGTAGAGCACTTGGCCGCCTTGTGGCCAGGCTGCCCACAGCGGTAACACAGGTCACTTCGGTCCTCCTTTGCTTGACACTGTGCGCGGGCATGGCCTAACTCAAGGCAGCGGAAACAGCGCATGGGTTTAGAGTCCAAAAGCTGAACCCGTGCTGCGACCCATCCGACTAGTAGCCGTCCGCTCTCAGCCAGCCGTTTGGCCGCTGTCACTGGGCAACGTACCCAAACTGTTCCCGTGCCTGAGAAGACCTTTCGGACCTCGCCGCATTTGATGAGGTCTGCAGCACACCCGCTAGCATGCATGATGGCTGTTTTGACGTCTTCAGACGTCACCGAGTCGTCTAGGCCCGAGATGCGCATCTCTGCACATTTTGTAGGCCTGGAGATTTGGACCGCCTCGCTGTTTAGCGTCTCCCTTAGTTTGTTGGCGAGGGCATCTGCTTTGTCACCGCTATTAGCTCCAGGCACCTCGATAATGGTCGCTCCAGTGACTGCCCGTTTAAATCGGACCCCCTCTATTTGCAGGTCTTTGAGGGCGATCTTGGCTCGAGCCTCCCTTATGATGTCACCGTAAGTGGGTTTTCCCTCTGCCGCCTCTGACTTCAGCGTTAGCACGATGGCCGCTGAGCGTGGTGGCCGGAGTTTGCGGACCTTCTTCGCCTTGTGCTGGGCCGCATGTTGCGTTGCAGCTTTCTTCGCACCCTTCGCAGCTACACCGGACCATGTGTGTTCCATCGTAGCTGGCGCAGGTGGCAGCGGACGGGGCACGTGCGGAGCCACCTCGGGTAGAGGAACTCTACCCAGTTTTCGGCCCTTCTTAGGTGCCGCCTTTTTCTTGCCCTTGGCTTTGGGAGCATTAGGGGGATGAGTGTCCTGTGAAACTGCATTTTCCGGCGAGTTTCGGCCAGCGGTGCCATTTTCGGTCTCTGCTGAGACTGACGTCGCGTTCTGCCTACATTCATTTGTAGGAGCAGTGGCCGCGGCCGCCTGCCTCCTCTTGTCAGCAGCAAGTGGTGGGCGCGAGACTTTCGCCGGTGGAAGCCTGTCCTCCAGCGCTTCCAACCTAACCTAACCTTTTTTTTTTTTTTTTTTTTTTTTTTTTTTTTTTTTTTTTTTTTTTTTCCGGGGGAAAATCCTCATGGATACCACCGCGCCACGGGGAGGGGCGGTGGTTATGTCAGACTTCTACTGACTAAAAACCCCCGGGTGTTCCTCACATCCACTGGGCAACCGGGATACGGGGACCATTATACTTCCGCGTCCCGGTCTGTGGCCGTCCGTAGTCGGATCCAAAACACTGGGGGACCAGTATGTCCCCCCACACTCAGAAGTGGTGTGCCCGGAACACTAGGCACACCACCCAGCTCGAGGACCCTACTCCTTCAGACGACGATCGTCCCCGTGTTCGTCGCCTGGAGGTCCTCCTTATGGCGGCAGTCGACGGTCGTACGCCAGCCTCCTGCGACCAACTCTCCGGCGGCGCTGTTGGGGCGCTTCTGCAGCGTCTTCCCTGGCCCGTTCCGCCCTCTCCTTCTGTGCCACTACATCCTCACAGAAGGTGAGCATTGCCCTCCAAGACCTGTCACTGTCGACCATGGACCTTATTACAGCCGGCAGAGACAGATCTCCACCAACAACCGCAACCAGATCGGCCCTCTCGTTCACCCAAGCCGGACAAAGCTCTAATGTGTGCTGAGCTGTGTCCTCGGCCTCGCCGCAGTCATGGCACTCCATAGTTGGTTCTCTCCCGGCTATACGACACAGGTACCGTCCGAAACAACCATGCCCCGTAAGTACCTGCGTCAGTCGGAAGGAGAGTACCCCATGACTGCAGTCCAACCACTCCGACAATACCGGGCGCACCGCCTCAATTGTTCGGAGGCCAGCAGCTGGTGTTGCTAGCCTCTCTTTCCACAGATCGATCGCCTGGAGGCGAAATTCCTCCCGTTTTGCCTCCACCTCCCTTGGTTCTGGCCAATTGCCCTGGGAACGTGCGTCCTCTCGCCAAAAGTACACGGCTGCAAGGATTGTGGCTTCAAGGTCCCAGGGTAGAGAACCGGCCAAAACACACGCTGCCTCAGTGGATACCGTTCGGTATGCTCTAATTGCCCTGACGGCCATTGCTCGCTGCGGTCTCTGTAGCAGGGCTGTGATTCGACTGTTTAGGGCACCGGCCCATACGGGCGCGCCATACAGAGCCATGGAGCGCACCACCCCTAGGTACAGCCGCCGGCAAGAGGCCTTGGGCCCTCCCGTATTCGGGAGTATGCGTCCGAGAGCTGCGGCTGCACCCAGTAGGTTTGGAGCGAGCCGATCGAAGTGTGCCTTAAAGGTCCACCTGCTATCGAGGACAACGCCAAGGTAACGCATGCTTGACCCGATGCTGATGGACACTCCTCCCACCACGATTTGCGCACCGACTGGAGGCGCTTTCCGAGGCCCATGGAATGAAATGGCTTCAGACTTGTTCAGAGCGACCTCCAAGCCGATTCGGCGGATTCGCCCCACCACTTGAGCCACCGCAGCCGTCGCCAAAATGGCCGATTCTTGGAAATTACCTCCCCGAGCGGTAACCAACGTGTCGTCAGCGTAGCAAATTACGTCTACTCCCCGTAAATTTGCTCCGCGCAGCACTGAGTCGTATCCGATGTTCCACAAGAGCGGGCCGAGAACCGACCCCTGTGGAACACCGCACATCATCTCCCTGTGTCCCCATTCGTGCCGGCCGGGAAACTTGACGAACCTCTCAGAGAGGTAAGCCTCAACCAACCGCCGCAGGTATCTGGGCACCCTGTGGTAGAGGAGTGCTTCCTTGATAGTCACCCAGGGCAAGGTGTTAAATGCGTTGGCGATGTCAAGAGACACCGCCAACACAGTTTCGCCTCGAGCCACCGATTCATCTGCCAGGTCTTTAACCCGCAGGATCGCATCGACTGTGGACCGGCCGCTGCGGAAGCCGAATTGGTTATCGGCCAGGTCGGGGCCCACCTCTTTCATGTGCCTGACGAGCCGGGCAACTATTACACGTTCAAATAGTTTGCCCACCTCGTCAAGCAAAACAATCGGCCGATATGCCGATGGTGAGTCGGCTGGGCGCCCCTCCTTCTTCAGCAACACGAGGCGGCCCGTCTTCCACTCGTGTGGGAAGCGAGCATGTTCCATACATGTCGAGAACAGCTCGCGGAGCTTAGGCTCTAGAACATCCATGGCTAGCACCAGTGCGCGGCCCGGAATACCGTCCGGTCCAGGGGCCGTGTTTTTCGCTCTTAAGCGCAGGACGGCCGCTCCTAGCTCCCCTTCCGAGACCGACGGTACTTCCCCCTCATCTTCCACAGCTGCAGAAGGCACCATCAGTGACGGACGGTGTACTTGTCGTTCAGGGAATAATGTGGACACGACCTGGTCCAGAAGGTGTGGATGAAGACTTTCCGTAACCGGGGGAGCCCAAGGCCGAAGTTTGGATCTCACCATCTTATATGGCCTCCCCCACGGATCGCGATTCAGAGTCTCAAGCAGCATCTCCCTGGACAACTCTATGGCCTGACTGATGGCCACCGATAACTCCTTCTTTGCCGAATTGTAGGCCTCGTACAGGGAGGTCTCAACCAGCTCATTCCTCACTCTCCGCCGGCGGTGGTGTGTGTATCGGCGTCTCGCAGCGACGCATCGCTCACGCAACTGCGTAAGCTCTGCTGTCCACCAGTATACACCGCGTTTTGGAGGGATGCGCTTCGCCCGGGGCATCGCCGCGTCACATATTCGGGACATAGCATCACGTAGCCATCTGGCTCTTACCTCTACCTCCGTAATGGGCTCCATCGAGTCGGCTTGCCATGCCTGGATGATAGCTGCCTCCTTTAATAGCTCCCTATCCATTTTATTCAGAACCCATCGCGGACCCAGGGATGATAGGCTCCGGCTTGAGCTGGTTACGGTCGTTGGGGATGCAGAGACATCGAATCGGATGTATCTATGGTCCGACAATGTCTCCACGTCCACCAAGACTTCCCAGCCCTGGACCCGGCGCGCCAGGGCAGCATTCGCGAACGTGACATCCACGATAGAGCCGCCCTGTTGCCGAACGCACGTGTTGATTGTTCCTCGGTTCTGTATTTCGAGACCGGATGAGATCGCCCACTCCAACAGCTCATTGCCCCGTGCATCTGTTGCTGGGGATCCCCACGCTACTGATTTTGCATTGAGATCTCCAGCAACAAGAACTGGGTGCGGATGGCTTCTGCCGATTAGAGCACCGACCTCTACCAAAAACTGCTCGAATTCGGCCAGGGTCCGGTTTGGCGAAAAATAAACGGCGATTATTGTAGTGTCACCCACAACCGCCGCCACATACCCTTGACCACGAGATACCCTTTCAAAAGGTGGTGCTCCGGCCGCGGTGCAGGAGACAAGCGCCACTACTCCATTAATGTCTCCGATCCAATTCTCCCTAGGCGGGACCGAATATGGCTCCGCCACAACCGCAATATTGATAAGCCACTGCGCCATGCTCTGACATAAGAGGTCTTGAGCCCTAGCGCAGTGGTTTATATTTGCCTGTAACATCTTGAGAGCCATTATTGGGCAATCACAATTGGTACCGCCTCGTCGCAAGCCTCTATGGAGGCAGGGGGACAAGTGGGTGGCGAGAGGGCTCCAGCGCCGTCACCAGCCTTTTTTTTATTCTTCTTTGCCTTCGGCGGGTTGCACGATTTGTCACCCGTCCGGTGGTTCGCTGTTTTACCCGCTGCGGCGCACAAAACGCAGTGCGGTTCAGCAGCACACTGGCTAGCCTTGTGACCGGCCTGACCGCAGCGGTAGCATATGTCGCTACGGTCGACATCTGAGTGACACAGTGCCCTAACGTGCCCTAATTCGAGACACCGGTAGCACCGCATTGGTCTAGCGGGCAAAAGCTTAACCTGTGCCATTACCCACCCCACTTTGAGACGGCCAGATCCGCAAATCTTTTTGGCCACCGCCACAGGGCATGTTACCAGCACCGTACCGAGGCCCCGGTGGTCTCTACGAATTTCGCCAGATTTGACAGACGACGCTGAGCATTTTGCCGCTTCGACCACTGCAGCGATTACGTCATTGACGTCAACCGAGTCATCCAAGCCCGACAGCCGCATGTCAGCAGTCTTAGTGGGCCTGTCGACCCGGACGACGTCATCTCCTAAGACCTCCTTCAGGGCTTTTGCGAGGGAATCGGCCTTGTCGCTGCTGGTCGCTCCTGGTAACTCCAGGACGCGCGCGCCTGTGGCTGCCGTCTTAAATCGTATTCCTTCAATTCCCAGCTCCGCCAACTTAACTCGGCTTCTAGCTTCTGCTATTACTTTAGCATAAGTCACGCCCTGTTGCTGTGCCTCTGGTTTCAAAGTCAGCACAATGGCCGCTGACCTCGGTAGACGGAGCTTACGAGCCTCGGAGCACGCTGGCAGAGTGCCTTTCGCTGCGTTATTTCTTTTGGCCCCATTTCCAGCCGCGACATTCCACGAGCCTTTCGTAGATTTGGGGGCCGGTGGAGGTGGGCGCGACGCTTCGGAGACTTCGGGTTTTCTGGAAGCAGAGGCCTCAATGGCGGCCAGCGTCTGCTTCTTTGTCCTCCGTTTTTGTTTCCCTCCCTTTACAGAGCTGGGGGTGGGGTGGTCAATTATCGGCCCCGTGGGGTCGGTTGCCACTATGACCTTCAGCCGTGATCTTGGTGCTGGTGCAGAGGTGGATTTTGGCACCGTCTGGGTAGTCGCCTTTGTTGGTTGGGCTACGACATCACGCTCAGTTGGCCGCAGGGGTTCGGGCATTGGAGCCCCCGGTGCGTTGATGGATTCGAGAGTCGTTTGGCACCTCCTGTCTGTCTCCAGATGTGGCCTCGTAATAGCGTGCAAGGGGAGTCTCTCGTTCAGCTTGGCGTCCATCATTGTTCCAAGAGTAACCATCATGGCGCGAGAGAACTCTTGCAGGTCGCTGTGATTGATAGGCTGCTCGAGAGACGGCCCCCCGATCAGTGCCGGTTGGGAGGGGGCCGGACTGCCCTGGTTCCGGGACCTCTCCATATCACTTTTCAATTGGGCCATCTCCTCGCGAAGACTGGCCATTTCAGCCTTAAGGCGATCGTTTTGCGCCTGTAACCGCCTAGTCTCCTCCGAGATACTGCGAACACTGAACTCTTCGACGGACCTCTTGATTGAGAACGCCGCGTCTTTAAGGTCTCGCACGTGTGTGCCTTTTAAGTTTCCGGACGTCTTAGCCACCCTGACTATTATGTCCACGTCATCCAGCACCTGGGCCACCAGTTCCTGCGCTGATTTGTCAGCCGTGTCGCTAGCCGTGGATTCATACCGCATTCTGCGAGTTTTCCTGGCTGCGGCCACCACCGCCACCCGATCAGCAAGCTCGACTTCCGCCCGTAGGCGTAAGGCCTCCCTTTCCTCTTTAGCCTTTGCCATGTCGGCGGGTGAGCGGCCCTTCCCTTTCAACGCCTGAAGTGAGCTGCCACTTGCTGTGGATTGGCTAGACTCGCTTTCATTTTCCTGGAGGCGAGGCCTTTTTCGGGGCGCCTGCCAGAGCTTTTTACTCAGTGGCTGGGCACGCGCACCGGGAGATTGGAAGGCACTCTCCTGCTGCTCAGGTATGCCCGTCACCGCCGGCCCCGGCGGGTCTTCCGCGTCTGATCGGGGTACTGGGGAGTCGACGGATGACTCCCGCACCTCCTCTGGATCTCCAAATTTGAAGGGAGTGAGCACGTATTTGCGCGCTCGCCTCCCACCTTCCGTTGAGACATTTAGGGGCCTCGGAGCATTCACTCCGTTACCAGGGGTCAGCCGCTGTACCTCCGGGCCGGCACCGATAGGCGAGACGGATCGCACTGTGTGCATGGTCCCGTTTCTACCCTCATCCCGATTCCCGGGATCCACGGTCCCCTCGTCCAGCCGGGTCAGCACCACTCGGGCAACTCTTTCAAAGCAGGTCTCGTGCCCACCCTCCCGCAAAGGCGCCAGCGCGCTCTCCTCGTTTGTGGCATCACCCCGCTCCGCAAAAAAGGCCACCTGTTGGAGCGACCTCGGGACCTCGTCCACGGAGCGGTCGATATCCCGCCCTCGCTGTACGAAACGGCCCGAGCTGTCACGGGCTGGGCCGCTGGTATGCGCCCTCGGCGCGATCTGGATCTCGGGCGCGTTCAGGTTCAGTCGAGGGCTGCTGTCCTCCCCCTGCACTGGGGAACGTGGAAGGTTGACGCGAGGGCGAAAGAGTTTCTTCTCCTCCTCCGCTCGTTTGTTCGTCTCAAGGTTGGCCTCCGCCATCGGGGCGCTCACTTCCGCTGCCGCGTCAGCAATACCTCTGCTCTGAGCCGAGCCGGCTTCGCTTCCGTCTGCCTTCGTGGGCTTTTCTCCTTTTCCGCCGCCCCTCAGCCTTAAGGTGCCTGCGCAATCGGTGTCCGGTATGGATAAGCCAAAGTCGTGTTCACGAAGGCCGGCAACTGGCCGGCCTACGAAGCAGTTTTTGCCCCCTCCGTATACGACGGGGCAGCCACCCGCCGAAGCGGATGGACGGGGTTGGTTACCCGCCCGGAGATAATCAAAACTGCTTGTACTCATGTTTATAACCGCAATGCCTCCACATCGTCGTCTCTTTTTTCGGGGGTGAGCTCCCCCGCACGCTCGAGACTGGACTCCCTCCAGCCATGCATCCCATCGGCACGATCAGCTCACCTTGGGATTGGGGTAATTTATTATAGTGGTTGTCTTCCACGCGGCGCTACTCTCAATGAGCAGCGCCCCCGGTCCGCTCAATGCGGGTTACGGGTTGCCCGACGGGGAGCCGAAACTCAACCAGCAGTCGCACGAGGGCGACCGCCAGACCCGCCGCGCCGCGAGCCTTGCAGGCCCGCCATCCCACGCCGCCCGAAGACGGCCACTGGCCCTGGACAAAGGGCCCTACAAGCGAAAGGTGCGTCCGCACCGCCACCACTGCCCAGTGGCTGCCAGGTAGGCAACCGGGCTAAGACGGCCGCATCCCCTGCCACCTCAGATGAGCTGAGGCATGCTGGGAGCGGCCAACACCGAACATGGCACTAAAGCCCACGCAGGAGTGAACTCGACTGCATCTCCACGACTGTGACTGGTAGTTAGCAGAGGGAAGACAGCGATCGCGCAACTGAGCGGCTATCTCCCCCCTCCCAGGGTGCACCACAAGGAGGTCTACCAGCCCACGCACCCCACCTTTTTTTTTTTTTTTTTTTTTTTTTTTTTTTTTTTTTTTTTTTTTTTTTTTTTTTTTACCCAGGGGAAATCCGTTATGGATCCCACTCGGCCCGGGAGAAGCCGAGTGGGTATGTCCGACTCACACGGACTAAAACCCCTGGGGTGTTCCACGACTCGCATTTGGACAGAGTCCCGGGAACGCTATTGCACACATCCGGAACTCTGTCAGCGTTGCCCTCTCGGGCCCGCATAGTGTGGTAGCTGGCACCCTACCAACTTCGTTGTCGGCACCCCAGAACACAATGGGGGCCTTCTAGCACGAGACCTCTGCTAGTCGGGTGAAGGACCTCCCGGCCTGTCACCCGCAGGTCTCCGTTATGGCGGCTGCATGCGCTCGGCTGTGTTTTTTTTTTTTTTTTTTTTTTTTTTTAACCCAGGGGAAATCCGTAATGGATCCCACCCGGCCCGGGAGAGGCCGAGTGGGTATGTCCGACTCCCACGGACTAAAACCCCTGGGGTGTTCCACGGCTCGCATTGGACAGAGCCCCGGGAACGCTATTGCACACATCCGGAACTCTGTCAGCGTTGCCCTCTCGGGCCCGCATAGTGTGGTAGCTGGCAGCCTACCAACTTCGCTGTCGGCACCCCAGAACACGATGGGGGCCTTCTAGCACGGAGCTTCCCGTAGGCGGGCGATGGAACTCCCGACCCATCACCCGCAGTTCCCCGTTATGGCGGCTGCATGCGGTCTGCAAAGGCTCTCCGCCGCCTGCCTGGCCTCCTGCGGCGCTGAGGGAACGAGTTGACGTCAACCTCGCGCACACGCTCAGCCGCCTCCTTCTGGGTCAGGACTGACTTGCTGAAGGTGGCTACTGCTGCCCAAGCTTCCTCACTACGGACCATTTGTCTGATCAGAGTCGGCATCGACAAGTCAGCTCCAACAACCGTGAGCAGGGTTGCGCGGAGCTCCGCCCAAGCAGGGCACTCCTCGCGTGTGTGCTTGGCCGTATCCACGGCTCTCCCTCCACAATGGTGGCACGCCGTTGTCGGCTCCCTACCCACGACCTCACACAGGTACTTGCCAAAACAACCGTGCCCCGTCAGCAGCTGCGTGAGGTGGAAGGTGGGTGCGCCGTGCTTGCGTTCAACCCATTTTTGAAGAACAGGCCGAACAGCGTCCACTAGATCCCGACTAGCGCCCGGGAGATTAAGCCGTTCCGTCCACTTGCAGAACATGCTTTGTCGTGCTTCGTCCCGCCACTGCTGGACTTCGCGCGGGGCGGGCCAGTTGTTTTCCTCCCTCGCCTGCTTTACTCTCCAGAAGATTTTCGAAAGTTCCTCGGCTTCGAGGTCCCATGGAGGACTACCAGAGAGTAGGCAGGCTCCGACGTACGACACAGTGCGGTACGCACGAGCCGCCCTGAGCGCAATGGCCCGCTGCGGACGACGCAGCATGGCCACATTGCGAACACTTAGGACGTCTGCCCATACTGGTGCCCCGTAGAGCGCCATTGAGCGCACCACATTTATGTAGAGGCGTCTGCATGCTCCTCCTGGCCCTCCCAGATTTGGGAGAATTCGCCCGAGTGCTCCGGCGGCAGCGATAAGCTTAGGGGCCAAGTACCGGAAGTGTTCTTCAAACCTCCACCTACTGTCGAGAACGAGTCCCAGGTACTTCATCGTCGACCCGACGGCGATGGAAGTTCCTCCCACTGTGATTGTGGCCCCAGGTGGTGGTGTATTTCGTGCTCTGTGGAATGCTATTACTTCGGACTTATTTAGGGCCACCTGCAATCCCAGTGCCCGGATCTTGAGCACAGTATCAGCCACTCCAGCTGTGGCCAGGTATGCTGCTTCCCGGTAATTTTTTCCACGGGCCAGCAAGAGGGTGTCGTCAGCGTAGCACGTCAAGCTGACTCCTCTCAGAGTGGCGCCGCGGAGCACCCAGTCATACCCAATATTCCACAGGAGCGGCCCGAGAACCGAACCCTGTGGAACACCGCACGACATTGGTCGTCTCCCCCACCCATCCCGTACAGGAAACACTACATTCCTCCCCACAAAGTAGGCAGCCACCACCTGTTGCAGGTAAGCAGGTATGTTGTGGTATTTCAGCGCTGCCAAGATTGTTTCCCAGGGCAGGGTATTAAAGGCATTACAGATGTCGAGTGACACTGCCATGACTACCCCGCCCTCAGTTACAGCTTCTTCACTTATTCGTCTCACACGTGCAATCGCATCCAGCGTTGAGCGGAGCGGACGGAAACCATACTGGCAGTCACTCAGGCCTGGTTCCATATTCCTGACGAGGCGGGCAACAAGCACACGCTCAAAAAGTTTGCTCGTCTCGTCAAGCAACACGATAGGGCGATACGCCGACGGCTGATCAGGCGGGCGCCCATCTTTGCGGATGAGTACCAATTTACCCGTTTTCCACCTGTCGGGAAACCGCCCTCGAGTCAGGCATGCAGTGAATAGGGCTCTAACTCTTTCCTCCATCTCACTAAGCGCGATCGTCAAAAGGCGCCCTGGGATGCCATCTGGTCCGGGGGCTGTCTTCTTCGAGCGAAGTTTAAGGACAGCCGCGCCGAATTCGGCCTCTGTCACTGGCGGTACCTCTATCACGGGATCCCGTGTACGAGTTGCGGATGCCATCGCTGGTGGCACGAACTCACCCCTCTCGGGAAAGAGAGTGCCTACGACCCGTTCTAGGAGGTCCGGCTGGAGACTACTAGTTAACGGAGGAGCCCAGGGTCGGAGCTTCTGTCTCACGGCCCGGTACGGCCTGCCCCATGGATCTCTGTTAAGTGTCTCCAGCCACTCTTCCCAGGCCGACTCCTTAGCTTGCGCTATGGCGGTTTGCAGATTTATGCGAGATGTCCTGTAGGAGTCGTACAGCACAGATTCTTCCGCGTGGTCCCGTGTCCGCCGTCTTCTGTATCGCGTGTAGCGGCGGCGTGCGGTGACACAAGCGTTCCGCAGTTGGCACAGTTCCGGACGCCACCAGTACACTTGCCGCCTCGGCACGATAGGCTTCCTCTTTGGCATCGCCGCATTGCAGATGCGCGTAAGAGCAGCGCTAAGGCAGTCGGCCTCGATCTCCACCTGTCCCTCTTCCAACAGCCCAAAACCGGACCCCCATGACTCGACAATAGCCGCTTCCTTGGCGAGCTGTCTGTCAAGCTTCCCCAGCACCCATCTTGGGCCGTCCCCAGCAGCAGATCGGTTTTCTATCGCCATGTTAGGGTGGGTGGAGACATCAAACCTGATGTATCGATGGTCCGATAGCGTCTCCACACCAGTTTCCACCCTCCAGTTTTGCACACGGTGAGCCAGGCTATTAGACGAGAACGTGATGTCAACGATAGACTCACCTTGTTGTCTTACGCACGTACTCTCGGATCCGGTGTTGAGGACAGTCAGTCCAAAAGAGATCGCCCACTCCATTAGCACGTCTCCCCGCACATCGGTCGCGGGAGATCCCCATGCCACAGATTTGGCATTGAAATCCCCAGCGACTAGCACAGGTGTGGGGGAAACTTGCCCAATTAGAGCCCCGATTTCTGTGAGCATCTGTTCAAAGTCAGCGAGCCTTCGATTGGGTGAGAAGTATACCCCAATGACAGCTATTCCGTCCACTATGGCGAGGACAAAACCCCGGCCCTTTACGATGTTTTCAAGGGCAGTTCCAGGGAGGGCTATGATTGCTACTGTCTCTTCAAGGTCAGATACCCAATCGTCCCGGTTGGGAATACAGTAGGGCTCGGAGACGACTACCACTTTGGCTTGCCACTCTGTCATGGTGTGAACTAACAGATCTTGGGCTCTGGCACAGTGGTTGATATTCGCCTGTAAGCATGTGAGGGCCATTTTATTGGGCAGTTTCCATGGTGTCCTCCGTAGCGTTTCGCTGGGAAAGTGGAGTGGCTACCAAGCTACTCGTCGTTTTCCTGTCTCCTGTTCTACTGATTCGAGCCTTTGCGCCCTGACATCCTTTCGCACCAATAGCGTGCTCTGCTGGCTTGCCAGCTGCAGTACATATAGCGCAGTTCGCTACAGCAGTGCATTCCCTCCTTTTGTGGCCTGGTTTTCCACAGCGATAGCAGAGACTACTGCGATCTACATTTCTGTCACATTTAGCCCCTACGTGGCCTAGCTCAAGGCATCGGAAGCACCGCAAGGGCTTAGTTTCCATCAGCACTACTCGAGCCGAAACCCACCCGACCTTGACTCGTCCTGCCTCCACTACCTTTTTGGCTGCCGCTACCGGGCAGCTTACCCATATTGAACCAACACCTCTTGAGCCACGAGAAATAATACCCGTTTTGATGGAATCGATGCGGCAGTCCCCTTCCCGGGCTATGGCTTCCAGGACTTCATCTGTAGTTGAAGAGTCATCCAATCCGGTCACGCGTATTCCAGCGCATTTCACAGGGCGGTGAATGTAAGCTTCGGCGTCCAAGACCTCGCGAAGCTTTACCGCTAAGGCGTCTGCCGCTTTCTCCGCATTTTCAGTACCGGGTGGAATTTCAAGCATTCGCGCACCGGTGACAGTCGTTCGGAATCGCACTTGGGAGATGCCAATGTCGTCCAGCTTTATGTGGCTCCTGGCTTTGGCCAGGACGGTTTCATATTTTGCCCCATTTTCAATGGCCTCTGGCTTCAGCGTGACAGTAACCGCAGCGGTTCGTGGAGGTTTGAGTTTCCTCCTTCGTGAGGTCACCTGTTTAGGCACACTCGCAACGTTTGACACGACATCCACCTTGTTAGCATTCTTCTTGGCTTTCCGGCCCAAAGCG
The DNA here is from genome assembly GCA_905163555.1 of Notocelia uddmanniana. NCBI lineage: Eukaryota > Metazoa > Arthropoda > Insecta > Lepidoptera > Tortricidae > Notocelia > Notocelia uddmanniana. The sequence goes on along the minus strand of LR991075.1, from coordinate 17,213,581 downwards.
TCCTTCCACGTTTCATGTGGGGGATTAGGCGCAGTAAGTGTCGGTGGTGAAGGGCCGTTATGGGGCACTTGCCTGGCAGTTGCTGCTTCCTTGGCAGCCATGGTTTTATTTCTCCTGCCTTTATTTCTCTTTCTGGCCCCTTGACCATCCGCTGATGGGTCAGAAGCAGTGACCGAGGCTGTGGGCTCCGGCTGCGTAATATTGGAGCACGTGTCTGATGGCCTGGCAAGTTCCGCCTGTTGTTGACAAGGTGCCCCGCAGTCAGCACGTTTTACCATCCGAAGGTTAGCGGCCAACGGGGGCTCCGGTAGGAGTCGACATTCTATGCCTTCTAGCCGCGCGTTCAGAATGTTGGTGAACTGTTCGCGGTTGGAACGTGATACCTCTTCAATCAGCTTCCTCAGTTCATGTTCAGTCGCCGCTGGAGATTGGGTACGCATTTGGGCAACCTCCTTACGCAATTCCGCTAGTTGCCAAGACAGCCGCGCATTTGCTGCCTCCAGACGGGAAACCTCTTCAGTCACGGTAAGGGACTTCATCTCTGCGAAGCCTCTTCTCACTGTCGCGAAGACTCCTTTTAGGGCTTTGATGCAGGTGCCCTTCAGGTTACCCGATTTGCTGACAACTTTTTCCGCCACTTCTAGTGCTTCCTCGATTTCAGCCGCAATGGCGGCCGAGGTTTGCGCCGTGACCTGTGTGTCGCGCTGAGCTTGACAGTTTAACAGGCGATCTTGTCTCTCCTTTGCCGCTGATTCTACAAACTGGCTGTAGGCAGCAAGATCATCCTCCAGTTCTATCTGTTTGTCCCGGGCCCTCTCCGCAGAAATCTCGACCTGACGCTTGCCGAACCCAGCGTATTCACCTGTAGTGGGCGGCCGGCCCGTGCCCCGTTCCACCGCGGGTTTTTTTAAGCCCCTGCTGCCCTCTAGCGTAGTGTTTCCAGTTAGGGCTCCAACATCGCTCTCAGAGCTCGAGAGATTTTCGGCGGCACGCTTCTCTCCCTTCCTCCAAAGTTTCCCTATACTGGCCTCCCTCGAAGCAACCCAATCTTCCTGAAGGCGAGGCCTCTTTCGGGGTGCCTGCGAGAGCTTTCCGCTCAGTAGCTGGGCACGCGCACCGGGGGATTGGGAGCTAGGAGGAGTCTCCGCCTCCATCATGGTCGGCCCCGACGGGTCTTCCACATCTGATAGGGGCATTGGGGAGTCAACGGACGACTCCGGCGCCGTCACTAGGTGCGACTTAAACGGGGTCAAGCATGGGCGCACCTGCCTCCCGACCCTGACTCCAGTTTTCTTCTTCAGGGGAGCATTAGCCTTATCGGGGGAGGATGGCCGATGCCCCTCCAAGTCATCTCCGACAGGCGAGACGGATCTTTCTGTGCACCCAGTCCTGTCCGTATCCTGCGTCTGGTCTCCAAGAGGCATACTCCCCTCATCCACGCGGGTCAGAATCACCCGGGGGGTTTTATCAAATCGGGCCTCTCGCCCATCCTCCAATACCAGTAAAGTGCTTTTCTCCTTTGGGACTTCCCGCTCCGAGCTCGTGGCCGCCAGCTGGGCCGAGCGCGAGGCCTCCTCCACGGAGCGCTCCTTACCCCGGCCTCGCGGCAGGAAGCGGCCAGAGCTGTCGCGCGCTGGGCCGTCGGTCTGCGTCCTTGGCGCGATCTGGATTGCGGCTGCGTTCAGATCTATGCGCGGGCTGCCACCCTCCCCTTGCACTGGTGAACGTGCAAGGGTGAGGCGGGGGTGGAAGGCCTCCTTCTTCTCTGTGGGGCTGTAGGCACGTGCCATAGGGGAGCCCTTTTCAGACGCTTTTTCTTCATTGCCTTTCGTTGTTTGGGCTGGGTTGGGTCCACCTCCATCAGCCCCAACGCCGCCCCTCAGCCTCAGTATTTTTTTGTAATCAGAGTCCGGTGTGATAGAGCGTAAGTCGTGTTCACGGAGGCCGGCATCTGGCCGGCCTACGAAGCAGTTTTTGCCCCCTCCGTATACGACGGGGCAGCCACCCGCAGAAGCGGATGGACGGGGTTGGTTACCCGCCCGGAGATAATATAAACTGCTTTTTGATTCCATTCTGTCGCAATGTCTCCACATCGTTGTCTCTTTTTTCAGGGGTGAGCTCCCCCGCACGCTCGGGACTGGACACCCTCCAGCCACGCATCCCATCGGCACGATCCGCTCACCTTAGGATTGGGGTAATTTATTATAGTGGTTTTCTTCCACGCGGCGCTACTCTCAGTGAGCAGCGCCCCCGGTCCGCTCAGTGCGGGTTGCGGGTTGCCCGACGGGGAGCCGAAACTCAGCCAGCAGCCGCACGAAGGCGACCGCCAGACCCGCCGCGCCGCGAGCCTTGAAGGCCCGCCATCCCACGCCGCCAGAAGACGGCCACTGGTGCGTCTGCACCGCCACCACCGCCCAACCGGGCTAAAGCGGCCGCATCCCTTGCCACCTCAGATGAGCTGAGGCATGCTGGGAGCGGCCAACCCCTTCCCCCCCAGGTGTCGGGTTATTGGTAGCACCGGTAAGCGATCCCCGGACAGAATCACTTACCGTTGCCTCCAGGGCGCACCAGCCAAGACCCTTCCCTTCCCTGCGGATCCGCGAGGATCCAGAGGGATTGGAAGACCCCGGACATACGTGGAGGTTACCCGACCTAGCGCCCCAACCTTTTTTTTTTTTTTTTTTTTTTTTTTTTTTTTTTTTTTTTTTTTTTTTTTTTTTTTTACCGGGGGAAAATCCTCATGGATACCACCGCGCTACGGGGAGGGGCGGTGGTTATGTCAGACTTCTACTGACTAAAAACCCCCGGGTGTTCCTCTTCCACCCATAGGCTGAGATACGGGAACTATGATTCTTCCGCGTCTCAGCCGGTGGTTGTCCGTTATCAGACCCAGCGCTGGGGGACTTGCCTGTCCCCCCACCATCAGAGGTGGTGTGCCCGGAACACTTGGCACACCATCCAACCCGGGGACCCCACTCCATCAGACGACGAACGGCCCCGTGTTCATCGTCTGGGGATCCCTTTTACGGCGGCAGTCGGCGGTCGTGCGCCAGCCTCCTGCGACCGACTCTCCGGCGGCGTTGCTGAGGTGCTTCTGCCGCATCCTCTCTAGCCCGTTCCGCTTTCTCCTTCTGTGCCACCACATCCTCACAGAAGGAGAGTATTGCCGTCCAAGATCTGTCACTGTCGACCATGGATTTTACCACGGCCGACAGCGACAGATTGTTCCCAACAACTGTGACCAGTTCGGCCCTCTGGTCCGCCCAAGCTGGACACAGCTCCAGGGTATGTTGAGCTGCGTCCTCCATCTCACCGCAGTCATGGCACTCCATGGTTGGTTCTCTTCCGGCTATACGACACAGGTACCGTCCGAAACAGCCATGCCCCGTGAGTACCTGCGTCAGCCGGAATGTGAGTTCCCCGTGACTGCGGTCCAACCACTGCGACAGTACAGGCCGCACCGCCTCAATCGTCCGGAGGCCAGCAGATGGTGTTGCCAGCCGCTCCTTCCACGTCTCGATGGCCAGGAGGCGAGCTTCCTCACGCTTCGCCTCCAGCTCCCTAGGTGCCGGCCACTGGTCTCGGGAACGTGCCTCCTCGCGCCAAAAATACACGGCTGCGAGGGTTTTGGCTTCGAGGTCCCAAGGTAGTGAGCCGGCCAGCACACACGCCGCTTCGGTGGAGACCGTGCGGTATGCCCGAGTAGCCCTGATAGCCATTGCTCGCTGCGATCTTTGCAGCAGGGCAGAGGTCCGGCGGTTCAGGGCGTCGGCCCACACAGGTGCCCCGTACATGGCCATAGAGCGCACCACTCCAAGGTACAGCTGCCGGCAAGAGGCCTTGGGCCCTCCCTTGTTTGGGAGTATACGCCCGAGAGCTGCGGCTGCACCCAGTAATTTTGGAGAGAGGCGCTCGAAATGTGCCTGAAAAGTCCACCTGCTGTCGAGGACAACGCCAAGGTATCGCATCGTCGACCCGACGCTGATGGACTCTCCTCCGACCACAATATGAGCACCGGCAGGAGGCGCTTTCCGTGGTCCGTGGAAGGAAATCGCCTCGGACTTGCTCAGAGCGACCTCTAAGCCGATTCGCCGAATTCGACCAACCACATGGGCCACCGCAGCCGTCGCCAGGGCAGCTGATTCCCGGAAATTAACCCCCCGAGCGGTGACCAGAGTGTCGTCGGCGTAGCAGACGACGTGTACTCCACGCAGGTTCGCTCCGCGCAGTACCCAGTCGTATCCAATGTTCCACAGGAGCGGGACTAGGACCGACCCCTGTGGAACACCGCACATCATCTCCTTCTGTCCCCATACATGTCGGCCGGGGAAGGTCACAACTCTCTCAGAGAGGTAAGCCTCGACCACCCGGCGTAGGTACCTGGGCACCCCGTGGTAAAGAAGCGCCTCCTTGATAGTCGCCCAGGGCAAGGTGTTGAACGCGTTGGCGATGTCGAGAGACACCGCCAATACAGTTTCGCCCTGGGCCACCGCCTCTTCTGTCAGGTGTTTAACCCTTAGGATTGCATCCACTGTAGAGCGACCACTGCGGAAGCCGAACTGGTTATCGGCTAAGTCGGGGCCCACCTCTCTCATGTGCCTGACGAGCCGGGCAGCTACTATCCGCTCAAATAGTTTGCCCACCTCGCCAAGCAAAACAATTGGCCGGTATGCCGACGGCGAATCGGCCGGGCGCCCATCCTTTTTCAGGAGCACGAGGCGGCCCGTCTTCCACTCACGTGGAAAGTGAGCCTGTTCCATACACATTGAGAACAGGTCTCGGAGCTTAGGCTCTAGGGCATCCATAGCCAGCGCCAGTGCGCGACCCGGAATACCGTCCGGTCCGGGGGCCGTATTTTTCGCTTTCAAGCGCAGGACGGCGGCTCCCAGCTCCCCTTCTGACACAGACGGCACCTCTCTCTCATCTTCCTCAGCTGCCAGGGGCGCCATCGGTGGCGGCTGGTGCACACCTCGGTCAGGAAATAGAGTCGACACAACCCGGTCGAGAAGCTGCGGGTGGAGACTTTCCGTGACCGGGGGAGCCCAAGGGCGAAGTTTGGCCCGCACCATTTTGTATGGCCTCCCCCACGGATCGTTGTTCAGAGTCTCCAGCAGCCTCTCCCTGGACAGCTCGATAGCCTGACTAATGGCCACCGATAGCTCCTTCTTGGCCGCATTATAGGCTTCGTATAGTGAGGTCTCCTCTGCATTGTTTCGCACCCTTCGTCGGCGGTGATGCGTGTACCGGCGTCTCGCAGCGACACATAGTTCTCGCAAGTGCGAGAGCTCTTCTGTCCACCAGTATACACGGCGTCGTGGAGGTAGACGCTTTGACCGGGGCATCGCGACGTCGCATATTCGCGACATAGTATCCCGGAACCATCCGGCACCTGTCTCTGCCTCCGCGATCAGCTCTCTTGAGTCAGCCTGCCACGCCTCAACGATAGCTGCTTCTTTCAATAGCTCTCTGTCCATTTTATTCAGCACCCATCGCGGGCCATTGGAATGACTCCGGCATGGGCTAGTCAGGGTATCTGCGGACGTAGAGACATCAAATCGAATATATCTATGATCCGAAAGTGTCTCCACGCCCACCAAGACCCGCCAACCCTGGACACAACGCGCCAGGGCAGCATCCGTGAACGTGACATCCACAATGGAGCCGCCCTGCCACCGCACGCAAGTGTCAGCCGTTCCCCTGTTCTGTATGACCAAGCCGGACGAGATCACCCACTCTAAAAGCTCGTTGCCACGCGCATCTGACACTGGAGATCCCCACGCTGCTGACTTTGCATTCAGATCTCCAGCAACTAGAATCTTTCGCGTATGGCTTCTACCAATCAGGGCACCAATCTCCACTAGAAACTGTTCAAATTCCGCTAGGGTCCGGTTCGGAGAAAAATATACGCCGATTATTGTGATGTCACCCACAACCGCCGCCACATACCCTTGACCGCGATGCACCCTTTCAAAGGGTGGGGTTCCGGTAGCGGTGTGGGAGACAAGCGCCACGAGTCCATTATTGTCTCCGACCCAATTATCCCTCGGCGGGACTGAATAGGGCTCCGCTACAACCGCAATATGGATCAGCCACTGCGCCATGCTCTGACATAAAAGGTCCTGAGCCCTAGCGCAGTGATTGATGTTTGCTTGTAAGATTCTCAGGGCCATTACTGATTAACGTCCATTGATGCCGCCTCGTCACCAGCCTCTACTGAGGCAGGGGGACAAGTAGGTGGTGAGGGGGCTCTAGGGCCATCACCAGCCTTCTTCTTCCTTTTTCCCATCTTCGGCGGGTCGCAGGCTTTGTTACCCGTCCGGTGGTTTGCCGCTTTGCCTGCCGCTGCGCACAAAACGCAGTGCGGTTCGGCTGTGCACTGGCCAGCTTTATGACCAGACTGACCGCAGCGGTAACATATGTCGCACCTAGCGCCCCAACCTAACCTAACCTTTTTTTTTTTTTTTTTTTTTTAACCCAGGGAAAATCTTCATAGATTCCATCGCGCTTTGGGGAAGCGCGATGGATATGCCGGATTCCTACCGGCTAAAAACCCTGGGGAGTACTTCTCACTGGCTTTGGCGGAGTCGCGGGAACGCTCTCGCACACATCCGTAGCTCCGCCAGCAGTTGTCCATCTCACTGGACCCAGCTTTGGGGGAATTGATCAAGTGTTCCCCCATCACCATCATTTGTGGCGTGCGTTTTTCATACGCACTCCTACCCTGGGACCTCGATCCAGTGGGCGACAGTTGTCCCCGTGCCTGTCGCCCGGAGGTCCTTGCTAAGGGGGCAGCCGGCGGTCGTGCGCCAGCCTTCTGCGCCCAGGACGCCTACGGCGCCGTTGGTCGGACGCGTTGGAGTCCTCCCTGACTCGTTCGGCCGTCTCCTTCTGCCGCATTACCTCTTCGCAAAAGGAGACAGCCACCTGCCACGATCTCTCGCTGTCGACCATGGATTGAATCACGGCCGGCAGCGAGATGTCGGGGCCCACTGTAAGTGAGAGGCGAGCCCTCTCCTCGGCAAAGGCGGGACACACTTCCAGCGTGTGCTGTGCTGTATCCTCCGCCGCTCCGCACTGGTGACAGGCGGGTGTCGGTTCCCTCCTTGCGATCTTCCACAGATACCTTCCGAAGCAGCCATGCCCCGTGAGTATCTGTGCAAGGTGGAAGGAAACCGAACCCCACTTTCTATTGAGCCATCCCTGCAGGACAGGCCGCACTGCCGTAATGGTCCAATGGCCAGCACTCGGCTGCTGCAGAGCTTCCGTCCACTTCCGGAGAAGAGTTTGGTGGGCGGCTTCTCTCCATCTCCCTATCTCGTCTAGGCCTGGTTGGTCTCCTCTGTGGCGGGACTCTGCTACCCGACGGTACACATCTGCCATCACCTCAGCGTCCAGCTCCCAGGGTGGGGTACCCGCCAGAACGCAGGCCGCCTCAAACGAGGTGGTGCGATACGCCCTCGATACCCTGACCGCCATGACCCTTTGCGGTTGCCGCAGGAGGGCCTTATTCTGGTAGGCGGACAGGGCGTCCACCCAGATAGGTGCACCGTACAGGGCCATCGACCGCACTACGCCCGTATACAGTCGGCGGCAGCCTGCTTTCGGCCCGCCCACGTTCGGAAGAAGCCGGCTTAGGGCGGAAGCTGCACCCACGAGTTTTGGGACCAATCGCCGGAAGTGTTCCTTGAAATCCCATCGGCTGTCGAGGACGAGACCGAGGTACTTCATCGTCTTCTCGACGCCGACAGATACTCCACCAACAACAATCTGTGCACCAGGTGGAGGCGCCCTCCGAGGTCCGTGGAAACACAGGGCTTCCGACTTGTGCAGGGCGACCTGTAGTCCTAGTTTCCGGATATTGTCCACTACATTGGCCACGCCCGCCGTTGCCAGGAGGGAGGCGTCTCTGAACGTGGCTCCACGGGCCGTTACGAGGGTATCATCGGCGTAACACGTCAGTTTGACCCCCCGCAGGTTAGCCCCGCGCAGCACCCAGTCGTAGCCGATGTTCCACAGGAGCGGTCCTAGGACTGAGCCCTGTGGAACACCGCACGACATGTTTTTTACTACCCACCGATCCTTGGTGGGGTATCGTATGGTCCTCTCTGACAGGTATGCGGCCACTACCTGGCGGAGATACTCTGGCACGCCGTGGTATCTGAGCGCCTCTTTGATGGTCTCCCAGGGGAGGGTGTTGAACGCGTTTGCGATGTCAAGAGATACCGCCAGCACCACCTCTCCCTGGGACACCGCATCATCCGCCAGGGCCCTCACCAGCGCTATGGCATCAATGGTGGACCTGCCCCGACGAAAACCGAACTGGCACACGCTCAAATCTGGCCCTGGCCCCTCCAGGTGCCGGATGAGTCGGTTTGCGACGATGCGCTCAAAGAGCTTTGCCACCTCGTCCAGCAGCACTATAGGCCGGTAGGCAGATGGTGAGTCAGCCGGTCGACCCTTCTTTTGGAGCAGGACCAATTTTCCCGACTTCCAGGCGCGGGGTATCTGTCCTTGTCGAAGGCAGGCGCTGAACAGCGCCCTCACTCTTGGCTCCAGTGGCCCGAGTGCTAACACCCACGCACGTCCGGGAATGCCGTCGAGACCCGGGGCGGTGTTTTTGTGGCGGAGCCTCAGTATCGCCGCTCCTAACTCTCCCTCTGTGACTTCTGGAGGGGCGGCTTCCTCGTGCGGCCTAGCCGTTGGTTCCATGCGCGGGGGGGTATGGTCACCCCTCTCTGGGAAAAGAGTATTAACGACCTGGCTCAGGAGGTCCGGTTGGAGACTTTCCGTGAGCGGGGGAGCCCAAGGGCGTAGCCTGCACCGCACCACCTTGTACGGCCTCCCCCACGGATCGCTGTTCAAAGTCTCCAGCATTTCCTGCTCCGCTAAGTCCATTGCCTGGCCGATAGCTGTGCACAGGGTTTTGCTGGCCTCCCTGTATTCTGCGTACAGCCTATCCTCCTGGACCAGATCGCGCCTCCTCCGCCTTCGGCTCCTTGTGTACTGGCGTCTCGCAACCACACAGGAATGGCGCAGCTGCGTGAGCTCTGCAGTCCACCAGTACACATTGCGCTTCGGGGAGGCCGCTTTGGCCCGTGGCATTGCGGCATCGCAGACCTCCACCATGGCATCGCAAAGTTTTGCCGCCTCCGGCTCTATCTCCACCGGGTCGTCAAACTCCTCTATCCAGGCTTGTACCAGGGCTGCCTCGTAGAGAACGTCTCGGTCTAGGCGTTTCAGAACCCATCGGGGGGCGTCGTCTTTCCGGGGGCGGCTTGGGCTGTTCCCATTCGACGGGTGGGCGGAGACTTCATATCGGATATATCTGTGGTCCGATAGAGTCTCCACGCCCTCCATCACTTCCCAGCCCTGAATCTTCCGCGCCAGGGCGGCATTTGCGAACGTGACGTCCACAATGGAGCCGCCATTTTGCCGTACGCACGTGTCGACCGTCCCTCGGTTGAGTACCACCAGCCCGGTCGAAACCGCCCACTCCTCCAATAGTTGTCCTTTCGGGGTCGTCATGGGGGATCCCCACGCCGTGGACTTGGCGTTGAGGTCCCCGGCGACGAGCACTAGTTCCGGGCGTCTTCCTCCGATGAGTGCTCCGACCTCATCAAGGAACGTCTCAAAATCGGCCAGGGTCTTATTTGGCGAAAAGTACGCTCCAATGACCATTACGCCGCCGATGCATGCTGCAACGTACCCGCTGCCTCTGACTGCATTCAGGAGTGGCGCGGAGCCAAGCGATGTCTGCGTGGCTATGGCAACCACGCCATCACGGTCACCAACCCAGTTGTCCCTTGGCGGGATCGAATAGGGCTCGGCCACCACCGCTATGTGTATCAACCACTCCGCCATGCTCTGAAACAGAAGATTCTGGGCTCTGGCGCAGTGGTTGATATTTGCCTGAAGGAAGCGAATGGCCATTATCCTGTAGTCATCTCCTCCACCACCTCGCAGCACTTTTCAGGTATTGTTGAAGCTGGCTGGGAACGCTGTGAGGAGACCCGGGGGCCATCGCCAGCGCTCTTTACTCTTCTCGGTCGCGATGCAGAACACAGTTTTGAGCCCACTACGTGATCCGCGGGTTTGCCCGCAGTTATACACAGGACGCAATGAGGCGATGCCGTGCACTGTGCCGACTTATGGCCGGGCTGACTACAACGGTAGCACAGTTCGCTGCGGTCTATCTGCGCCTGGCACTGTGCCCTGACGTGCCCGCTCTCCAGGCACCGGAAACAGCGCATTTTCCTCGACTCAAGTATTTTGACCTGAGCGCAGGACCAACCCACCAGAAAACGACCACCTTCAGCTACTTTTTTCGCCACCGTGATTGGGCAGCGTACCCAGAGCGTGCCGAGGCCGGTATGATCCAGACGGATATCGCCGGTTTTCACCTGGTCCTCGGTGCAGCCGCCAGCTCGAATGATGGCAGCAGCCACCTCTAGGGGGGTCACAGAGTCATCCAGGTTTGACAAGCGCAGCTCCGCGCATTTAGTCGGCCTGGAGACCCGTACCGCCTCCCCTAGCTTATCAGCTAGCTCTTTAGCCAGCTTGTCTGCCTTTTCGCCACTGGTGGCTCCCGGCAACTCCAGGACCCGCGCACCTGTGACTGCACGGCGAAAGCGCAGGTTCGCGATACCAAGATCGGCAAGATTCACTTTTTGCTTGGCCTCAGCGAGCACTTTCGCGTAGGTGACTCCTTTGGCCTCCGCCTCCGGTTGCAACGTGAGCACTACTGCCGCCGACCGTGGAGGACGGAGCTTCCGAGCGCTTGATTTTGGAGCTTTGGGTTGTGACGGCGCAGCGGGTTGCGTGGTAGTTTTACCCTTGGCCCCTGAGCCGGCTACCTTATTCCATTGCCGATTCATGGTTGGAGGCACCGGCGGCAGTGGTCGGGGTTCCCTATTTCCCAGTGTTTCGGTGGCAACAGATTGGGACTTCTTCTTATTCTTTTTTTTCTTCTTCCCGGGTCTTTCGTCTCCTGTCTGGACACCTTCCGCCGTGGGAGCAACAGATGATTTTTTAGAAGCCGGTGCGGTGGCTGGCGTCTCTTTAGGCAATTCTTCTGCGGCTTTGTTCGTGGGTGCATCCACTGTGGCTGGTGAGGCCAGCCTAGACGCAGCCGCCTCCTTGGCAGCCAGGTTGGACTTTTTTCGCCTTTGTTTGGCGTTCGCTTCTTTTTCTGACGCTACCGCCAAGTTCTTATCCGCAGCAAGCGGCGGCCGCACAGTCTTCGATGGAAGAAGCCTGTCCTCTAAGGCTTCCAGCCGAGCATTCATCATGGACCCCACCTTGACCATTATCTCCCGTTCAACATCCTCTTGTGAAGATGCTGGCGGAGGGGGACCGGACTTAGCCTGGCGGAGCTCATTCCTCATCTCCTCAATCTCCTTTCGAAGCTCCGTTAGTTGGGCTTGAAGGCGCTCATTTACCGCCTCGAGCTTTACGACCTCTTCGGAGGAAGTCCGGTTAACCATAACCCGAGCAGCCTCCATGTACCCCGCTACCGCGTCTTTCAGCTTTCGCTGGTGGGTGCCTTTCAAGTTGCCTGATGTGGCTATTACTCCTTTAATAACTGCGCTGCAGTTTTCCATTTGGGTCAGGAGTTCGGAAGCCAGCTGATTCTCCAAGTGAGGCGTTTGTGTTGTTTTCTTTGCCACCTCCGCCCCTGCCTGTTCTGCCACTTGGCGACGGAATTTCTCCTTCGCCGCCTTCAATTGGGCTGGTTGGCTCTTCCTCCTCGACAACGAGAGTGAGCTGTCACTCGCCGTGGACTGGCTGGACCAGTCCTCCTCGTCTTTGTCGTCTTGGAGGCGACGCCTCTTTCGGGGCGCTTGCCAGAGACTTCCGCGCGATGGGTGGGCATCCGCACTGAGGGAGTTGGTGCCTTTCTCCGCTTCGTCTGGCGCATTCGCGCACTCTGTGTCCGACCGGGGCATTGGGGAGTCCACGGACGACTCCCACACCTCCGTTGGGTCTCCGAATTTGAAGGGAGTGAGCACGTATTTGCGTGCCCGCCTCCCACCCCCAGTCACAGTCGGGGACAGCTGCTGTGCCTCCGATCGGGCACTGAGTCCGGCGGGCGGAATGGGTTGTACAGTGTGTACCGTACCGTCCGCGTCTTCATCCCGATTTCCGGGATTCACGCTCCCCTCTTCCAGCCGGGTCAGTACTACTCGGGCGACCCTTTTAAAGCAGGTCTCTTGCCCACCCTCCCGCAAAGGTGCCAGCGCGCACTCCTCATCTGGGGCATCCCCCCGCTCGGCAAAGAAGGCCACCTGTTGCAGCGACCGCGGGACCTCCTCCACGGAGCGGTCAGTGTCCTTCCCTCGCTGAACGAAACGTCCTGAGCTATCACGGGCTGGGCCGCTCGTGTGCCCTCTCGGCGCGATCTGGATCGCGGGTGCGTTCGGGTCAATACGAGGGCTACTGTCCGATCCTTGCACTGGGGAACGTGGAAGGGTGACTCGAGGGCGGAAAACACTCGCCTCCACTGCCGTGTCTGCCGTGCCTCCACTCTGAGCCGAGCCGGGTTCGCCTCCATCTTTTTCCGGGTGCTTCTCCCCTTTTCCGCCTCTCAACCTTAAGGCGCCTGCGCAATCGTTGTCCGGTATGGAAATGCCAAAGTCGTGTTCACGGAGGCCGGCATCTGGCCGGCCTACGAAGCAGTTTTTGCCCCCTCCGTATACGACGGGGCAGCCACCCGCCGAAGCGGATGGACGGGGTTGGTTACCCGCCCGGAGATTTTGTAAACTGCTTTTCATTTTTTTCCTTTCCACAATGTCTCCACATCGTTGTCTCTTTTTTCGGGGGTGAGCTCCCCCGCACGCTCGGGACTGGACTCCCTCCAGCCATGCATCCCATCGGCACGATCCGCTCACCTTGGGATTGGGGTAATTTATTATAGTGGTTGTCTTCCACGCGGCGCTACTCTCAATGAGCAGCGCCCCCGGTCCGCTCAATGCGGGTTACGGGTTGCCCGACGGGGAGCCGAAACTCAACCAGCAGTCGCACGAGGGCGACCGCCAGACCCGCCGCGCCGCGTGCCTTGCAGGCCCGCCATCCCACGCCGCCCGAAGACGGCCACTGGCCCTGGACAAAGGGCTCCACAAGCGAAAGGTGCGTCCGCACCGCCACCACTGCCCAATGGCTGCCAGGTAGGCAACCGGGCTAAGACGGCCGCATCCCCTGCCACCTCAGATGAGCTGAGGCATGCTGGGAGCGGCCAACACCGAACACGGCACTAAAGCCCACGCAGGAGTGAACTCGACTGCATCTCCAGGACTGTGACTGGTAGTTAGCAGAGGGAAGACAGCGAACGCGCAACTGAGCGGCTATCTCCCCCCTCCCAGGGTGCACCACAAGGAGGTCTACCAGCCCACGCACCCCACCCTTTTTTTTTTTTTTTTTTTTTTTTTTTTTTTTTTTTTTTTTTTTTTTTTTTTTTTTTTTTTTTTACGGTGTGAAAATGCTGTTACGCATACCCCCACTGGGGGTTATGTGGGACTCTCTCCTCCCGGAACCCCCTCTGCTAGTCAGAGGGAGGGGAGGAGCATACCCACTAAAAACACACCGGCGTCACCCGCTCTGCCGTTAAGGGGGGGCGCCATGGGATCGCAAGCATGTCACCACGACGCCCCCCGGCGGCCCTGGCTGATCTGTGCCAGGGCACCCGCACCAGATGAGGGGAGGGTCAGGACGCATAGCTCTCCCCCCAGACGTGTAGGGCCGTGCTATGTGGGTTTTGGACCCACTGGCCTTACTGGGGCATGTCGCGATGAGCGGCAGCAAACCGCGCGCGCCGTCCACCCCTCCGTCTGCGGCGTTGCGGGAGCGCGTCCACACGATCCTCGCGCTCCCTTTCCGCGGCCTCCTTCTGCGAGATGACTGATTCGCAGAAGGAGGCCATCGCCTCCCAAGCTCTCTCGCCGCGCAACATCTCTGCCACCACGTTCGGCAGAGAGAGGTCATCCGTCCCGAGGGTGGTTTTAAGTGTGCGGCGCTCCATGTCCCAGCGAACACAGTGTTCTAGGGTGTGCTGGGCCGTGTCGTCCTCTGCTCCGCACTCGTGGCAGGCGGGGCTCCCCTCTCTCCTTATTTTGTGCAGGTAATGACCAAAACAACCGTGTCCGGTCATTACCTGCGTCATTCGGAACCCCACCTTGCCGTGGTCCCTCTCCAGCCACCTGTCGAGCGATCCGAGGAGCGCCCCTATGGTGCGGATTCCATACGGGGAGTCCTCTAGGTCGTTCTTCCACCTGTCTCTTGCTCTTCTCTCCCTCTGCCTTCTTATGTTTCTCACCTCTTCGGGAGCGGGATACTCCCCCAACGTTCTCCACCGAACCCGCTCCGCGTGTGCCTCCGCGAGCATCTCCGCTTCCAGCTCCCAAGGGAGAGTGCTCGCCAACGCACAGGCTGCTGCCCACGCCACCGTCGTGTAGGCCCTACATATTCGGATAGCCACCACCCTTTGTGGCCTCCTGAGAAGGGCCTTATTCCTTGCACTCAGGCGGTCTGCCCAAATTGGGGCGCCGTACAGGGCCATGCTTCTGGCAACCCCAGCATATAGGCGGCGGCACGCTGCGGACGGTCCCCCCACGTTGGGCAGCAGCCTGCCCAAGGCTGAAGCCACCGCCACTATTCGGGGAGCGAGTTGGCGGAAATGCTCCTCGAAGTTCCACTTCCGATCCAGGATGAGGCCCAAATATTTAATGTGAGGTCTCACCTGGACTTCCGCCCTTCCGACTCTTATTGAGGCACCCGCAGGCGGTCGCCATCCCCTCCCCCCGAAGATTATCGATTCCGTTTTCGGGAGGGACACCTTCAGCCCGAGTAGCTGGATGCGGGTGATCGTCAACTCTGCCGCCACCTCAGCCCTCCTCAACGTCTCCCTTAACTCCGACCCCCGGACAGCAACCATTGTGTCGTCGGCGTAGCAGATGACTGCCATCCGGGGAAGGAGGACACCCCTTATGGCCCAATCGTACCCCAGGTTCCATAGTAGGGGCCCAAGCACAGACCCCTGGGGCACTCCACAGGCTACGGGCCTCGTCTTCCTTGTCCCGTTTCTATCTTCGTAGAGCACTACTCTCTGTGTGAGGTAGTGCTCCACGATACGCCTCAGGTAGGGAGGCACTTCGTGATATCTGAGAGCCTCCCCGATGACGGAATATGGGAGGGAGCCGAACGCATTGGCAATGTCTAGTGACACGGCAACCACTCCCTCCCCTCTAGCTGCCGCCTCCTCGTGAAAACCTTTTAAGGCTCCCAACGCATCCATACAGGACCGCCCACTCCGGAATCCAAACTGGCGGTCGCTTACGTTGGGGCCTGTATCGTCTAAGTGCTGGACGATCCGGGAGGCGAGGATGCGCTCTAGCATTTTCCCGGTCTCGTCCAGCAGCACTATGGGCCTCCACCCAGATGGTGAGTCCGCCGGGCGACTATCCTTTCGGAGGAGGCAGAGTCTCCCTTCCTTCCAGCACTGCGGGAACCGCCCTGTCTCCAGACACTCGTTAAAGAGGTCCTTTAGGCGACTCCCAAGGTGGCCTAACGCTAGTGCTAGAATCTTCCCGGGTACACCGTCTGGACCTGGGGCCTTTTTGCATGCCCTCAGACGGTGCACCGCCCACGTCAATTCCGCCTCTGTGATGGGCATCACCTCCACCGGTCCTTCCACCTGTGGCTCTGACATAATAGGTGGGGTGAACTCAGCGGCGGGCGGGAACAGCCCTTCCACCACCTGCGAGAGGAGCTCTGGCTCAAGGGAATCCATGGTGGGGCCGTTGCGCATTTTGTTGCGGACAACCTTATAGGGCCGCCCCCATGGATCCCTTTCGAGCGTGGCCAGAAATGCCTCGTGCGCCACGTCCTTCGCCTTCGCTATCGCCAGACACAGAGCCTCCTTCGCATCCTTTAGGGTTCTGTGGAGGAGCTCTTCCTCCTCTGCGGTATGTCGGCGCCTCCGACATCGAGTGTACGCTCGCCGAGCAACATTGCATGATAGTCGAAGGGCAGCAACCTCCTCCGACCACCAGTACACTCGATCTTTGGCCCGCGGCTTCCCCACTCTGCGCATACTGGCGTCACATATAGTCCTCAGTGAGCCTCGGAACTGAAGCGCCCACTCCTCCACACCCCGGTGTCGGTCCGGAGTCTGCCCCCATCTGGCCTCGATCATTGCCGCCTCTTTTGCGGCATCCCCATCAAGGGTGCCCAAACTCCACTTCGGAAAGCCACCCCTCCTCACCCTGTCAGGTCCTGCTGGTCTGACGCGCCTGGCCTCTGAGACCCTCATTCTGATATACAAGTGGTCAGAAAGGGTCTCCACGTCCCCCAGGACACGCCAATCTGCTATTCGTGCAGCAACGGCAGGGGTTGCGAAAGATACGTCCACAATGGACCCCCCCTGCCGGCGCACGCATGTCTGGGCTGTACCCCGGTTTAGGACTTCCAGCCCCAGTCCCGTCGCCCAGTCCCAAAGGACCTCTCCTCTCGGATCGGTCCTTGGGGAACCCCACGCCTCGCATTTTGCATTGAGGTCCCCCAGCAGCAGAACTGGCGCCGGCGCCGCTCCGCCCACCACCCTCTCTAGCTCCTCCAAAAATTGTTCGAAGGCAAAGAGAGGGCGGTTGGGAGAGAAGTAAACGCCAATTAGCACAATTTCCCCCCACTTGACCGCTGCGTACCCCTGCCCGCTCCTAATTTTTGTTATTGGCGGGTGATTGCCCATTGGAGGAACAACCACTGCCACTAGGCCGTTGGTGTCCCCCGCCCAGTTGGGTTGGCAGGGGACAAAATAAGGCTCCGCGATAACGGCAACGCCAATGCTGGACTCCGCCATATATTGGATAACGAGATCCTGAGCGCGAGCGGAGTGGTTGGCGTTGCACTGTAGGACCTCCATATGCGCAGCGGATCTTACTGGCATTGGAGGTCCATTGGTTGTCCCTCACTTGCTTCCTTGGAGCTCCTTGGCTCCCTTCCTTTTACATTCGGGGGAGCGCAGGACGGTCCTCCCATGATGTGTCCCGCCGCCAGTTTCGCCTGGTGGCACACCGCGCACCACGGAGTGGTAGCATTGCACTCTTTTGCGGTGTGCCCCGGCTTACTGCACCGGAAACAAGAGCCGCTCCTATCCACTGGGGATGGACACATCGGCCTAGTGTGGCCCGTCCCCATACACTTGTAGCATCGCATCGGAAGCGGCTTCAATGCCTCCACCCGTGCTGCTGTCCAGCCCAACATCAGGCGACCTGCCGCCACCACAGTTTTGGCCATTGTGACCGGGCACCTTACAATTACGGCCCCGGTCCCGTTGCCCCCCCACCTGATTCTGCCAACATCAATTTGCGCTTCCGAGCATTTTCCTGTTGCAGCCACCTCCTTTCTGATATGGTCCGAGGTCACCGACTCGTCGAACCCGTAGATGCGGAATTCGGCCTTTTTAATAGGTCTAGTGATCTCGGCTACATCCCCTATGAGGCTGCGTAGCCTTTCAGCTAGATTATCAGCCACTTGGCCACTTTCCGCCCCAGGAACCTCAATTATACGCGCTCCGGTCGCTGTTTTCCGCACATTGACGTGTGCAATACCAAGTTCCTCTAACTTAATGGTGGTTGCCTTACCCATTATTGAAATATAGTCGGTCTCTGCATCCGGCTTTAGGGAAATCACCACCGCCGCCGATTTGGGCGCCACCAATTTGGGAGTTGCAGGCTTCTTTGCCTTCTTAGCAGTAGAGGCAGTCACAACTTGGGGTTGGGAGGGCTTCCTTGTTTTGCCTCCCTTCAGGACGTCTACCCATACGTCAGTCTGCAATCTCGGTGCCGCTGCTGGTGCAGACGCTGGCTGTACTCCCTCGGGAGTTGCCAGAGCAGTAGCTCGGCTTCTCCTAGCCCCGGAAGCTGCTTTTGGCTGGGCCGATTGTTTGGGTTTGGGGCCCACCCTCTTTTCCGGCTCCCCCTGACTCTCCGGCTCCACCTGGCTGGTCGACGGTTCCGCATTTTTGTTTGCCCTCTTGTCTGCAGCCATTGGAGGCCGCAAAACGGGCTCAGGTGGGAGCCTGCTTTTAACGTTCTCCAAACGAGCGTCAATCATTTCCCCCAATGAGGCAAACATATCCCTTTTGAGTTCTCCAAGACGGGAGTCCATAAGGGCGCCCAGCTGTTGGAGGACGTCAGCCGTGCCGCCCGCAACCAGTTGGGGATTTAGGGTGGAGGACAACCTTTCGGAGAAAGCAGTGCGCAGTGCCTTGACCTCCTCCTGGCACAGTTTCAGCTGCTCGCTCATCCTTTTGTTATCCGCTCGCAACGAGCGGATAACCTCCGACTCTTCTTGGCCGTCACCAATCTCCATAAGCTCGCGGCAGATTCCTTTCATTCGGCCTCTTACGTCGCCCTTGATGTTACCGCAGCGAGCGATTTCGGACAGCAGGGATTGTGCTTTATCCCTCACCTGCTCCGCGTGAGGTGGCTGGGATTGTATCAGCCCGTCGCCTTTGGGAGATGCAACTGCTCGGTTTTTTTTCCCCTTCTTTTTCGGTGCCGGCTTGCGGGGTGTATCCTCTTCGGGTTCCTTTTCGTGTTCCGCAAGTTGGAATTCCCGGATTTGTGTTTTCGCCTTGTTAAGGCCAGTATGAGCCCCTTTAGGGTGCCTCTTAGCTGCAGCCGAGATATTCGGGCCTGTCTCCTCATCCGATGGAAGCGAATTCGGGTTCTTCTGCCACAGTCTGTCCCCCCAAGTGGAGAGCCCAGATAGGTTTGGGCCGGGGTCCGACAAGTGACGCTCGTCCTCCTCGTCTTCGTCGTCATGGAGGCGACGCCTCTTACGGGGTGCCTGCCCGAGCCCTTCGCGCAGCGGCTGGGGGTCCGCACCAAGGGAGTTGGCGCTTTCCTCCGTTTTGTCTGGCGCTTCCGCTGACATCCATGCTGGGGAGTTCTCCGCGTCCGACCCAGGCATTGGAGAGTCCACGGACGACTCGCACATCTCCGCTGGGTCTCTGAATTTGAAGGGAGTGGGCACATATTTGCGTGCCCGCCTCCCACTGCTAGTTGCAGCATTTCGAGGCCGCGGAGGGCTCGCCCCTTCACCGGGGGGCAGCCGTTTTGCCTCCGAGCCGGCGCCGACTTCGACGGGTGGGACGCGTCGCACTGTGTCAGTGTTCCCGTCCGTGCTCTCGTTTGGATTCCGTCCCGTCCCCTCATCCAGCCGGGTCAGCACCACTCGGGCGACCCTGTCGAAACGTGTTTCTTGCCCACCCTCCCGCAGTGGTGCCAACGTGCACTCCTCGTCTGGGGCACTCCCCCGCTCCGCATAAAACACCACCTGTTGGGGGTCGCTGTTCTGCCCTCGCCCCACGAAACGGCCTGAGCTGTCTCGGGCTGGGCCGTTGGTATTCCCTCTCGGCGCGATTTGGATCGTGGGTGCGTTCGGGTCCAGACGAGGGCTGTTGTCCTGCACCTGTACTGGCGATCGTGCGAGGGTGACGCGGGGTCGAAAAGCCTCACTCCTCTCCGTAGGGCTGCAGGTTTGCACCGTAGGGGCGCCCTTCCCCGCTGCCTTCCCATCGTCGCTCTTCATTTGGGCTGGGTTGGGTCCGTCACCGTCAGCCCCAGCACCTCTCAGCCTCAGAATTTGTATCGGCTTAAGGTCAGGTACGTCTTTTGTATTTTGGCCAGTTGGCAAGGCCTCGGAGTTCGCCATGAAGGCGCCTCCCTCCATCTCCTCTTTTTCGGCGTCCACGCCCATCGTCATTTTGTTTGTTATTGTTGTTAAATTCATAGAGTTCCCACGATTTGGGGAGAACTAATTACCATCGGGACAGAGATCCCCGTTATCCCGATGGTTTTGCCGCGGCGTGTGGCTCTAGGTGGCTGGTAACCACTCCAGCCGCTCTGAAAAGAGCATCCCTACGCGGAGTCACCTCGCGTCGGGAGTTGTGGATTTTTTATTGGGGTTTACTCCCCTTGGCCCGGCCAATTAAGGCAAGGCCCCCGGTCCGCGCGCCGTCTGGCTGGCACCTCTCATATCCCTATAACGCCAACGATAGGGGTCGTTGAGAGAGTGCTGCGGATAACGGTGTAAGGGGGACCTGGCGTAGGTTCCCCTGGTGATTCGGTTAGGAACCACCCTCCTCGTCCTCAGTGGTTTTACGGCCACTGGTGCGTCTGCACCGCCACCACTAGAGCGGCCACATCCCTTGCCACCTCAGATGAGCTGAGGCATGCTGGGAGCGGCCAACCCCTTCCAGCTATCTCCTGTTCTGCAGTGCTCCTCACTTTGGCGATGGCGTCAATTGTAGAGCGGAGCGGGCGAAAACCGTACTGGTAATCACTAAGACCCGGCTCCATGCTCCTGACGAGCCGAGCCGAGACCACTCGCTCAAAGAGCTTACTCGTTTCGTCCAATAACACTATTGGGCGGTAGGCTGAAGGCTGATCGGGTGGGCGCCCATCCTTTCGGAGAAGCACCAATTTGCCCGTTTTCCACCTTTTGGGGATCTTCCCTTGTGTAAGGCACAAGGTAAACAGGCCTCTCACTCTCTCCTCCATTTCGCTGAGCGCGATCGTCAGTAGTCGTCCCGGAATGCCGTCTGGGCCGGGGGCTTTATTCTTCGAGCGAAGTTTTAGGACAGCCGCACCGAACTCGGCCTCTGTCACCGGAGGCGCCACCGTCACAGAATCCCTTGGTCGAGTAGTAGATGCCATCACTGGCGCTACGAATCCAGCTCTTTCAGGGAACAAGGTGCCCACAATGCGTTCCACTAGTTCTGGCTGAAGACTGCTAGTCAAAGGAGGCGCCCAGGGTCGGAGCTTCTGCCTCACAACCCGATACGGCCTGCCCCATGGGTCTCTGTTTAGAGTGTCCAGCCATTCCTCCCAAGCAGATTCCTTTGCTTGTGCTATTGCGGTTTGAAGCGTTTTGCAAGCGGCCCTGTATAGATCGTACACAACTATTTCTTCGGCGTGGTCTCGTATCCGTCGTCTTCTGCATCGCGTGTAACGGCGACGTGCGGCGACACAAGCGGTCCGAAGCTGGCGGAGTTCTGAACGCCACCAGTACAATCGACGCATTGGCACCGACGGCTTCGCTCTGGGCATTGCCGCGTCACAAATGCGGGTAAGAGCGGTTGCAAGGCGCTCGGTCTCATGCTCCACTTGCCCCTCTCCCACCAGACCAGAGTCGGCACCCCAAGACTCGACAATGGCCGCCTCCTTAGCTAGCTCCCTGTCGAGTTTCCGCAAAATCCAACGTGGACTATCCCCAGCAGTGGATCGGTTTTCCCTCTCCATATTAGGGTGGGGGGAGATATCGAACCTAATGTACCGGTGATCCGATAATGTCTCCACATCAGTTTCCACCCTCCAATTCAGTGCGCGTTGGGCAAATGCATTGGACGAGAATGTTACGTCCACAATCGACTCACCCTGTGGCCGCACACACGTGCTCTCCGATCCGGTGTTGAGGACAGTCAGTCCTAGGGAGATTGCCCACTCCGCTAGTACATCTCCCCGTGCATCTGTCGTGGGAGATTCCCATGCTGCGTGCTTGGCATTGAAATCCCCAGCGACTAGCACTGGTGTGGGAGATACTTGCCTAATCACAGCTCCAATTTGTATGAGCATCTGCTCAAAGTCAGCGAGATTCCGATTGGGCGAAAAGTATACCCCAGCGATGGCCACCCTGTCAAATATTGCGAGCACGAAACCATGACCTTTCACGATGTTCTCGAAGGTGAGTGAACCGGCTCTAGCTAGTGCAATAAGGACCACCGTGTTGTCATGATCCGAAACCCAGTCATCCCGGTCAGGGACAAAGTAGGGTTCCGAGACAATAGCCACGTTTATTTGCCACTCTGCCATGGTCTGGATCAAGAGGTCCTGGGCCCTGGCACAGTGATTAATGTTCGCCTGTAAACACTTGAGGGCCATTATTTATTGGGCAGTGTCCATAGTGTCCTCCATAGCGTTTGGCTGGGAAGGCGGAGTAGCAACCGGGCCACTAGCCGTCTTCTTACCTGACTTATTGTTTCGGGCCGTCCTACTCTGACACCCTTTCGCACCAATTGAATGTGCTGCTGATTTTCCGGCTACGGAACATAAAGCGCAGTTTGCCTCAGCAGTACAGCCCCTCCTTTTGTGGCCTGGTTTCCCGCAACGAAAGCACATGCTGCTGCGGTCTACACTCCGGTCACACTTAGCGCTCACGTGGCCTGGTTCTAAACAACGGAAGCACCTTAGGGGTTTAGTCTCCAGTAGTGACACTCGAGCCGAGATCCATCCTACTTTTATACGCCCAGCTTCCACCACTTTTTTGGCTGCAGCTACTGGACAGCTCAGCCAAAGTGACCCAGATCCATTTTGGCCTCGGGAAATTACGCCCGATTTGACGGCCGTAGCTGAGCAGCCACCCTCGCTGGCGACAGATATTATAACCTCTTCAGCGGTCACCGAATCATCCAGCCCCGTGACTCGTATTTCTGCACATTTCACGGGCCGTTGCACATGGACCAAGTCAACGGTGAGCACTTCTTTTAGTTTTTCAGCTAACGCATCCGCCGCCTTGTCTGCGTCTTTTGTGCCAGGAGGCAATTCAAGCATCCGAGCGCCCGTCATTGTTGTTCGAAATCGAAGTTCCGAGATTCCAATCTCCTCTAGTTTAATACAGCTTTTTGCTTTAGCCAGGAGTACCTCGTACTTTACTCCATTTTCAACAGCTTCTGGCTTTAATGTCAGTGTGATAGCCGCCGTGCGAGGTGGTTGGAGTTTCCTCTTGCGTGGGAGAGTCGTAGTTATCCCACTGGCCGCCTTTGATTTTTTGGCCTTGCGAGCCACTACGTCTTTGTAAGACTCGCTATTCGGCTTCAATGGTGCAGGTGTCGGCAGCGATACCGGTAGAGTATTCCGAGAAGCAGCCGCCTCTTTGGCAGCCAGGCTTGTTTTTTTACGCCTTTGTTTGCGAATGCCACCTTGTTTTCCGTTTTCGGGGTTGGGTTCAGCAGGCTCACTATCCGCTATCACGTCTTTTGCGGGTGTAGCGGCTGATGTGCTCCCTGCCCGATGAAGCGGCTCAGTTTTGTTCGCGGTAGAGTTTTGTTCTGTCCGTCGGTCGGCGGCCAGTGGAGGCCGTAAGCGAGGTTCCGGCAAAAGCCGGCATTCAATTCCTTCGAGGCGGGCATTCAGCATCGCGCTGAACTGCTCGCGATTGGAGCGCGAAACCTCTTCAATTACTCTCCTCAATTCGTGCTCAGCCGCTGAAGTAGGCTGGGCGCGCAGCTCGGCGACTTCCGTTCGCAGCTCCGTCAGTTGCCACGAAAGCCGGGTATTTGCCGCCTCCAGGCGGGCGACCTCCTCGGTGACAGTAAGGGATCTTAGCTCTGCGAAATTTTTCCTCACAGTCGCTATCACTGACTTTAGGGCTTTCACGCTAGTGCCCTTCATGTTCCCTGATTTGTCAATCACTTTAGTCGCCACTATTAGGGCTTCCTCAACTTCAGCAACCAAGGCGGCTGAAGTTTGGTCCACAATCTCTCTGTCACTTAAGTGTTGTTTGTTCAGAAGGCGGTTCTGTCTCTCTTTTGCAGCTGCCTCCATATACTGGTTATAGGCAGCCAGTTCATCCTCAAGTTCATGTTGTTTTTCCCGTGCCTTTTCCGCAGAAATCTCTGCCTGGCGCTTGCCGAACCCAACATATTCGCCGGTTGTGGGCGGCCGCCCTCTACCCCGTTTCGACGAGGGTTTTAGTAGATGCCTACCTCTTTCTGACGAGGCGTCTCCACTTTTAGGCCCAATATCACTATCAGAGCTCGAGAGCGCGATTTCATCAGCAGCACGCTTCTCTCCCTTCCTCCAAAATTTCCCTGTACTGGACTCCCTTGAGGCAACCGTCTGCATGCTCGCCACTGACGACTCAGAGCCCGAAAGTCTCCGCGCGATTTCAGTATCTGAGAGCCGGGTTAGCAGAACGGTCGGTTCCATATCCATATTGACATTACCAGGGTCATTGGCTTCAGTGCACACCGTCGGGGTGCCCACCTCCGCCGCCAAGTTAAGAGTTGCCGTATCATCGCCAGTGTTGTTCAAGATTTCCTCCGTTATATTTAGTTTGGTTTTTGAGTTAAGTTCCATATATTGATCCCACGAGTAGGGCCGACTTACGCTACACCCCCGGGTTACGCCCATTCCGCGGGTGTGACTACATACTGTAGAGGTCGTCCGGTATCTACAGGGTTTTACGACTTCGCTGTCGGGTTTTAAAGGGTTATTCCTTCCCGCAGGCCGGCCAATTAAGGCAAGCCCACCGTTCACGCGCAGACTTGCTGGCACCTCCCATACTCCATTACGCCACTGATGGAGGTCGTTGGGACAGTGCTGTGGTTACGGTGTAAAGGGTCGCCGGCGTAGACTCCCCTATTGGTGGTTTGGTTAGAAACCACCTCCCTCCCGTAGTCTCCTCTAGAACTCCTAGAGTGACTCCCTCTCGGCACTAAAGCCAGCGCAGGAGAAAACTCGACTGCCCGTGACAACAACTGTGACTGATAGTTAGCAGAGAGAAGACAGCAAAACGCGCAACTGTGCGGCTATCCCCCCCCTCCCAGGGTGCACCGCGAGGAGGTCTACCAGTCCACGCACCCCAACCTTTTTTTTTTTTTTTAACCCAGGGAAAATCTTCATAGATTCCATCGCGCTTTGGGGAAGCGCGATGGATATGCCGGATTCCTACCGGCTAAAAACCCTGGGGAGTACTTCTCACTGCCTTTGGCGGAGCCGCGGGAACGCTCTCGCACACATCCGTAGCTCCGCCGGCAGTTGTCCATCTCACTGGACCCAGCTGTGGGGGAGTTGACCAAGTGTTCCCCCATCACCATCATTTGTGGCGTGCGTTTTTCATACGCACTCCTACCCTGGGACCTCGATCCAGTGGGCGACAGTTGTCCCCGTGCCTGTCACCCGGAAGTCCTTGTTAAGGGGGCAGCCGGCGGTCGTGCGCCAGCCTTCTGCGCCCAGGACGCCTACGGCGCCGTTGGTCGGACGCGTTGGAGTCCTCCCTGACTCGTTCAGCCGTCTCCTTCTGCCGCATTACCTCTTCGCAAAAGGAGACAGCCACCTGCCACGATCTCTCGCTGTCGACCATGGCTTGGATCATGGCTGGTAGCGAGATGTTTGGTCCCACTGCAAGGGAGAGCCGAGCCCTCTCTTCGGCGAAGGCAGGACACACTTCCAGCGTGTGCTGTGCTGTGTCTTCCGCCCCTCCACACTGGTGACAGACGGGTGTCGGTTCCCTTCTGGCGATCTTCCACAGATACCTCCCGAAGCAGCCATGCCCCGTAAGTATCTGTGCAAGGTGGAAGGAAACCGAACCCCACTTTCTATTTAGCCATCCCTGCAGGACAGGCCGCACTGCTGTTATGGTCCAGTGGCCAGCACTCGGCTGCTCCAGAGATTCCGTCCACTTCCGGAGGAGAGTTTGGTGGGCGGCTTCTCTCCATCGCCTTATCTCCTCTAGGCCTGGTTGGTCTCCTCTGTGGCGGGACTCGGCTACACGACGGTACACCTCCGCCATTACCTCGGCATCCAGCTCCCATGGTGGGGTGCCCGCCAGAACGCAGGCCGCCTCAAACGAGGTGGTGCGATACGCCCTCGATACCCTGATCGCCATGACCCTTTGCGGTTGCCGCAGGTGGGCCTTGTTCTGATAGGCGGACAGGGCGTCCACCCAGATGGGTGCACCATACAGGGCCATCGACCGCACCACGCCCGTGTACAGTCGGCGGCAGCCTGCTTTCGGCCCACCCACGTTCGGAAGAAGCCGGCTTAGGGCGGAGGCTGCACCGACGAGTTTTGGGGCCAATCGCCGGAAGTGCTCTCTGAAGTCCCATCGGCTGTCGAGAACGAGTCCAAGGTACTTCATCGTTCTCTCGACGCCGACAGAAACTCCGCCGACCACAATGTGCGCACCAGGTGGAGGTGCCCTCCGAGGTCCGTGAAAACACAGGGCTTCCGACTTGTGTAGGGCGACCTGTAGTCCCAGTTTCCTAATGTTGTCCACTGCGTTGGCCACGCCCGCCGTTGCCAGGAGGGAGGCGTCTCTGAACGTGCCGCCGCGGGCTGTTACGAGGGTATCGTCGGCGTAGCACGTTAGTTTGACCCCCTGCAGGTTGGCGCTGCGCAGCACCCAGTCGTAGCCGATGTTCCACAGGAGCGGTCCTAGGACTGAACCCTGTGGAACACCGCACGACATATTTTTTAGTACCCACCGATTTTTGGTGGGGTATCGTATAGTCCTCTCCGACAGGTATGCGGCCACTACCCTGCGCAGATACTCCGGTACGCGGTGGTATCTGAGCGCCTCTTTGATGGTCTCCCAGGGAAGGGTGTTGAACGCGTTTGCGATGTCAAGAGATACCGCCAGCACCACCTCTCCCTGGGACACCGCGTTATCCGCCAGGGCCCTCACCCGCGCTATGGCATCGATGGTGGACCTGCCCCGACGGAAACCGAACTGGCACGTGCTCAGATCAGGCCCTGGCCCCTCCAGATGCCGAACGAGTCGGTTAGCGACAATGCGCTCGAACAGTTTTGCCACCTCATCCAGCAGTACTATAGGCCGGTACGCAGATGGTGAGTCAGCCGGTCTTCCCTTCTTTTGGAGTAGGACCAGTTTTCCTGACTTCCAGGCGCGAGGAATCTGCCCCTGTAGAAGGCAGGCGCTGAACAGTGCCCTCACTCTTGGCTCCAATGGTCCGAGTGCCAGCACCCACGCACGTCCGGGAATGCCGTCGGGACCTGGGGCGGTGTTTTTTTGCCGAAGCCTCAGTAACGCCGCTCCTAATTCTCCCTCTGTGACCTCGGGAGGAGTGGCCTCCTCGTGCGCCCTAGTCATTGGTTCCATGCGCGGGGGGGTATGTTCACCCCTCTCTGGGAACAGAGTGTCCACGACCCGGCTCAGGAGGTCTGGTTGGAGACTTTCCGTAAGCGGGGGAGCCCAAGGGCGTAGCTTGCACCGCACCGTCTTGTACGGCCTCCCCCACGGATCGCTGTTCAAAGTCTCCAACATTTCCTGCTCCGCCGAGTCCATTGCCTGGCCGATGGCTGTGCACAGGGTTTTTCTGGCCTCCCTGTATTCTGTGTACAGCCTATCCTCCTGTACCAGATCGCGCCTCCTCCGCCTTCGGCTCCTAGTGTACTGGCGTCTGGCAACCACACAGGTATTGCGCAGCTGCGTGAGCTCTGCAGTCCACCAGTACACGTTGCGCTTCGGGGAGGTCGCTTTGGCCCGCGGCATTGCGGCATCGCAGACCCGCACCATGGCTTCGCCGAGTTTTGCCGCCTCCCGCTCTACTTCCACCGGGTTTTCAGGCTCCTCCATCCAGGCTTGGACTAGGGCCGCCTCGTAGAGGATGTCCCGGTCCAAGCGTTTCAGAGCCCATCTGGGGGCGTCGTCTCCCCGGGGGCGGCTTGGGCTGTCCCGATTCGTTGGGTGGGCGGGGACCTCATATCGGATATATCTGTGGTCCGATAGGGTCTCCACGCTCTCCATAACTTCCCAGCCCTGGATCTTGCGCGCCAGAGCGGCATTTGCGAATGTGACGTCCACGATGGAGCCGCCATTCTGCCGTACGCAGGTGTCGACCGTCCCTCGGTTGAGCACTACCAGCCCGGTCGCAACCGCCCACTCCTCCAACAGTTGCCCTTTCGGGGTCGTCGCGGGGGATCCCCACGCCGTGGACTTGGCGTTGAGATCCCCAGCGACGAGCACTAGTTCCGGGCGTCTTCTTCCGATGAGTGCTCCGACCTCACCCACCCATCCCGGCGGTCGGGCTGAGAGGGGGCACTGGGACCATCTGCAGCGCGGGTCATCCGTTTGGGAGGGTGGCATACCTTGCTCCCCATCCTGTGGTTTGCAGGTCGGCCTGCCTCCTTGCACAGCGTGCATTCCGGGGCTGCTGAGCATGCGCTTGCTCTATGCCCTGTCTGGCCACACCGGTAGCACTGCTGGCTCCGATCTACCACCGCTTTGCATTTCGCTGCCACGTGGCCTACCTCAAGGCAGCGGAAGCAGCGCAGAGGGCGGGCATCAAGCAGTTTGACTTGCGCAGACACCCAGCCAATCAGCAGTCTTCCCGCCTCCACCACTTTTTCCACGCACCCCAACCTAACCTAACCTAACCTAACCTAACCTAACCTTTTTTTTTTTTTAACCCAGGGGAAATCCGTAATGGATCCCACCCGGCCCGGGAGAGGCCGAGTGGGTATGTCCGACTCCCACGGACTAAAACCCCTGGGGTGTTCCACGGCTCGCATTGGACAGAGCCCCGGGAACGCTATTGCACACATCCGGAACTCTGTCAGCGTTGCCCTCTCGGGCCCGCATAGTGTGGTAGCTGGCAGCCTACCAACTTCGCTGTCGGCACCCCAGAACACGATGGGGGCCTTCTAGCACGGAGCTTCCCGTAGGCGGGCGATGGAACTCCCGACCCATCACCCGCAGTTCCCCGTTATGGCGGCTGCATGCGGTCTGCAAAGGCTCTCCGCCGCCTGCCTGGCCTCCTGCGGCGCTGAGGGAACGAGTTGACGTCAACCTCGCGCACACGCTCAGCCGCCTCCTTCTGGGTCAGGACTGACTTGCTGAAGGTGGCTACTGCTGCCCAAGCTTCCTCACTACGGACCATTTGTCTGATCAGAGTTGGCATCGACAAGTCAGCTCCAACAACCGTGAGCAGGGTTGCGCGGAGCTCCGCCCAAGCAGGGCACTCCTCGCGTGTGTGCTTGGCCGTATCCACGGCTCTCCCTCCACAATGGTGGCACGCCGTTGTCGGCTCCCTACCCACGACCTCACACAGGTACTTGCCAAAACAACCGTGCCCCGTCAGCAGCTGCGTGAGGTGGAAGGTGGGTGCGCCGTGCTTGCGTTCAACCCATTTTTGAAGAACAGGCCGAACAGCGTCCACTAGATCCCGACTAGCGCCCGGGAGATTAAGCCGTTCCGTCCACTTGCAGAACATGCTTTGTCGTGCTTCGTCCCGCCACTGCTGGACTTCGCGCGGGGCGGGCCAGTTGTTTTCCTCCCTCGCCTGCTTTACTCTCCAGAAGATTTTCGAAAGTTCCTCGGCTTCGAGGTCCCATGGAGGACTACCAGAGAGTAGGCAGGCTCCGACGTACGACACAGTGCGGTACGCACGAGCCGCCCTGAGCGCAATGGCCCGCTGCGGACGACGCAGCATGGCCACATTGCGAACACTTAGGACGTCTGCCCATACTGGTGCCCCGTAGAGCGCCATTGAGCGCACCACATTTATGTAGAGGCGTCTGCATGCTCCTCCTGGCCCTCCCAGATTTGGGAGAATTCGCCCGAGTGCTCCGGCGGCAGCGATAAGCTTAGGGGCCAAGTACCGGAAGTGTTCTTCAAACCTCCACCTACTGTCGAGAACGAGTCCCAGGTACTTCATCGTCGACCCGACGGCGATGGAAGTTCCTCCCACTGTGATTGTGGCCCCAGGTGGTGGTGTATTTCGTGCTCTGTGGAATGCTATTACTTCGGACTTATTTAGGGCCACCTGCAATCCCAGTGCCCGGATCTTGAGCACAGTATCAGCCACTCCAGCTGTGGCCAGGTATGCTGCTTCCCGGTAATTTTTTCCACGGGCCAGCAAGAGGGTGTCGTCAGCGTAGCACGTCAAGCTGACTCCTCTCAGAGTGGTGCCGCGGAGCACCCAGTCATACCCAATATTCCACAGGAGCGGCCCGAGAACCGAACCCTGTGGAACACCGCACGACATTGGTCGTCTCCCCCACCCATCCCGTACAGGAAACACTACATTCCTCCCCACAAAGTAGGCAGCCACCACCTGTTGCAGGTAAGCAGGTATGTTGTGGTATTTCAGCGCTGCCAAGATTGTTTCCCAGGGCAGGGTATTAAAGGCATTACAGATGTCGAGTGACACTGCCATGACTACCCCGCCCTCAGTTACAGCTTCTTCACTTATTCGTCTCACACGTGCAATCGCATCCAGCGTTGAGCGGAGCGGACGGAAACCATACTGGCAGTCACTCAGGCCTGGTTCCATATTCCTGACGAGGCGGGCAACAAGCACACGCTCAAAAAGTTTGCTCGTCTCGTCAAGCAACACGATAGGGCGATACGCCGACGGCTGATCAGGCGGGCGCCCATCTTTGCGGATGAGTACCAATTTACCCGTTTTCCACCTGTCGGGAAACCGCCCTCGAGTCAGGCATGCAGTGAATAGGGCTCTAACTCTTTCCTCCATCTCACTAAGCGCGATCGTCAAAAGGCGCCCTGGGATGCCATCTGGTCCGGGGGCTGTCTTCTTCGAGCGAAGTTTAAGGACAGCCGCGCCGAATTCGGCCTCTGTCACTGGCGGTACCTCTATCACGGGATCCCGTGTACGAGTTGCGGATGCCATCGCTGGTGGCACGAACTCACCCCTCTCGGGAAAGAGAGTGCCTACGACCCGTTCTAGGAGGTCCGGCTGGAGACTACTAGTTAACGGAGGAGCCCAGGGTCGGAGCTTCTGTCTCACGGCCCGGTACGGCCTGCCCCATGGATCTCTGTTAAGTGTCTCCAGCCACTCTTCCCAGGCCGACTCCTTAGCTTGCGCTATGGCGGTTTGCAGATTTATGCGAGATGTCCTGTAGGAGTCGTACAGCACAGATTCTTCCGCGTGGTCCCGTGTCCGCCGTCTTCTGTATCGCGTGTAGCGGCGGCGTGCGGTGACACAAGCGTTCCGCAGTTGGCACAGTTCCGGACGCCACCAGTACACTTGCCGCCTCGGCACGATAGGCTTCCTCTTTGGCATCGCCGCATTGCAGATGCGCGTAAGAGCAGCGCTAAGGCAGTCGGCCTCGATCTCCACCTGTCCCTCTTCCAACAGCCCAAAACCGGACCCCCATGACTCGACAATAGCCGCTTCCTTGGCGAGCTGTCTGTCAAGCTTCCCCAGCACCCATCTTGGGCCGTCCCCAGCAGCAGATCGGTTTTCTATCGCCATGTTAGGGTGGGTGGAGACATCAAACCTGATGTATCGATGGTCCGATAGCGTCTCCACACCAGTTTCCACCCTCCAGTTTTGCACACGGTGAGCCAGGCTATTAGACGAGAACGTGATGTCAACGATAGACTCACCTTGTTGTCTTACGCACGTACTCTCGGATCCGGTGTTGAGGACAGTCAGTCCAAAAGAGATCGCCCACTCCATTAGCACGTCTCCCCGCACATCGGTCGCGGGAGATCCCCATGCCACAGATTTGGCATTGAAATCCCCAGCGACTAGCACAGGTGTGGGGGAAACTTGCCCAATTAGAGCCCCGATTTCTGTGAGCATCTGTTCAAAGTCAGCGAGCCTTCGATTGGGTGAGAAGTATACCCCAATGACAGCTATTCCGTCCACTATGGCGAGGACAAAACCCCGGCCCTTTACGATGTTTTCAAGGGCAGTTCCAGGGAGGGCTATGATTGCTACTGTCTCTTCAAGGTCAGATACCCAATCGTCCCGGTTGGGAATACAGTAGGGCTCGGAGACGACTACCACTTTGGCTTGCCACTCTGTCATGGTGTGAACTAACAGATCTTGGGCTCTGGCACAGTGGTTGATATTCGCCTGTAAGCATGTGAGGGCCATTTTATTGGGCAGTTTCCATGGTGTCCTCCGTAGCGTTTCGCTGGGAAAGTGGAGTGGCTACCAAGCTACTCGTCGTTTTCCTGTCTCCTGTTCTACTGATTCGAGCCTTTGCGCCCTGACATCCTTTCGCACCAATAGCGTGCTCTGCTGGCTTGCCAGCTGCAGTACATATAGCGCAGTTCGCTACAGCAGTGCATTCCCTCCTTTTGTGGCCTGGTTTTCCACAGCGATAGCAGAGACTACTGCGATCTACATTTCTGTCACATTTAGCCCCTACGTGGCCTAGCTCAAGGCATCGGAAGCACCGCAAGGGCTTAGTTTCCATCAGCACTACTCGAGCCGAAACCCACCCGACCTTGACTCGTCCTGCCTCCACTACCTTTTTGGCTGCCGCTACCGGGCAGCTTACCCATATTGACCCAACACCTCTTGAGCCACGAGAAATAATACCCGTTTTGATGGAATCGATGCGGCAGTCCCCTTCCCGGGCTATGGCTTCCAGGACTTCATCTGTAGTTGAAGAGTCATCCAATCCGGTCACGCGTATTCCAGCGCATTTCACAGGGCGGTGAATGTAAGCTTCGGCGTCCAAGACCTCGCGAAGCTTTACCGCTAAGGCGTCTGCCGCTTTCTCCGCATTTTCAGTACCGGGTGGAATTTCAAGCATTCGCGCACCGGTGACAGTCGTTCGGAATCGCACTTGGGAGATGCCAATGTCGTCCAGCTTTATGTGGCTCCTGGCTTTGGCCAGGACGGTTTCATATTTTGCCCCATTTTCAATGGCCTCTGGCTTCAGCGTGACAGTAACCGCAGCGGTTCGTGGAGGTTTGAGTTTCCTCCTTCGTGAGGTCACCTGTTTAGGCACACTCGCAACGTTTGACACGACATCCACCTTGTTAGCATTCTTCTTGGCTTTCCGGCCCAAAGCGTCCTTCCACGTTTCATGTGGGGGATTAGGCGCAGTAAGTGTCGGTGGTGAAGGGCCGTTATGGGGCACTTGCCTGGCAGTTGCTGCTTCCTTGGCAGCCATGCTAGTTTTATTTCTCCTGCCTTTATTTCTCTTTCTGGCCCCTTGACCATCCGCTGATGGGTCAGAAGCAGTGACCGAGGCTGTGGGCTCCGGCTGCGTAATATTGGAGCACGTGTCTGATGGCCTGGCAAGTTCCGCCTGTTGTTGACAAGGTGCCCCGCAGTCAGCACGTTTTACCATCCGAAGGTTAGCGGCCAACGGGGGCTCCGGTAGGAGTCGACATTCTATGCCTTCTAGCCGCGCGTTCAGAATGTTGGTGAACTGTTCGCGGTTGGAACGTGATACCTCTTCAATCAGCTTCCTCAGTTCATGTTCAGTCGCCGCTGGAGATTGGGTACGCATTTGGGCAACCTCCTTACGCAATTCCGCTAGTTGCCAAGACAGCCGCGCATTTGCTGCCTCCAGACGGGAAACCTCTTCAGTCACGGTAAGGGACTTCATCTCTGCGAAGCCTCTTCTCACTGTCGCGAAGACTCCTTTTAGGGCTTTGATGCAGGTGCCCTTCAGGTTACCCGATTTGCTGACAACTTTTTCCGCCGCTTCTAGTGCTTCCTCGATTTCAGCCGCAATGGCGGCCGAGGTTTGCGCCGTGACCTGTGTGTCGCGCTGAGCTTGACAGTTTAACAGGCGATCTTGTCTCTCCTTTGCCGCTGATTCTACAAACTGGCTGTAGGCAGCAAGATCATCCTCCAGTTCTATCTGTTTGTCCCGGGCCCTCTCCGCAGAAATCTCGACCTGACGCTTGCCGAACCCAGCGTATTCACCTGTAGTGGGCGGCCGGCCCGTGCCCCGTTCCGCCGCGGGTTTTTTTAAGCCCCTGCTGCCCTCTAGCGTAGTGTTTCCAGTTAGGGCTCCAACATCGCTCTCAGAGCTCGAGAGATTTTCGGCGGCACGCTTCTCTCCCTTCCTCCAAAGTTTCCCTATACTGGCCTCCCTCGAAGCAACCCAATCTTCCTGAAGGCGAGGCCTCTTTCGGGGTGCCTGCGAGAGCTTTCCGCTCAGTAGCTGGGCACGCGCACCGGGGGATTGGGAGCTAGGAGGAGTCTCCGCCTCCATCATGGTCGGCCCCGACGGGTCTTCCACATCTGATAGGGGCATTGGGGAGTCAACGGACGATTCCGGCGCCGTCACTAGGTGCGACTTAAACGGGGTCAAGCATGGGCGCACCTGCCTCCCGACCCTGACTCCAGTTTTCTTCTTCAGGGGAGCATTAGCCTTATCGGGGGAGGATGGCCGATGCCCCTCCAAGTCATCTCCGACAGGCGAGACGGATCTTTCTGTGCACCCAGTCCTGTCCGTATCCTGCGTCTGGTCTCCAAGAGGCATACTCCCCTCATCCACGCGGGTCAGAATCACTCGGGGGGTTTTATCAAATCGGGCCTCTCGCCCATCCTCCAATACCAGTAAAGTGCTTTTCTCCTTTGGGACTTCCCGCTCCGAGCTCGTGGCCGCCAGCTGGGCCGAGCGCGAGGCCTCCTCCACGGAGCGCTCCTTACCCCGGCCTCGCGGCAGGAAGCGGCCAGAGCTGTCGCGCGCTGGGCCGTCGGTCTGCGTCCTTGGCGCGATCTGGATTGCGGCTGCGTTCAGATCTATGCGCGGGCTGCCACCCTCCCCTTGCACTGGTGAACGTGCAAGGGTGAGGCGGGGGTGGAAGGCCTCCTTCTTCTCTGTGGGGCTGTAGGCACGTGCCATAGGAGAGCCCTTTTCAGACGCTTTTTCTTCATTGCCTTTCGTTGTTTGGGCTGGGTTGGGTCCACCTCCATCAGCCCCAACGCCGCCCCTCAGCCTCAGTATTTTTTTGTAATCAGAGTCCGGTGTGATAGAGCGTAAGTCGTGTTCACGGAGGCCGGCATCTGGCCGGCCTACGAAGCAGTTTTTGCCCCCTCCGTATACGACGGGGCAGCCACCCGCAGAAGCGGATGGACGGGGTTGGTTACCCGCCCGGAGATAATATAAACTGCTTTTTGATTCCATTCTGTCGCAATGTCTCCACATCGTTGTCTCTTTTTTCAGGGGTGAGCTCCCCCGCACGCTCGGGACTGGACACCCTCCAGCCACGCATCCCATCGGCACGATCCGCTCACCTTAGGATTGGGGTAATTTATTATAGTGGTTTTCTTCCACGCGGCGCTACTCTCAGTGAGCAGCGCCCCCGGTCCGCTCAGTGCGGGTTGCGGGTTGCCCGACGGGGAGCCGAAACTCTGCCAGCAGCCGCACGAAGGCGACCGCCAGACCCGCCGCGCCGCGAGCCTTGAAGGCCCGCCATCCCACGCCGCCAGAAGACGGCCACTGGTGCGTCTGCACCGCCACCACCGCCCAACCGGGCTAAAGCGGCCGCATCCCTTGCCACCTCAGATGAGCTGAGGCATGCTGGGAGCGGCCAACCCCTTCCCCCCCCGGTGTCGGGTTATTGGTAGCACCGGTAAGCGATCCCCGGACAGAATCACTTACCGTTGCCTCCAGGGCGCACCAGCCAAGACCCTTCCCTTCCCTGTGGATCCGCGAGGATCCAGAGGGATTGGAAGACCCCGGACATACGTGGAGGTTACCCGACCTAGCGCCCCAACCTAACCTTTTTTTTTTTTTTTTTTTTTTTTTTTTTTTTTTTTTTTTTTTTACCGGGGGAAAATCCTCCTGGATACCACCGCGCTACGGGGAGGGGCGGTGGTTATGTCAGACTTCTACTGACTAAAAACCCCCGGGTGTTCCTCTTCCACCCATAGGCTGAGATACGGGAACTATGATTCTTCCGCGTCTCAGCCGGTGGTTGTCCGTTATCGGACCCAACACTGGGGGACTTGCCTGTCTCCCTACCATCAGATGTGGTGTGCCCGGAACACTTGGCACACCATCCAACCCGGGGACCCCACTCCATCAGACGACGAACGGCCCCGTGTTCATCGTCTGGGGATCCCTTTTACGGCGGCAGTCGGCGGTCGTGTGCCAGCCTTCTGCGACCGACTCTCCGGCGGCGTTGCTGAGGTGCTTCTGCCGCATCCTCTCTAGCCCGTTCCGCTTTCTCCTTCTGTGCCACCACATCCTCACAGAAGGAGAGTATTGCCGTCCAAGATCTGTCACTGTCGACCATGGATTTTACCACGGCCGACAGCGACAGATTGTTCCCAACAACTGTGACCAGTTCGGCCCTCTGGTCCGCCCAAGCTGGACACAGCTCCAGGGTATGTTGAGCTGTGTCCTCCATCTCACCGCAGTCATGGCACTCCATGGTTGGTTCTCTTCCGGCTATACGACACAGGTACCGTCCGAAACAGCCGTGCCCCGTGAGTACCTGCGTCAGCCGGAATGTGAGTTCCCCGTGACTGCGGTCCAACCACTGCGACAGTACAGGCCGCACCGCCTCAATCGTCCGGAGGCCAGCAGATGGTGTTGCCAGCCGCTCCTTCCACGTCTCGATGGCCAGGAGGCGAGCTTCCTCACGCTTCGCCTCCAGCTCCCTAGGTGCCGGCCACTGGTCTCGGGAACGTGCCTCCTCGCGCCAAAAATACACGGCTGCGAGGGTTTTGGCTTCGAGGTCCCAGGGTAGTGAGCCGGCCAGCACACACGCCGCTTCGGTGGAGACCGTGCGGTATGCCCGAATAGCCCTGATAGCCATTGCTCGCTGCGATCTTTGCAGCAGGGCAGAGGTCCGGCGGTTCAGGGCGTCGGCCCACACGGGTGCCCCGTACATGGCCATAGAGCGCACCACTCCAAGGTACAGCCGCCGGCAGGAGGCCTTGGGCCCTCCCTTGTTTGGGAGTATACGCCCGAGAGCTGCGGCTGCACCCAGTAATTTTGGAGAGAGTCGCTCGAAATGTGCCTGAAAAGTCCACCTGCTGTCGAGGACAACGCCAAGGTATCGCATCGTCGACCCGACGCTGATGGACTCTCCTCCGACCACAATATGAGCACCGGCAGGAGGCGCTTTCCGTGGTCCGTGGAAGGAAATCGCCTCGGACTTGCTCAGAGCGACCTCTAAGCCGATTCGCCGAATTCGACCAACCACATGGGCCACCGCAGCCGTCGCCAGGGCAGCTGATTCCCGGAAATTAACCCCCCGAGCGGTGACCAGAGTGTCGTCGGCATAGCAGACGACGTGTACTCCACGCAGGTTCGCTCCGCGCAGTACCCAGTCGTATCCAATGTTCCACAGGAGTGGGCCGAGGACCGACCCCTGTGGAACACCGCACAACATCTCCTTCTGTCCCCATACATGCCGACCGGGGAAGGACACAATTCTCTCAGAGAGGTAAGCCTCGACCACCCGGCGTAGATACCTGGGCACCCCGTGGTAAAGAAGCGCCTCCTTGATAGTCGCCCAGGGCAAGGTGTTAAACGCGTTGGCGATGTCGAGAGACACCGCCAATACCGTTTCGCCCCGGGCCACCGCCTCTTCTGTCAGGTCTTTGACCCGCAGGATCGCATCCACTGTGGCCCCAACCTAACCTTTTTTTTTTTTTTTTTTTTTTTCCGGGGGAAAATCCTCATGGATACCACCGCGCCACGGGGAGGGGCGGTGGTTATGTCAGACTTCTACTGACTAAAAACCCCCGGGTGTTCCTCACATCCACTGGGCAACCGGGATACGGGAACCATTATACTTCCGCGTCCCGGTCTGTGGCCGTCCGTAGTCGGATCCAAACACTGGGGGACCAATCTGTCCCCCCACACTCAGAAGTGGTGTGCCCGGAACACTAGGCACACCACCCAACTCGAGGACCCTACTCCTTCAGACGACGAACGTCCCCGTGTTCGTCGCCTAGAGGTCCTCCTTATGGCGGCAGTCGACGGTCGTACGCCAGTCTCCTGCGACCAACTCTCCGGCGGCGCTGTTGGGGCGCTTCTGCAGCGTCTTCCCTGGCTCGTTCCGCCCTCTCCTTCTGCGCCACTACATTCTCACAGAAGGTGAGCATTGCCCTCCAAGACGTGTCGCTGTCGACCATGGACCTTATTACAGCCGGCAGAGACAGATCTCCACCAACAACCGCAACCAGATCGGCCCTCTCGTTCACCCAAGCCGGACAAAGCTCTAAGGTGTGCTGAGCTGTGTCCTCGGCCTCACCGCAGTCATGGCACTCCATAGTTGGTTCTCTCCCGGCTATACGACACAGGTACCGTCCGAAACAGCCGTGCCCCGTAAGTACCTGCGTCAGTCGGAAGGAGAGTACTCCATGACTGCAGTCCAACCACTGCGACAATACGGGGCGTACCGCCTCAATTGTTCGGAGGCCAGCAGATGGTGTTGCTAGCCTCTCTTGCCACGAATCGACCGCCTGGAGGCGAAATTCCTCCCGTTTTGCCTCCACCTCCCTTGGTTCTGGCCAATGACCCTGTGACCGTGCGTCCTCTCGCCAAAAGTATACGGCTGCAAGAATTGTGGCTTCAAGGT
The DNA here is from genome assembly GCA_905163555.1 of Notocelia uddmanniana. Lineage (NCBI taxonomy): Eukaryota > Metazoa > Arthropoda > Insecta > Lepidoptera > Tortricidae > Notocelia > Notocelia uddmanniana. Next base: position 17,175,520 of record LR991075.1, on the reverse strand, counting down.
CCCAGGGCAAAGAACCGGCCAGAACACACGCCGCCTCAGTGGATACCGTTCGGTATGCTCGAATTGCCCTGACGGCCATTGCTCGCTGCGGTCTTTGAAGCAGGACAGTGATTCGACTATTTAGGGCACCGGCCCATACCGGCGCGCCATACAGGGCCATGGAGCGCACCACCCCTAGGTACAGACGCCGGCAAGAGGCCTTGGGCCCTCCCGTATTCGGGAGTATACGTCCAAGAGCTGCGGCTGCACCCAGTAGCTTCGGAGCGAGCCGCTCGAAGTGTGCCTTAAAGGTCCACCTGCTATCGAGGACAACGCCAAGGTACCGCATACTTGTCCCGACGCTGATGGACACTCCTCCCACCACGATTTGCGCACCGACTGGAGGTGCTTTCCGAGGCCCATGAAATGAAATGGCCTCAGACTTGTTCAGAGCGACCTCCAAGCCGATTCGGCGGATTCGCCCCACCACTTGAGCCACCGCAGCCGTCGCCAATATGGCCGATTCCTGGAAGTTACCTCCCCGAGCGGTAACCAACGTGTCGTCAGCGTAGCAAATTACGTCTACTCCCCGTAAATTTGCTCCGCGCAGCACTGAGTCGTATCCGATGTTCCACAAGAGCGGGCCGAGAACCGACCCCTGTGGAACACCGCACATCATCTCCCTGTGTCCCCATTCGTGCCGGCCGGGAAACTTCACAAACCTCTCAGAGAGGTAAGCCTCGACCAACCGCCGCAGGTATCTGGGCACCCTGTGGTAGAGGAGTGCTTCCGTGATAGTCACCCAGGGCAAGGTGTTAAATGCGTTGGCGATGTCAAGAGACACCGCCAACACAGTTTCGCCTCGAGCCACCGCTTCATCTGCCAGGTCTTTCACCCGCAGAATTGCATCCACTGTGGACCGGCCGCTGCGGAAACCGAATTGGTTATCGGCCAGGTCGGGGCCCACCTCTTTCATGTGCCTGACGAGCCGGGCAACTATTACACGTTCAAATAGTTTGCCCACCTCGTCAAGCAAAACGATAGGCCGATATGCCGACGGTGAATCGGCCGGGCGCCCCTCCTTCTTCAGGAGCACGAGACGACCCGTCTTCCATTCGTGCGGGAAGTGCGCCCGGTCCATGCATATTGAGAACAGCTCGCGGAGCTTAGGTTCTAGAGCATCCATGGCCAGTACCAATGCGCGGCCCGGTATGCCGTCCGGTCCAGGGGCTGTGTTTTTCGCTCTTAAGCGCAGGATGGCCGCTCCCAACTCCCCCTCCGAGACAGACGGTACCTCTACCTCGTCTTCTACGGCTTCTGAAGGCACTGTCAGTGACGGACGGCGTACTTGTCTATCGGGGAATAGTGTAGACACAACCTGGTCAAGAAGGTGTGGGTGGAGACTTTCCGTAACCGGGGGTGCCCAAGGGCGAAGTTTGGACCTCACCATCTTGTATGGCCTCCCCCACGGATCGCGGTTCAGAGTCTCCAGCAACATCTCCCTGGACGATTCAATGGCCTGACTAATGGCCACCGATAACTCCTTCTTGGCCGAATTGTAGGCCTCGTACAGGGAGGTCTCAGCCAACTCATTCCTCACTCTTCGCCGACGGTGGTGTGTGTATCGGCGTCTCGCAGCGACGCATCGCTCGCGTAACTGCGAGAGCTCTGCTGTCCACCAATACACACAGCGTCTCGGAGGGAGGCGCTTGGCCCGGGGCATCGCCACGTCACATATTCGCGACATAACCTCCCGGAACCACTTGGCTCTTGCTTCCACCTCCGCAATCGGCTCCATCGAGTCGGCCAGCCATGCCTGAAAACTGGCTGCCTCCTTTAGTAGCTCCCTATTCATTTTGTTCCTAACCCATCGCGGGCCCAGCGATGTAAGATTCCGGCTTGGGCAGGTTATGGTCGTAGGGGTTGCAGAGACATCGAATCGGATGTATCTATGGTCCGACAATGTCTCCACATCCACCAAGACTTCCCAGCCCTGGACACGGCGCGCCAGGGCAGCATTCGCAAACGTGACATCTACGATAGAGCCACCCTGTTGCCGAACGCACGTGTTGGTCGTCCCTCTGTTTTGTATTACTAGACCGGACGAGATCGCCCACTCCAACAGCTCATTGCCCCGTGCATCTGTTGCTGGAGATCCCCACGCTACTGATTTTGCATTGAGATCTCCAGCAACAAGAACTGGATGTGGATGGCTTCTGCCAATTAGAGCACCGACCTCCACTAAAAACTGTTCGAATTCAGCCAAGGTCCGGTTAGGCGAGAAATAAACGGCGATTATTGTAGTATCACCCACAACCGCCGCCACATACCCCTTACCACGAGACACACTTTCAAAAGGTAGGGCTCCGGCCGCAGTGTGGGAGACAAGCGCCACTACTCCATCGATGTCTCCGATCCAATTATCTCTAGGCGGGACCGAATATGGCTCCGCCACGACCGCAATATTGATGAGCCACTGCGCCATGCTCTGACACAAGAGGTCTTGAGCCCTAGCGCAGTGGTTTATATTTGCTTGCAGCATTTTAAGGGCCATTATTGGGCAATGATCATTTGTACCACCTCGTCGCCAGCCTCTGTGGAGGCCGGGGGGCAAGAGGGTGGCGAGGGGGCTCCAGGGCCATCACCAGCTTTCTTGCTATTCTTTTTTGCCTTCGGCGGGTTGCACGATTTGTTGCCCGTCCGGTGGTTCGCTGTTTTGCCTGACGCAGCGCACAGGGCGCAGTGTGGTTCAGCTGTACACTGGCCAGCCTTGTGACCGGCCTGACCGCAGCGGTAGCATATGTCGCTGCGGTCAACATCTGAGTTACACAGTGCTCTAACGTGTCCTAATTCGAGGCACCGGTAGCACCGCATCGGTCTAGCGGGCAAAAGCTTAATCTGTGCCATTACCCACCCAACTTTGAGACGGCCGGATCCGCAAATCTTTTTAGCTACCGCCACAGGGCATGTTACCCGCACCGTACCGAGGCCCCGTTGGTCTCGGTGAATATCGCCTGATTTGACCGACGACGCTTGGCATTTTGCCGCTTCAACCACTGCAGCGATTACGTCATTGACGTCCACCGAGTCATCCAAACCCGAGAGCCGCACATCAGCAGTTTTAGTAGGCCTGTCGACCCGGACGACGTCATCTCCTAAAACCCCTCTCAAGGCTTCGGCGAGGGAATCGGCCTTACCACTGCTGGTCGCTCCTGGTAACTCCAGGACACGCGCACCTGTGGCTGCCGTCTTAAACCGTATATCCTCAATTCCTAGCTCCGCCAACTTGACTCGGCTTCTTGCCTCTGCTATGACTTTCGCATAGGTCATGCCCCGTTGCACTGCCTCTGGTTTGAGGGTTAGCACAATGGCCGCTGACCTCGGCGGACGGAGCTTGCGGGCCTCGGAGCGAGCTGGCAGAGTGCCTTTCGCTGCGTTCTTTCTTTTTGCCCCATTGCCAGCCACAGCGCTCCACGAGCCTTTTGTGGATTTGGGGGCCGGGGGAAGCGGACGCGACGCTTCTGAGACTTTGGGTGTTCTGGAGGCGGAGGCCTCAATGGCAGCCAGCGATTGCTTTTTTCCCTTCCGATTCTGTTTCCTGCCCTTAGCTGAGTTGGAGTGGTCAGTCATAGGCCCCGTAGGGTCTGTTGCCACTATGACTTTCAGCCGTGATCTCGGTGCTGGTACAGAGGTGGATTCTGGCCCAGTCTGGGTAGTCGCCTTTTTTGATTTGGCTACGACCTCACGTTCAGTTGGCCGCTGGGGTTCGGGCGTCGGCGCTGCCGTTGCGTTGGCGGAATTGAGATCCGATTGGCGCCTTCTGTTTGCATCCAGATGGGGCCTCGTAATAGGGTGCAAGGGGAGTCTCTCGTCCAGCTTGGCGTCCATCATAGTTCCAATAGTAACCATCATGGCGCGAGAGAACTCTTGCAGGTCGTCGTGATTGATAGGCCGGTCGAGGGACGGCCCCCCGGTCAGTAACGGTTGGGAAAGACCCGGACTGCCCTGATTCCGGGACCTTTCCATATCGCTTTTTAATTGGGCCATCTCCTCTCGAAGGCTGGCCATTTCAGCTTTAAGGCGATCGTTCTGCGCCTGTAACCGCCTAGTCTCCCCCGAGATACTGCGCGCACTAAAGTCTTCGACGGATCTCTTGATAGAGAACGCCGCGTCCTTAAGATCTCGCACGTGTGTGCCTTTTAAGTTTCCGGACGTCTTTGCAACTCTGACTATTATGTCCACGTCATCCAGCACCTGGGCCACCAGTTCCTGCGCTGATTTGTCCGCCGTGTCACTAGCCGTGGATTCATACCGCAGTCTGCGATTCTTTCTGGCTGCGGCCACCGCCGCCGCCCGATCTGCAAGCTCGACCTCCGCCCTTCGGCGTAAAGCCTCCCTTTCCTCTTTAGCCTTTGCGATGTCAGCGGGCGAGCGGCCCTTCCCTCTCATCGCCGGAAGTGAGTTGCCGCTTGCTGTGGATTGGTTGGAGTCACTGTCGTTTTCTTGGAGGCGGGGCCTCTTCCGGGGCGCCTGCCAGAGCTTTTTGCTCAGTGGCTGGGCACGCGCACCGGGAGATTGGAAGCCCCTCTCCTTCTGCTCAGACATGCCCGTCACCGCCAGCGCTGGCGGGTCCTCCGTGTCTGACCGGGGCATTGGGGAGTCGACGGACGACCCACGCACTTCCTCTGGGTCTCCAAATTTAAATGGAGTGAGCACGTACTTGCGTGCATGTCTCCCACCCCTGGTTGAGACATTTGGAGACGTCGGAGCAGTCACCCCGTTACCAGGGGACAGCCCCTGTACCTCCGGGCTAGCACCGACACCGGCGGGCGAGACGGATCGCACTGTGTTCATGGTCCCGTCCGTGCCTTCATTCTGGTTCCCGGGATTAGCGGTTCCCTCGTTCAACCGGGTCAGCACCACTCGGGCAACTCTCTCGAAACGGGTCTCATGCCCACCCTCCCGCAAAGGCGCCAGCGCGTGCGCGTCTGGGGCATCCCCCCGTTCCGCAAAAAATGCCACCTGTTGGAGAGGCTTCGGGACCTCCTCCACGGAGCGCTCCTTGCCCCGCCCTCGCGGCAAAAAGCGGCCAGAACCGTCGCGCGGTGGGGGCGGCGCCACTGCACGCTCCTCGCTGGGATTTTCCAACCGCTCCCCATCCGCCAGGTGGCGCGGGCGCGAGGCCTCCTCCACGGGGCATCCCGTGCCTTGGCCGCGCGGTTTAAAGCGGCCAGAGCTGTCGCGTGTGACGGTGTGACCTCTAGGTGCGATCTGAATCGCAGCCGCATTGATGTCGATGCGTGGGCTCCCGCCCTCCCCTTGCACCGGAGAACGCGCAAGGGTGACGCGAGGGCGGAAGGCATCTTCTCCCCCCTCGCCAGGGCCGCGAGTCTCAGCGAGCGCCATTTGGGCGTCCCCCTCCACTGCCGTTTTAGGTCCCTTGTCGTTAGCTGCATCCAAGTCCATTGTACGTTTGCCGTGGTCGTCGGTATTGGGTCTTGAGTGGGGTGCCCCCCCAGAATACGACGGGCAGCATGTCGCCACAGTACGGGCAGTTGCTCGTTCTGTGGTGACACGGAGGATTGGAACCTCCTGGGGTAGTTTCTCCTTGTGGCCACTCATATTTAAGCTATTTTTTTAAAGGAGGTATGCCCCCCCTCTGACGTTTGTGACTGGGCTCCCCCCAGCCATGCATCCCATCGGCACGCCTGTCACACCTTAGGATTAGGGTAATTTATTATAGTGGTTTTCTTCCACGTGGCGCTACTCTCAATGAGCAGCGCCCCCGGTCCGCTCAATGCGGGTTACGGGTTGCCCGACGGGGAGCCGAAACTCAACCAGCAGCCGCACGAAGGCGAGCGCCAGACCCGCCGCGCCGCGAGCCTTGCAGGCCCGCCATCCCACGAGCCTTGCAGGCCCGCCATCCCACGCCGCCCGAAGACGGCCACTGGCCCTCGACAAAGGGCCCCAAAAGTGAAAGGTGCGTCTGCACCGCCACCACTGCCCACAGGCAAAGACGGCCGCATCCCTTGCCACCTCAGATGAGCTGAGGCATGCTGGGAGCGGCCAACACCGAACACGGCACTAAAGCCCACGCAGGAGTGAACTCGACTGCATCTCCACGACTGTGACTGGTAGTTAGCAGAGGGAAGACAGCGAACGCGCAACTGAGCGGCTATCTTCCCCCTCCCAGGGTGCACCACAAGGAGGTCTACCAGCCCACGCACCCCAACCTAACCTAACCTAACCTAACCTAACCTAACCTAACCTAACCTAACCCCAGTCGCGGTCCACCCGGCACCCGAGACGCCACGTTTTGAAGCCGCTCCGACGTTAAAAAATCAAAAAAGTGGGTTTTTCGCGTCCGATCTTATTGGGAAAGGTACTAAAAGTTTCGGGAAAGTGCAGTGCATACAGTGTTAACACCCAAATCAGCCGCAGTGTGTCCGTGTAGCGGCCAAGTGTCAAAAAGTGCGAAAAAGTGAAGTGACAATCTATAAAACCAGAAACGCTGTGCGATCCAGAACAGCCATCGAGACGTGTGATACATCAGCAGAAGCGTCTCATTGAGCACTATAAGACGACTATACATTTGAAATCCTGCGAGCTACCGTCGAAGCACAATCGCCAAAAAAAAACAAGTGCCACGTGCTCACGTGGTCAAGGATCCAGCTGCGTGCGGCGCCAACAACTAACGCCGAAGGGTGCAGCTACAAGCCGGAAACAAAACGGTACATAGTTTGGAATTTTTGGACTTATAGTTTTTAAAATATAGACTTTTAAAAATTCAAAATTCAATTGCCTATAGTGCAAAATCTTCAGGCAGACTATATACTTTTTGTATTGAAATCTGTTGCGCGCTTGTTTATTCTACGTGTTTTCAAAAATCCAGACCGCAGACTTTAAAATCCAGTGAAATAGACACTAATTTCCAAAATTTTGGAAAAAACACGTTTTTGAATTTTTTTTGTATAGAATGAATTGATTTAGAACATTAGGGTTAATTGTGTGTATTTAAGGCTAATATTAAGATTTTTTGCGAATTTTTAGGTAGACTGGATCCAAAGATACCGAATTTTAAGTGAATTTTGGCCATAAATTCTAAAATAATAATAAAAATAACAATTTTACATTGTAAATACCTTTAGAACATATATTTAAGCTGGGCCGACCCAAAATCCAGGCCTCCTAACGTCAAAAACGCGGAGAAACCAAAATTCCGCCATTTTGTTTTTTCTGGTATCAAAATTAGATTGTCTGTATCTTTGGAACCGTTAGACCTACAGTGTCCGGATTTTCACTTAAACCTGTGTCGGACAAGGTTCTTTACGCTTTGTATGGTTTTAATTAGATATCTCGCACAAAATTTCTTAGAGCTCTGAGTAGCTCCATTCAACAGAGGAGACAAAGCCCAACACAGCAGTGAAGATCCGGACCTTCTACGACCACTGGTTCCAGAGATAAAGGTCTTTAAAGTTGCCTTTTGACAGTTCGGCGGCCATTTTGTTTTTATTTGGACCGCCATATCTCAGCAACCAGGGGTCCTAGAAAACTGCGGTTTTCACAATTGGCACTAAGGCCCACTCGCCTGTCACCCCCCCTACTTTTGGGCAAAAAGGAGAGACTGAAAAACAAAATCCTGAAAACGGTCTCATCGGACAAAGAAGGTCCGGTTTCATATTGTAGCCCAAAACCCCGACTTTCTACGGCACCGGGGAGCGGAGCAAATTGAAGTCAAACATTAAGTTTGACAGTTCAGCTGCCATTTTGAAAATTTTAAAACATCTCTAGCTCAGTAACCCGTCGTCGTAGAGGGCTGGGACTTTCACCAGGGGAGTTGGCGGGACAAAAACTGTCCGATCAAGTGGGCTCCGACGGTAAATTGACACTTGCAAAAGTCAAAAATTTGGAAGCCTTGAAGTGCATCAGGAGGATAGAGCTCGGCGAGCCCAGTAAAGCGAGCCGAAGCACGGCCAAATCGGACCAACGGTTCCGGAGTTACGAGCGGATACCGAATTTGGATACCAGATTTGTCACAGATACCAGAAACTTGGATCTGCCGTAGCTCTGGAAGTTGTGCTACAAACCAGGCCGAGTTTGGGTTCGTTGGAAAGGGCTCGGGGAGGGCTATCATTTGGAAGCATAAAAACCGCTCTACCTAGAGCTAAACATTTTGACAATCGAAATCGGCTTCTTTTGACTGCTGGAAGTGCCCTCGCCCACGTAGCGGCTATTCTGACGTGTAAAACGACCAGAGTCTGTGACTCTACATAGAGTGGTAACTGTTTGTAACAGTTTAACTTTAGATAGAAACCCATTGTTAGAATTAAGACCTAGGCTCCAGGTAGAGCCAATTACCTATTGATTGACTGCTTGTGTTGCAGTAGCACTGTTATATAAGAAACGTAACTGACAGGTTTTATTTCTTTATATACAACTTATACAAACTTCATTAATATATCAGACCTGTTGGGATATTGTACGGTCCCTATTGACCCACAAACATACAAAAGTGGTATAAGACATCTGCAAATTACAGACAGAGACTGGTTTTATTGACCAACAGACAATAATATAACTACCTCTAACAATGTTAGGCATTAGAACCCCGTGCAACAAACAGACCGGCGAGGAAAACAAATCTCCCGAAAAAATAACCCCCTCGGAACAGCTGAATGTGAGACGGAGTATAGGAGAATGGGAAGCAGCGTTAATTGGTGACATTGACACCACCCCAACCCTTGCACCCACGGCCTCCATGGTGACAGCGCAAGCAGGTCCTGCTAAGCCGAAACGACTTATATCGCAGGAAATAAAAAATTCAACTGCTGCGGCCCGAAAAGTCCAAAGCCCAACAAAAACAAAAAGGACTTTTGCGAACAGAACAGCGGAGGCACGAGCCTACCATGACAAGGCCAAGGCCAGCATAAATGCGGGGAATAATATTAGAAGAGACATCAAGGCAGATGTCATCGAGGGCTTGGACAGACTTTACCAGCTTGTGAAAGAGTCAGAAGCGGAAAACAAAAAAGAGAAGCCTGGTATAATCGGTGAAGCAACAAAAGATAAAAGAGCGCTCGACTCTACATTCGAAGTCAACAAGGACTCTACACAAATACTAGACAAAATTGAAGAACAAACCAAAATGATAAAAGAGAATGGCAAAAGACTGGAGGAGTTAAAAGTCAAATTAGAAAAGCAGTCCGAAAAAATAGAAAGCGCCAGTAAGATCGAAGAGCTGCAATAAAGCATGGAAAAATTGATGGAGAAAACAACATACGCGAGTGTGGTGGCAAATAGTAAACAAGAAAAACAAATTACAGCAATGACCGCACTTCACTCCGTAGTTGTTTCCTCCAGCAAAGAAGAGGAAACGGGAGAGGAAGTTTTGGAGAAGGTGAGGAAAGCAATGGAGGCTAAAGAAGGATGGATCCAGGTGGAAAAAGTACGGAAAGCGAAAGACCGAAAAATTATCATGGGATGCCAGAACGAACAAGACAGAAAGAAAATAAAGGAAAAGCTGGAGGCTGCTGGGGAGCATCTCATAGTCGAGGAAGTCAAAAACAAGGACCCGCTTCTGATTCTCAAGGACGTCCTAAAGGTTCACACGGACGAAGAAGTAATAAGAGCTCTTGAGAACCAGAACCGGGATGTTTTTCGCGGCCTCGGCGGGGATGATGCGAGAATAACAGTGAAGTATAGGAGGAAAGCCCGAAACCCCCACAACTGTCATATCATCCTCACCGTCGCGCCAAAGATATGGAAAAGGGCGATGGAAGAGGGGAAGATGAGAATCGACCTCCAAAGGGTCGTGGTGGAGGACCAGACGCCCTTGGTGCAATGTACACGATGCTTGGGATTTGGGCATGGGAGGCGATACTGCAAAGAACCCGCCGACCTGTGTAGCCACTGTGCTGGCCCCCATCTCAGGATGGACTGTCCGGCTTTGCTGACAGGAGAACTGCCAAGCTGTCGGAACTGCACCAGGGCAGATAAAACAGACGTGGGACATAACGCCTTTAGCAAAGAATGCCCCGTGCGGAAAAGGTGGGATGCTATAGCCCGCGCGTCCGTAGCTTATTGCTAAGGTGGTATCGGAGACCAACAGCTACAAAATTATCCAAGCGAATCTCCAGCGAAGCCAGCTGGCAACAACTGAGCTGCTCTTGGAAGGAACCAAGCAGAGAGCTGCAGTAGCTCTCCTTCAAGAGCCATATGTGGGAGTAACAAAAAGGATGAAGGGATACCAGGGCGTCAGAGTCTACCAAGATTCGGAGGCTGCACAAGGGACCGTCAAAGCGGCGATAGTGATATTCAACAACGACCTAGACGTTGAACAGTTTCCGGATCTCACCACGAAGAATATCGCAGTGGTGAGAGTAAAAACAAAAGAATGGTCTGTCGCACTGGTATCCTTTTACTTTGAGCCAGATGAACCCATGGATCAGTACTTAGAAAAAATCATACAAGTACAGCAAAAGGTGGGACCCACGAGGCTAATCGTAGGAGGAGACTCTAATGCAAAGAGCATCTGGTGGGGCAGCACAGGCGAGGACCTAAGAGGAGAGCAGCTCTGCGGCACCTTGGCAGAGATAAATTTCCACATTCTAAACTCAGGCAGAACCCCAACCTTCGACACCATAAGAGGCGGTAAGCGTTACAGTAGCCATATAGACGTCACGGCTTGCACAGAAGATATGCTGGGCCTAGTAGAAGGATGGCGGGTAGAAGAAGGGCTGACGAGCTCCGATCACAACGGCATAATATTCGACATAAAGCTGCAAAAATCAACAGGGCAAAATATAAAACGTACAACTAGAATTTATAACACTAAAAAGGCAAATTGGGAGCAATTTCATGAAAAATTGCCCCTGATTTTGCAACAAGAGGACCTAACAAAAGATAAACTAACCGAAATAAACAATAACGTAGAACTAGAGAAGACAATAGTAAAACTAAATACAGCAATAGCAAAAACATGTAAGCAAACAATCCCTAACAAAAAGAAAAAAGAAATACTTACCACGCCGTGGTGGACCGAGCAACTTGCAGCCCTGAAGAAAGAAGTTGCCATCAAGAAACGAAGGATCAGGAACACAGCGCCAAACCGTAGACAAATGGTAGTCAATCTGTACCTGAAACACAAAGAAAAATATCAATTGGCGGTAACGGAAGCAATAACAGCAAGTTGGAAGGGGTTCTGCGAAAAGCAAGATAGAGAAGGAATGTGGGAAGGCATTTACAGGGTGATCAAAAGGACGACAAAAAGGGAGGAAGATATTCCACTGATAAAGGAGGGAAAAGCGCTGAGCGCAATAGACTCCGTGAGGCATTTGGCCGAGACCTTTTACCCCGAGGACACAAGAGAAGGTGAAAACGAACAGCATCACCATAACCGAATCGCAGCCGAAACAGTAAACGAGGAGGAACATGGTGACGAACATGATCCACCGTTTACACCGGAAGAACTAAACGCTGCGGCTAGGTCCTTTAATCCAAAAAAGGCCCCCGGCGGTGAGGGTTTCACCGCAGATATCTGTTCTCACGCGATCAATGCTGCCCCCGCTTACTTTCTAGCTCTCCTAAATAAATGCCTGGCACACCATTACTTCCCGAAGTCATGGAAGGAAGCGATAGTGGTGGTACTAAGAAAGCCGGGCAAAGATACCTACACCACGCCAAAGTCCTACAGGCCAATTGGGCTCCTGCCCGTTCTAGGAAAAATATATGAGAAGATGTTGGTGAACCGCCTCAAGTTCTATATATTGCCCAGGATGAGTACTCACCAGTACGGCTTTATGCCACAAAAAAGCACAGAAGACGCCCTCGTAGCGCTCATAGAGCGTATACGGGCGAAACTAAATGATAAAAAATTAGTTGCGCTAGTATCGCTAGACATCGAGGGCGCCTTCGACAGCGCATGGTGGCCGGCAATAAAAACCAGACTGGCAGAGGAAAAATGTCCTGTTAACTTGAGGCGGGTCATCAGCAGCTACCTCAGCGATAGGACCGTGGAGGTTAGGTACGCCGGGGAAAAGCACAAAAGAGCAACGGAGAAGGGCTGCGTTCAGGGATCCATAGGTGGGCCGATCCTATGGAACCTCCTGCTGGATCCCCTCCTGAAGCAGTTGGAGAACCAGGGGTTTTACTGCCAGGCCTTTGCAGATGACGTGGTGTTGGTCTTCGATGGAAAGGAGGCCCGAGAGATCGAAGGACAGGCTAATGCTGCCCTCGAACATGTCCGTGCGTGGGGTGTTGACAATAAACTCAAGTTCGCACTTCATAAGACCAGTGCAATGTTGTTAACCAAAAAATTAAAATACGACACACCGCGCCTGAACATGGGAGGGGTCAGTATTGGAATGTCCAATGAAGTTAAGATTCTCGGCCTAACCATAGATGAGAAGCTGACCTTTAACACCCACGTCTCAAACATCTGCAAAAAGGCCATAGGGATCTATAAGGTATTAACTAGGGCGGCGCGCGTAAACTGGGGTTTAAACCCAGAAATAATACGAACGATATACGTAGCGACAGTAGAGCCAATTATATTATACGCAGCAGCGGCATGGTCACCAGCAGCCAATAAATTAGGAGTTCGCAAACAACTGAGCGCGGTCCAGAGAGGTTTCGTACAGAAAATGTGTAAGGCGTACCGAACGGTGTCACTAAACTCTGCACTACTGCTCACAGGAGTGCTCCCTCTGGACCTTCGAGTTCGTGAGGCGGCCTCACTATATATGGCCAAGAAGGGAGCACCTCAACAAGAGTTGGGAGGCAGAAAAGTGGAGAGGGTGACGCCGAGGATACAAGCCCCACATCCCGCAGACCAAATGGGACTGGAGTTCGAAAACCTGGGAAACGATGAACAGTACGCACAGCACAACAACTATGCAGTGCGAATTTTCACGGACGGCAGCAAGATTGAGGGCAAGGTTGGCGCGGCTGTATCCGTTTGGAACGGTAACGAGGAGACCAAAGCTCACAAACTTGCACTGTCGCCCTACTGTACTGTGTACCAGGCTGAACTCCTAGCCCTATGCAAAGCGACAGAAGTAGCACTAAAACATAAGGAAACCACTCTGGGCATCTACAGCGATTCTAGGGCCGCCCTGGAAACGATCACCAATCCCAACTCTACCCACCCACTAGCAGTTGAAACCAGGGAAAACCTCCGGGGATGCCGACTCCAAAACAAGAAAGTATTCTTGTTTTGGATCAAAGCACATATAGGGCTGGAGGGTAATGAGAGAGCAGATTACCTTGCAAAAGAAGCGGCCTTAAAATCAAAAAAGAAGGCGGACTACGACCGATGTCCAGTCTCATTCATGAAACGAACCATCCGGACAGAGAGCCTTCATGAATGGGGCAAAAGGTACAAATTAGAAGAAACGGCCTCAGTCACAAAAATCTTCTTCCCTGACGCGATCACTGCACATAAAATCACCCGTAAATTGACCATAGACAGCACACTTACACAACTGTTCACCGGGCATGGTGGATTCTCTTCATACCTGAATCGTTTCAAGTGTAAGGAGAGTCCATCATGCGCGTGCGAACCTGACTCCGACGAAACTATAGACCACCTTATTCTACATTGCCCAATATTCGGTTTACAAAGATTTGAATTGGAACAAAAAATAGACACAACATTGGACAGAACTAATTTACATTGTATCATAGGAAATAAATATATTAGAGACATATTCTTAAGTTACTGTAAAGAAATTGTAAACAAGGTTAAAATGAGAAATAAAACAGCATAAGAAAAGTATGTTACCTAGTATATAGTGAGTATATATTAAGTAAGGATACGAAAAAGAAAAGATGTAAATAAACATATTGATGCTTATAGAATAAGTTTATTTGAAAGAATAGAAATTGTTAAATATAAAATGTGTAAAAATGCTCATAAGCAACCTGTCCTAAATAAAGTAAAGTACTTTGTCTCATTGAAACCCCAAGAAATAAAAAAGTTGTAGCCACACAGATTAGGTGGGAATCCCACCCACATGAGTGCGAAAGAGGATGAATGCAAGAAAGAACATGTATGAAGTATGTAAGTACGAGAGGAGAAAAAGTGAGAACTGGTATGAATGATAAAAGTAGACACAGGCTCCGATAATGTTGGAGGTAGATAGATTAAAAAAAAAAAAAAAAAAAAAAAAAAAAAAAAAAAAAAAAAAAAAAAAAAAAACCTAACCTAACCTAGCCTAACCTAACCTAACCTAACCTAACCTAACCTAACCTAACCTAACCTAACCTAACCTAACCTTAAAAAAAAAAAAAAAAACCTAACCTAACCTAACCTATTAAATGTAAAATTGAAATAAAATATAAAAAACAACCATGTTAAAAAACAATTGTAATAAGGAATATGTAAATAATGAGAACAATAACAATGTAAAGACAATTTTTTCCGTAACAAATAATTAATTAGTAATCAATCTTATTTTCAGTAATTATGTTTGAAATAAAGATACAAGAAATATGTGACTGGTGCCACTATAGGCAATAGACGTGATCACTTACGTTAGTATGTAATATGGACAGCAGCAGGGGCAACTAGTTCAACGCACAATGGAGGTAACAGGAAACTGCTGAACCCTGCTTTTGCTCATGAACTAGCGCACATAATCTGTAGAATGCCTATATTATACAAAGAACCTCAACTATAGCATTGTACCAAATAACAGTAGCACTCTTAGTTAAACACTCAATGACAACAACGGCACAACAACACAAGCATTAAATATTAATAGATAAGAAAATAAATGTAAAATTGAAACTAAATATAAGAAACAACCATGTTAATAACAATTGTAATAAGAAATAAGTAAATAATGGGAACAATTACAATGTAAAGACAATTTCCCGTAATAAATAATTAATTAAATGTAAAGTTGAAATTAAATATAAGAAACAACCATGTTAATAACAATTGAAATAAGAAATAAGTAAATAATGGGAACAATAACAATGAAGAGACAATTTTTCCCGGAATTAATAATTAATTAGTTATCAGTCTTATGTTCAGTAATTATTTTCTAAATGAAGATACAAGAAATAGGTTACTGGTGCCACTTCAGGCAATAGACGTGACCACTTACGTTAGTATGCAATGTGGATAGTGGCAGGGGCAACTAGTTCAACGTACAATGGAGGTAACAGGAAACTGCTGAACCCTGCTTCATCCATTCATGAACTAAGGCACATAATCTGTAGATGCCTATATTATACAAAGAACCTCAACTATAGCATTGTACCAAGTAATAGTAGCACTCTCATTTAAACACTCAAAGACAACAACAGCACAACGATAGTATAACAAAATTAATTATTAATAGATAAGAAATTAAATGTAAAATTAAAATTAAAATATAAAAAACAACCATGTTAAAAAACAATTGTAATAAGAAAGATGTAAATTATATGAACAATAACAAAGTAAAGACAAATTTTTCCCGTAATAAATAATTAATTAGTAATCAATCTTATGTTCAGGAATTATCTTCTAAATGAAGATACAAGAAATATATGTAACCATAGAAATGAGCACTGAAATTGATATCAGTGAGCAAAAATAAAAAGAGTAAATGTAAAGAGTGCGGATTAGGGTTTTTAGCCGGTAGGAGTCCGGCACTGTCTGGGCCTCCCTTCCCAGTCGTGCATGAAGCATTTTCCCTAATCCGCACTCTATATAAAAATCAATAAAAAAAAAGAAAAAAACCTAACCTAACCTAATTTGTGTAATTGTGTAATTTTATAAAAGTTTTTTGAAGAATCGTAAAGGTTGACTCGTTAAACCTGATAAACAAAGTAGGTAGACGACGGTAGAAGTAGGTGCAATGTTGTACTACTCTATTCAAATCAAAATTAGTGGGAAGTAACGTCTAGTTTTTTTTTGATCCTCATTGATTTGTTATTGCAATTCGAATATGACCTGCGATTTTATTTTTACCTCTTCAAAAATAAAAATAAAACCAAAATGTATGTAGTTATTTATTTATTTGTAAAAAGTCTTTATTTATCATAAGCAAGTAATACAATGTAAGTACAACAGTATCACCACACATAAACATAGCTTATAAAGTTAAATGTATGTAAAATCGAGTAGAATATATGAAAAATAAAGAAAGTACTTTAGCTTTAATATTTTATTGAAAAAACAAAATAAGTGAAACCTAACAGAAGAAAATAATAAGCGAACCCAACTGTTAGGTTAGAATTATTTAAATAAATGATGGTTGATAGGTTCAATAAGGTTAGGTTAGGTTTTTTTTATAGTGCAAATTTGCGGGCATTTGTTTCGGCTTATCCATTCCAGATGGATAGCGAGGCCCCTACTCCACACCAAATCTTAATTCCATGGGTAAAAATGCGGATTTCAAATCCACTGTTGGTGTTCACTTCGTCTTGGTTTACAAGGTTTATGACTGATATTTCGTCACACTCCACAGGATGTGGCATCTCTGCTGCTGGTGTCATGCGTTCAACCTCCCTATCTCCCAGAACCGGCAGAGGTGCCCCTCTCCTAGCATCGTAAAGCGATGAAACCACTCGAACTCGAAAATCAAGAGAGAGCATCCCCGCCAGAACAAGTGCCGCACTAAGATAAACGTGCCTTTGCATACTTTATGTGCTATGCCACGTTGCAAGGTTCATAGTTGCTTTTGGACAACAAGTTTATAAGCGGCAGATGTCCATACACTAGCTGCGTAGGAATACCAACAGGTAAAAAAATAAAATAAAAAAATAGGTGCAATAGGTTTAACAGTGGCCACATATATCAACAGGCTTACCTCCGGATGAAGCCCGAGTTGGTTTCGGCGAACCTCGACAGTTGCTTGTGTGCTCCTGTTGCTTTCCGACAAACGATAACATTAAAAAAATACAAATGTCAACGTTTGCCAGCATTTGAATAAAAATGAAAATGCAAATAAAAAAATAAAATAAAGATGCTACAGTGTATGTAAAATAGAGATCAATATAGGAAAGTAATGAAATAAGCAAAACCTAAACTGTGAAAAAAATAAACAAAACCCAACAAAAGAAAAAATAAGCGAAACCCAACTAATGGAGTAAAACAAAATAAGCGAAACCCAACTGTTTAGTAAGGATTATTAAAATAAAAAAATAAGCGAAACCCAACTAATAGGTTAAAAAATAAGCTAAAACCAACTATAAGTTTAAATTTATTTAAGATGGTTGATAGGTTCAATTAGGTTAGGTTAGGTTTTTTTTTCTTTTTTTTTTGCGAACGGTGGAGGAAATCCTCATTGGATTGAGGATGGCATTCCGCCCTAGGATGGGATGCCATCGCCAATCGCCTACGGACTTAAACCTCCCAAAGGGGTAAAGGGTGTTTTATTATTGGACACGCAGCGCTAACGGTGTACGCTTTGTGTTCAACATATGCATGAGCGAGGAGTTAGGATTAGTTTGCAAGGAGTCGTTAATATGATTGATAATGGATTGGGTGATTCAGGTGGTGAGACTTTATTGTTAGGGCCTTTGGGTTACCGGCTTAGTACAGTGCGAGTAGGTAGGAAATATGATTAGTGACCGCATTCCGCTCGCAGGGACACCGGAATAGCCGTAATCTAGTCCTATGTCCCGGCAAACGGACGAAGGCGAACAGCTAAAATAGATAAAAGAAATAGATAACTAGTACACGATGATAATAATAATTACAATAACAATACAACAATAATAATAATCAGCTTAGGTTAGGTTAGGTTAGGTTGTTGACGGAGTTCCGGATGTGTGCAATAGCGTTTCCAGGGGCTCTGTCCAAATGCGTGTGGCGAAACACCCCAGAGGTTTTAGTCCGTGGGAGTCGGACATACCCACTCGGCTTGGGATCGAGTGGAATCCATAACGGATTTCCCCTGGGTCAACAAAAAAAAAGGTTAGGTTAGGTTAGCCTTGGGCAGGCTGCTGCCCAACGTGGGAGGGCCGTCCGTTACATGCCACCGCCTGTACGCAGGGGTCACCCTCACCCTTTACGGGGCCCCAATTTAGGTAGACTCCCTAAGTGCGGCAAACAAGGCCCTACTCAGGAGGCCCCAAAGGGTGGTGGCCATCCGTATTTGCAGGGCCTACGTGACGGTGGCGTGGGCAGGAACGTGTGCGCTGGCGAGCACTCCCCAATGGGTGTTAGATGCCGAGATGCTCGCCGAAGCGCACAGGGAGCGAGTTGGTTGCAGGGCTACCGGGGAGTTTCCAGCTCCGGAAGAAATAAGGGCAATGAGAAGGCGGAACGAGCTGAGGTTGAGGGAAAGATGGAAGGACGACATAGAGGGCTCCCCCTATGGAGTCCGCACCATAGGGGCACTCCTCGGGTCGTTCGATAGATGGTTGGATAGGTAAAATGCGTTTAGTCCGTTTTCGCAATTGCCGTTTCACAATTGGCTGCGAAAGAAGAATTATTTTTCACTGTTTCGTAATCAATAATGAAACAGGAATTTATTTGCCGGTTTAGAAATCAATTTTCGTAATTAACTTCGAAAGAAGATTTTTTTTTCTTTGTTCGTAATGAATTAGGTACGAAAGAGGAATTATTTTTCCTGTTCCACAATCAATCATGAAACAGGAATTTATTTGCCGTTTTAATAATCTTTCGTAATCAACTCCGCCCAAAGAAGATTTATTTTTCTTTTTCTGTGATGTTAAACAATATATTACATTGTTTAACGAGGGACGTAAGTGACCGACAGTCTATGATGATTCCAGTTTGCAATCCTACGCCCGAGTGAATTACAATGTTTTTCATCACATATGCGAGGAAATGAATCCAAATCCAAAATTCCAAATTGACGAAATTGACAACTTCACCTCTAGTGTTCTTGATCGCCGGGGCGTCCTTGCGAGAGGTGCGCGCCGCATCAATGTGACAACCAATCACAAACCAGTATTCAATCAGATCACACACAAACTCACAAGTCCCTCGGGAGTAATGAAAATCCATAACTCCCACGGGAAGTAAGTGTCTATAGCTGCTCTACACTCGCCTGCGTACAATAAGACCCTTTACGAGCAAGTGTGCTGTTAAAAAATATTATACTAATTATTTTAATAATAATAATAATCTCTGTGAACGGTCTAATAGCGAAGAGTCTCGACCAACATCTCAAGAGACTCTCGTAAGATGCCTGGGTCAAGGGTCAAATACAGAAGGTGGTACTCCTGGACACGGCGCGGATAGTCCAGAGGTTCCTCTCTCTGCCGCCCTAACCACCGGTATTTTAGGCTCGCCTCGCTGCCGGCGGCACCCTAGGTTAGGTTTTTTATAATGCTTCAATAATTTGTATGTATATTTTTATATTTTACTTGTATAAATTTATTGCAAAAAATCTAACCTAAGCAAAAGAAATAAATAAGGTGAATAATAATAATAATATGTTTATTTGCATAAAATGTGGTACATGTAGTTGACATCATTATGTTTATGTGCAAGACACATTTCACCAGCAACTGGCATGCAAAATGAAAAGGAAAAACGACATTATTAAAATAGAATATACACAAAAATGTTCTTGAAATAAAAATAAAAATGACACTTAGTCTTAATCTAACATTAAATCACAACGTATTAAATAATAAGTATGTCAAATTCGCTAAGTAAACTTAAAACATAAAAAAAAACACAAAATAAAAGTAAAAATGTCGATAACCAACAAACAAACAAAGTTGTTCCACCTTATTGTTAACCATGTCTCAAGCAAATAAGCAATTAAACATTTCATTTCATTTCCAATCTAATAATCTAAAAATTAATTACAATGTTATAAATAATGGCATTTTCACTAAAACTACTACTTAAATCTAGAAAACAAACGTAAATTAAAAAAAAAACTCCTATTCGAAAAAATGTTTTGTCTAGTCCGTTTAGAGGGAGCAAAACTGGATTTTGCTCCCTGCCGACAGGGAGCACAATGTTATTGCGCTTGCTTCCCTTGGAAGCAAACACGAGTGTCGCTCTCTCTAAACGGGCTAGAAAAGACTTTTTCTTTTTTTTAATTAATAAAACGATGGTGGCAAATAAGCTTACGGCCTACCTGATCGTAAGCAGACACAGTAGCATATAGAAACTAGCGTCTCCAGAAAAATCACAAGTGCGAAGTACCACTGGTTGTTTGAAGCCAACCTTCTTAAAATGCTTTACTGACTGACCGGCGTAGCACCTCCCAACGTGCGCAGAAGAGTCACTTGCTCGGTGGAAAAACTGTTTGCACAAAATGCTGACCCTCGCCATCCACTCTATTCTGGCCGGTGAGCCTATCTCGCCTCAAGAGACGATCCAGCTTCCTATATTCCGCTGATCCAATCACAGTAACCCGAACTAGTGAGGCCTTCAACCTGTGGAAAGAAACAGCTCCCCCACCTGAAAACTTTGTACAACCTGCACTAAGCCTACCACCTGGGTACGACCTGCCCTGGGCAATATGGAAGTCCCTCAATAGACTGCGTTCTTGTGTTGGTCGCAGTAAAGACAGCCTGTGCAAGTGGGGTTTCATTGGGGCATCCTCTAACCGCTGCGTGTGTGGTATCACTTCACAAACTTTGGCGCACCTTACCAACTGCCTGGTTTGCGCATCCTCCTACTCACAGGAAGACTGGGTTAAAGCTAACCACAGGGCATTAGACTTTGCTGGTTTTTGGGTCAGCACAATTTAGCATAGCATAGCCATCGATTCTATAAGAAGCAGACCACCACCCTCTTCTCAGTTAGCATATAGTAGAACTCGAATTCATCGAGTACAAATTCTTGTTTAGTAATTGATTACGAACAAGGAAAAAGTAAATTATTTAGTGATTGATTACGAACAAATAAATTCCTGTTTCGTGATTGATTGCGAAACAGTGAAAAATAATTCTTCTTTCGCAGCCAATTGTGAAACCGCCATTGCGAAAACGGACTAAACTAGGGCCGCCGGGGGGCATCGTGGTGAAATGTTCGCGATCCCATGGCGCCCCCCTTAACGGCAGAGTGGGTGCGCTGGCGAGCACTGGCGACAATGGTCGGTTCCACCACAGCTATGTAAATGAGCCTTATGACTTCCGGGTGTAATCCCCAGTTTACTCGGGCTGTTCTGGCAAGGTGTTTGTACATGGTTAGCGCTTTTCTACAAACGTTAGTCATGTGCGTATTAAATGTAAGAGCTGCGTCGATTGTAAGTCCGAGTATCTTTATTTCTTTAGACATACCTACGTCGACCCCACCCATGTGCAGTCGTGGTGTATCAAATTTAAGTTTCCGCGTTATCACCATCGCGCTCGTTTTATGTGGTGCGAATTTCAACTTATTTTTGTTACCCCACGCCAGGACATGTTCAAGTGCAGGGTTGGCCTGTCTCTCTATCTCTAGGGATGTTGCTCCGTCAAACACCAACACCACATCATCAGCGAAGGCCTGGCAGTACACCCTACGCTTCGTGAGCTGGTGAAGGAGTGGGTCCAGTATAAGGTTCCACAATATAGGTCCTCCAATGGACCCTTGTACGCATCCTTTCCCGGATCGGATCTTTTTCGGTCTCCCGTTTTACTTCCTCACCTGCGTATCTTACTCCAACCACTCTGTCTTTGAGGTAGCTGCTAATTACACGCCTCAGGTTCACTGGACAAGTCTCCTCCGCCAATCTTGTCCTAATTACCGGCCACCATGCACTATCGAAAGCTCCCTCTATGTCGAGTGATACGAGCGTCAATATTCTCTTTTCGCTAAGTTTTCCTCGAATATATTGCATCAGGGCATAGAGGGAGTCTTCAGTGCCTTTTTGGGGCATAAAACCATACTGTCGAGAGCTAGTCTGGGGTAACAAGTAAAATCTAAGGCGTGCAACCAACATCTTTTCAAAGATTTTTCCGAGTACAGGCAAAAGCCCAATCGGTCTGTAGGATTTCGGATCGTCGTAAGAGTCCTTACCTGGTTTCCTTAATACTACCACCGTTGCTTCCTTCCAGGCTTTTGGAAAATGTTGGTGCTCTAGGCACTTGTTTAAAAGTGCAAGAAAGTATTTTCGATCGCAGTTTATTGCGTGTTCACAGATATCGGCTGTGAAACCGTCGGCCCCCGGTGCTTTTTCGGATTGAAAGACTTTGCTGTTCTATCGAGCTCGTCCATGGTAAATGGCGGGTCATGTTTCTCAGCATGGCTCATTACATTTACGGTCTCGGCAAGCGACAGCTTATTTCACCCTTTTTGTCGTATTTTTCTTTTTTTTGTCGTATTTCTTCATTGTCGTCTTCCACCCGGTCTGCGGGGTAAAACGTATCTGCCAACAGTTCCGCTGAACCTTTAGCGTCTAGTGTTTTTCCGTCTTTCTGTAATGGTAGCTCTTCTTCTCTTTTTAATGTTCGTCCCATTAATCTGTAAATACCTTCCCATACATTTTCTTTGTCTTGTCTGCTACAGAAGTCCTTCCAGCTGTTCACTTGGGCTTCCTTTACAGCGGTTTCGTATTTAATTTTTTCCTCCAGATACAATTTGACTACATAAGCCCTCCGCACCGGTGCTGCACATCTGACTCTGCGTTTTTTAGTGGCAACTTGTCTCTTCATCTCTGCTGGTTTGTCGGACCACCATGGCATAGTTATCCTTTCGGTATTCTTTATATAAGGTATTGTTTCTCTGCATGTTTTAGTTATGGCTTCCGTGTATGCGTTCACTATATGATCAATTTGTTTACTATTTTGAATGTTTTCTAAATTTATAATAGTTAGATGGTTTATATGCATAATCTGGGCCAATTTCACAAGAAATTGACCCCAATTTGCTTTTCTAGTGTTAAACATGGGTGTTGTTCGTTTTATACTTAGTCCTTGTGATTTGTGCAATTTAATAACGAAAAGTATGCCATTATGGTCCGAACCTGTGACACCCTCATCGACGCGCCAATCATCAACAAAACCGAGTATATCAGATGTACATGCCGTTACGTCAACATGACTACTGTACCTAATACCTCCCCTTATGGTGTCAAATGTTGGAGTATTTCCAGTATTCAGGACATGCACATCCATCTCCTCCAGAGATCCACTAAGCTGTTCACCTCTGCAATCTTCATTGGGACTTCCCCACCAGGTACTTTTTGAGTTTGCGTCTCCTCCTATTAGTAGGTTTTTTGAACCGACTTCGACTTCCACCTTTTTTAGAAGGTCCAAGTAGTTTTCAATAGAGACTCGAGTCTTCTGTATTCAACTCGAATGTTTTGTTATGCTTAAGGCTTTTGGAACAACTGAGTTATTATTAGAACTCAGCTCAACTGGACTTATAGGAACACTTGAGATTACGCGACCTACTTAGTAAAATAATATAGCAATCAGTAATTTTTTTGGTCTTTAATTATGTCTTTTTATATGGTTGAAGTTTATAAAAGATGACAGTAAAAGCGAAGAGGAAGAAGGTACATCATGTACCTACCTACTTCTTACGAGCCTTCAAATCTTTTCTAAAACATGACAACATTGTGTCATTTTCATCATTTATTTTGTACTAGCTTTTGCCCGCGACGTCGTCTGCGTATAATTCGTTCTCGCCTTAGAATGATTTGTTTTCCCATACAATCTTTCTCAAGCTCAGGTGGACACCAGGAACTTAGGGGTGACATGTTGGAGAAGGAAAGCCACGAATAGATCGGACTGGAGATATTTGCTTGACCAGGCTAGCCTAGGCCCACCCGCGGCTATAACGCCTCAGATAATGATGATGATACAATCTTTCTCTTTCACCCTTCTTCAAACCCCCTTAAGAAATGATTACAGTCAATATGACATTCCCTAGAAATCCTATTGTACAATGGTAAAAGTCTCGCTACGAAGTTCTGCCGTAAAACGTTATCCCAACACAGCGAGTTCTTCATGTAAGTATGATGACCGAAGGCCGGAAGCAGAGCGGCAAGGCATGCGAGAATAATCACACAGAGCGGGCTTCTCATGTAAGGCTGACGGTCGAAGTCCTGAAGCAAAGAGGCGAGACACGCGAGGTTGAAGGCGAAGCCTCCCAACAGAGCAGATTCTTCATGTAAGGTTGATGACCGAAAAGCCGAAGGAGAGTGGCAAGGCATGCGAGGCCGAAGGCCGAGCTATATCGTCGCCGAAGATCCAGTTGCCATATTAATGAGGGTAAATTATACTCCATTCGTTCATTTTCACGTGATGCCTGGACATATAAACGGACAGACAAACAGACACAAATTCTTAAAACTGTTGAAACGATTTCTGTTATCGATTCTAAGTATCCCCAGCCAACTTTTGTTCGAATATCTTCCATGTACAGACTTCCGACCCTCTTCTAAGTGTACATCTAAGATAGTCCAACTGTCTATGCGGACGATTGGGCTGCCCAGCTCAAGTGATCTCTTATGTCAAACAGGTTTTATGGTGTGAAGGGTCAACAATTACGTAAAAAATAACGCACGACAAAATTAAATGGTACACCGACGATACAAAGTGTGCATTGAAACAGCTGTTTTATATAACAACATATAAATAAAAACAATGCCAAAGTATCGCAAATGCATTTTGATGTACACGCAATGTAGAACTTATTACGAAAAGGTTGTGCTCAAAAATAGCGTCAAAAATCAGAAGGAATTATGATACTTCGGTTTTGACATAATGAAACGTCAACTTGTTTACAATTCTGTTATGCTTTAAATTAAATTTCTTGACACGCTGTTATACTCCCAATTGGCTAAAAATTAAATCGTAGAATGGCGTATGAGGATTAAATCACCCCGTTTCATAGACCTTACTTGGATCCCCGATTTAATATCCCTTTGATGGAAGATCATCGGGACAAAAAGTACACTTATTGAACGGCAAAAGTAACATTGTAATTGCATGTTTTATATAGGATTACAAAGTTATATACGTAGTTTTTGAATCTAGAAAACAGGACTGAAATTTGGGGTTAGAGGTTGAGTTACTTAATGGAATAAATCATAATAGTGTTCAAAATTTGAAGAGACCGTGGTGGCTGGCACGCATACTGGGCAGCACCGCGGGGCGCAGCGCTTGCGTTTACTTTTTTTTTCAGTTTCCAATGTTCGATTTCACAAATTTTTAATGAGGATGTTTTTCCTTTGTCGTTAAGTATATGCTTACCAATTTTCATACCTGTAACTCATGGATTATAGGAGTTCCCATACAAAATTCAACCCCTCTTTTTACCCCCTTTTAACCCAAATCGGCACAATTTTTATAGACCGTGACCTGGTATTTATTTACTCGACAGATTAGTAAAGTTTTCATCAAAATCCGTTCAGCCGTTTTCACGTGATGCGCGTTCATATAAACAGACAAAAAGATAAACAGATAAACAGACAAACAGACAAAAATTCTAAAAACTTTTGGAACGTGTTCTGTTATCGATTCTAAGTATCCCCAGCCAACTTTTTTTCGAATATCTTCCATGTACAGACTTTCGACCCTCTTCAGTTTTATTGTATGTATAGATATAAACTTCAAAAGTGCGTCTTCATTATAGAACTCGAGTCTTTTTGACAAAGGACTTTAGTTGAAAAAGGACTATAAAATATATGATGACTTGGGTGTTTTATAAAGCTTGAGTTCTAGAGTAAACTACAGGACTCGATTTAGACTAAAAAAAAGACTCGACTTACGACTCAAAAGACTCGGAGGCCTTTTAAGCTCAGAGTGCCGTAAATATGAGTCGAGTTCTTGCAATTTAGACTTCAATAACTCAAGTCTTTACCAACACTAGCTAGTATTAGTATATATTATACATCGCAAATAAACAGAGCTACAATTCATAATTACTCGTATGTTTACTCCACAATTTTTCCAAGTGTGCGGTGGAATATTTGCAAATTCCGATAATTTCCAAGTGAATTCAAACTTGAGTTTTCTGTCATCCACCGCCTGCTTCGCCATCGGCACCTTGCAATACATCTCGATTGGGTAATTACTGCACGTGTACAATGTGCAAATACAAATGTCGCATCTTCCTTGTATTTGACATCGGTCGACAATGTCGACATGGGCACTCTCGAGGCCAACAACTTCCACTGCTCAAAGCTCTCAGTTAATTTGCATTCGTCTATTAGACATGCGTTTGTGGCAAAAGACCGGAAAAAATAAAGCTCGAATTAGCTGTGAGCCCCGTCAAGCGACCATAATTAAAATGCCACTCCACAAGTAAGATTTATCATTCTTTCACGTTGAAGGTGGGCCGTAAAATAATAAATGATTCTTCTTTCCCGTTAAGAGCCTATAAAAACTATGTCTTGAAATGAGGAATTATAAAAATAGTTATAGACCGACGGAGAAACCTCGTTTTTAACATAATTTGCATTTGTGTGTCGCAGCAGCTGGCAGGTAACTACGTCGTCGGCAGGCAAGTGATGACGCACGCCGATGGAGCCACCGGCGGTGGCGGCGGCGGTGCGGAACTCCGATTCGTTATTTTGTGATTTTATTATTATCTAGTACAGTACCACGCGACGATATGCTTCGCGCCGCGCCGCGCCGAGGACTTTGTATGATAACCGCCTATCTGTTCACAAAGCGTTTCGTATACCTACTTCGTAAGCCTGGCTCTGGCGTAATTTAGTACTACTAGGTAACAGTAACTAACCTGCTATATCTCGCACTTTATTTATTTTATTTAATCGTATGGCATTTATTTACGAACCGTGAGATCTTCGAGAAGACAAGTACGGTTGCCAGTTTTTGTTGCACTTTTAGCACCACTCCGGGGTCACGTGTAGGGTAGCGGTGGGTACTCCCTACGGAAGTGGTGCAACTTCAACCCCACTTTGTCAAGTGAGTTGGCAACTTGACTGTTAGAAGTTCTCAGTTAGAATATCTCGCACTGCAAACACATCATAATATATCTAACATGCCCAAGCGGCTGTACAATTTATTAATAAGTGTTCCGTTTTTTCCTTGTGAGGTACAAAACCCTAAAAACAGGCTCGCCATATCAGAGCTTAATGTTAGAGGAGACTTAGGGGTGTGTAATAATTTTCTATAATTAATTTTAATTTTATTACCTCGTTTTGTCGGCGTGATTGATTTGTATACCAAATTACAGATTTCTAGTAGTATACGTTACTGAGCTACGCCGCGGACATACTTATGGACGCACGGACGAACATGTCGAAACTATAAGGGTTCATTGTTTAGAACGGAACCCTAAAAAGAAACACAGCAAATTGAGAACCTTTTTTTAAGTCTGTTAAAAATACTATTCTCCGCTAACCGCTCGCATTCCTAGTATGCATATGTAGATAATTCGAGTTCTATGTAAATCCAACTACTGTGTAATCGCAACTACTTACTATAGGTACGTACGTGACCGGTGGCCACATATAACGGTACACCTATGGCGACATCAACATGCAACATTGTGTCATTGACCGAGCGAGCGAAGCGTCTCCGTTTCAGCATTCGACAAACATTTTTTCGTATGTCCGGATGTTGTCCTCTACAGGTCACATTTCTCAACCGATTCTCGTGAAATTTTGTGAGCAGGTTCGAAAATTACATAAAAAAAATGTCGAGTCAGTTCTTAGAAAGTTTTGAAACACGAGAAAAAATTTTTTTTGCCGTGTCTACAGCTTACAGAGCCACTATTTGTATAATATAACCGACTCTGAGCAGTGAGCTGTGTATTCACAACTCGCCTGAAAAATCAATACAAGTCTGACCTCTGACCACTCATAGTTGCTATAATTCTCCAGTTCAAGATATACTAGTCAATTGTGCGGTGAGACGAGGTTAAGACAGTTTGTGAGTGGCGTCGCTCCCCGACTCGGAAAGCGAGAGTGCACGAGTGTGGTACCTAAGTAGTTTCTGTAAACTTGTGGGATCATGAAGAGTGACAAGCCAAGCTGACAAGTTCTTGGAGTGTTCACTAACTTACAACGTAAATAAATAAAATAAAATTAAAAATTTTGAAAAACCCACGACGGTTTTACCTAATTGCAAAATAATAAAATAAAGCAATTAAAAGCCCCCGACCATATACGAAGTAAGTACATAACGATAAAAGTAGGTTCAAAAACGTTTGTATGATGGCGAGGTATAGAGTTACAAACCCAGAAAAATCCGTCGGGGACTGCCATTGCCACACTATCCCTTCAGTACGCGCTTACTATGCGAGCCATAGCTATAAGACCGAAGGCCTGAAGGGCGTGCCCACATGGATACTTTCTATCCCAAAATGTCTTAAAAGAGAACCTGAGGTCCGCAGGCCCAAAGGTGTGTGAGGAGGCACACGAAGGCGGAGGCCGACTTCTGCGTAGGGCCGAAACTTTTCCCTTCAGAAAGCGCACTACGAGTAAATGCGAGCCCACTATAAATGCGAACCCACTAGAAGCTCGTACTCATATGCCTCTTTCACAAGAACAAGAAATTTTAGATATACTCGTATTAACTATTAGTTAATTGGACCATTCATTTTAAACTTAAACTAGTGGCAAAGTGGAAATAATTAAGTATGCCGTACATCGAAATTAGTGAAGCTGTTTTGATTTTGAAATTATTTTATACAGCATAACACGATGGTTTACTAGTGCCTCGTGGCATATTTACGTCATGTATCGCCGATAAATCACAAACCCCATAATAATACGTAACGTCATGAATAATAATAATAGTAATATCATTGTAACGTGGTTGTACACGGTGTAAGTTTATCTATCTCATTCTTTTTAAAAAATCTCCACTCAATCCCTCAAAGGTTAGCTGGAAGAGATCCCTCATAGGGATAAGTTCGCCTTTGTACTCTGATCCTGTGTGACATGTATATGTTTTAAACTGTTTTTGTGTACAATAAAGTGCTTTAAAAAAAAACTGAAACCAAAACCATAATATGATTATATATTTAAATCGGCAGATGTGTTTGGGGGACATGCAGCTTACACGTAACCTTCCGTTGCGGGTATAAAGAGCAAAAATTATACTTTTAGCAGTCCTTGTAGAGAAGCTATTCACTAAACACATTTAAAAGAGCCGTATTACGAAATTCTATCTATGAACCTTCACAAAGTTTTTTACTACATTATTCTGTTTCATCATACCTGAAGCGCTCAGCAGTTCGTGCATAGAAGCTACCGAGAAAACACTATCAAAATAATCACAACACAGTAATACACATATGTGTATTCGCAAAGTTTCCTAGGGTGATGTTCTGCTCCATCATCAGGCCTTCAGCATTTCAGGAGAGGCTTCTCAATAAATACTATCACAAGAGTCAAAACACGGTTTACTAAATAATTACCTGAACAAGATTCCCTGCAATATTGTCTTGATCCATCATCAGACGCTCAGCAGATCATGTACCGAAGCCACTCAGAAAACAGGATAAAATGAGCCCTAACATGGTCAAGTAGCTATATGCCTTCGAAAGGTTCTGTGTGATGTTGTTCTACTCCATCATCAGACCCTCAGAAGTTCGTTTACAACGGCTGCTAAGCAAACATAAACAAAAGCGCCCAAAAACAGACATAAATATATCTAACCCCTTAACAGTTCCCTACCATGTTTTTCTGCTCCATCATGATCCTCAGAGTTCAATTACATATACTCCTCACCAAGCGCTATCGAAATCTTCTATGCTGGTCAAGCAGAGTTCCAGAGAAAATTCGTTCAAACGCAATTTCAAGAGGAAAATGTTAACTGCAGCGCCCGGGGGGCGAGTCATGCTCGTAATTTTTTTTGGGGGTTCGTCCCGAATATACCACAAACCCATTGCAGAAAACCGTATTCAAATCGGTCAAGCCGTTTTGGAGATATTGAGGTGCACACAAAAAAACAACACAAACAACCTCTCACCCTAAACGCATATACCTTCTCCGTTCCGTCGTGGGTAAAAAATACAAGTTAGTATCCAACGTGCGTACCCTCAGCGCCTACTTTTCGTAATGTCAGGTGGTTTTAAAAATACTGAGCCTTCCCAATAACAGACGGCTCAATTTCAGAAACGAACTGCTCACAACAATTTATACGTCAGATAAGATAATGCACACATTTTGGTTTTTACACTGAGCTATTATCAGATAATGAACAAATCTTGTTGTTTTAGTAACTGATACTTAAACATTCCACTGCATGCGGGCAGCCAATGACCGGTCGTTGTGGCTGTCTGTGGGGGAGGCTTATGCTATGTCCAACAGTGGACGTCTTTCGTCTGGTTGATAATAATGATGAATTAAACTTTACATTGACAATAGGCATGTTTTTTCAAATCAGCATTTTAGCAAAGGCCCTACCATATCAAAACGTTGTAGTGTAAACGAGCAGGGCGCGCCTCGCTCCGCCTCTCCCTCCGCTCTCCCCGCTCCCCGCTGCCGTGTGTCAAGGTTGCCTGCGCCCGCGCAGCCTCCGCGTCGGCTTCATCTCTAAATTTGATGTTAGCTTGTATGCACATTATTACTCATCGCCATCTTAAGTATTTTCTAAGAAATAATAATGATTCACTAAGTACTACCGGCTCGCAGAGAAGAGTTACAGTACCTGCTTTAAGATTGTCGTTTATGTGGCCCTTTAACACATATATCCACCACCACCACCACCATATCAGCCCTAGGACGTCCACTGCTGGACATAGGCCTCCCCCAATTTCACGGGGGGTAATAAACACATATATAAGTTGATACAATTTTGCCAAAAAAATTACAGGACATCGGGATCGGGAGTTTAGACCATCTGTCAAGAACATTAAACTACTAAGTATGTATAGGAGCCGCTTACATCAGGGCGGGCCGAACACTTGTTTGCCACCATCATGTCATGGTACTTATAAAACCATACACAATAGGTACCTGCCTCGAGTAATGCACCGGTGCACTTGGTTGTAGGTCATCGGGCCAGCACACGATGACGCAAGCCGATCGAATACCAACAATACTTGATAACAATGGTCGCGCAGGTAGACAAGTTTGGTAAAAAATCAAATACTTTACCAACCATGCAGTTAGTCACAAGCTTACAACAATTCTATTTTGTAGAGAGGTAGATATATTTTACTGACGACTAATATTATAAACCCTCAAAATTATTTGTATATTTGAGTTGCTGAGTTAAAGATCTATACTAATACAAAAGTTCATAATCTCGTTGATGTCTTGTCTTCACAATTTCTAGTAAGACAGCGTGCCTACATTCTTTAGATTCACTATACAAGCTTATTTGCCACATTATGTATAGAAATTGTACCGATAATGTTCCGCAATTATTACTCTAAAGTAGGTATCAATTGCGAAACATAATTGATTAATTAATTATCTACAAGGAAAAACGAGCGCAGTGCCGTGATGGTATCGTGCGTCGATAAGGGCTGTCTTCACCAGCGCTACACAGCGCATTGCTATCGACGAGCCAGTCTGTGAGCTCGACCTCCAATTACGTAAAGTTATTATGAATCTCGGGGTCAAACTGTACTAGGAAGCACAAAGATAGTCGAGAATGAAACGTTTTGAAAAAAAATGGCCAAGAACATGTCGAGCCATGCTCAGTGTAGAAATCGGTAGTTGCCCAATAAAAAAAATCCCTTTTATGAATTGGGTATGATTGGTATGAAACGTTCCGTAGTTGTCCAATTAAATAAATAATAAATAAATATATGAATCAATAAATACATAAATATATATATTTTCCTTTTCCTAAAAAAATTGTCTGTTTTTATTTTTTTATTGCATTTTGTTGCTTTATTTAATAATAATAATAATAATATAATAATATATTGGGGGACAATCTTACACAAATCGACCTAGTCCCAAACTAAGCAAAGCTTGTACTATGGGTACTAGACGACGATATACATACTTATATAGATAAATACGTACTTAAATACATAAGAAACATGGTATTACTATTTAACTACTTAAATTTTTGATGGAGTGCACGGCAGTGGTTTAAATAAACTCCATCCATCCTGCTTGCAAACATTAACAGAAAACATAAATACATAGAAAACATCCAAGACCCAAGAACAAATATCCGTGAAAAATGCACAAATAAATGCCCTGGCCGGGATTCGAACCCGGGACCTCTAGCTTCGGAGGCAGAGTCACTACCAACTAGGCTAAACAGGTCGTCGTATGAATACAGGTTTATTTTATTGCTCCTATTTTTTATTTATTAAATAGGCAACTACGAAACGCTTTATCGTCCTTTACTAAGAAGAGAAGACTTTTTACGATAACTCGAAAACAGCTTATCTCATCATGTCCGCTATAGTGTTGAAAGTCTTTATTAAGCTTTACGTTCATGATATTTTCATATTTTTTGGCAAATAGTTAACAAAGTAAAAGTAGTTTATTCTTCAAATTAGGCATATTACATGCACCTATGAACGTCAATAAACTACCACCGGTTCGGAAAAATAGAGGTATATTTTTTTATTTAGGTCACTGTGATATGATATGAATGCCAACTGGAAATCTACCTATGTCCGCACCATCTTTTTTTAGTTTTTTTTAATTCTTCAATTTAGGCATATTATATGCACCTATGAACGTCAATAAACCTCTGCCACGAGAAGAACCGGCGTAAGAAACTCGGCGAGGTGTCAGTTTTTCAAAACAATATACATTGTATAGTTAAATATAAAATTACAGTGTCAGCTACTACAAAATAACTTAAATAACAATGCTACAGTAAAAAACATATTTTCGCGATAGATTACCCGTGCAGGACGCTATCACTGCCAAACATCCCTATCCATGATGTAATCGTTTACCTTAAATATAATATGCTCTTGAAATAAGCTTATAATATGTAATGTGTTTAGGAATTTTATTGTAGAATTTGATACAATTTCCCAAGACCGACTTTTTCGCCTTTACTAGTCTATAGAAGGTTATTTTGAGTTTCCCAGTATTTCTCGTGGCTATTGGTTTATCAGCGTTCGTTGGAAAATTGCCCAAATTCTTCCTAACATACATTATTATTTCAAATATGTATACGGACAGCAGGGTTAGAATATCTATTTCTTTGAAAAATTCTCTTAAAGAGTCACGCGACCCCAAGTTATAAATTGCTCGGATAGCCCTTTTTTGCAAAATAAAAAGTTAAGTTCAAAAGTTGGAGGGGGGAGACTACACTTTTTTTTCTTTTGGAGTGGTTATTTCCGAAAATATTCACCTTATCAAAAAAAAACTGTTCAAGACCTGTATTCATTTTGAAAGACCTATCCAACAACACCCCACACCAAACAAATTCATCCCCACTTTACGTGTAGGGGAAGGAACCTTGAATTTTTTTTAAAGTTTTATTTTACCAACTTAATCAATTGCTTTATATATACATGCCAAATTGCAGCTTTCTAGCACTAACAATCACAGAGCAAAGCTTCGGACAGACAGACGGACATGGCGATACTATAAGGGTTACTTATTGACTACGGAACCCTAAAAATGGACGGAGAGGCGATTGTTGCTATTAGAAAACCTATTGTTTTTGTTCAGCTGAGAGTTCGTCCCTGGTGTAACTTACCTTGACCCATCCATCCATTACAGCGCTGTGTAATCAGAGGTCAGGTTCATGCTGGTTTGTGTAAGGGTAGGTATCGGTTGTCGTTGTGAATGCGGGCTCTCGACGATGCTCGACCGCAGCCGGAAAACCGCAAGGACAAGCGTTAGGTAGGTATTTAGCCATTATCGCGCACTCAATGATTGCCAATCAATACTTTGCTGACACTAAATGATTTGGTAGGTACCTATTGCTGGTAAAGGGGGGTAGCCCAAGCGAACCAAGAAATCTAACCTATATTCATCAATTTTCGCGAAAAATCGCTAACCGTTCGTATGATCTAAATCCTCCATAATACAAATTGCATTGAATTAATATGCTACACATTGGTTATGTATGTTGAAGGGTCGTGGACACTTATTCAAATCTGACAGTTACACCTTGACATGACGGGCCGTCGCGTCGACTGTAAGTGCACAAACAAACTGGTTCATTGACAAATTAACAGTGACATAAATCAGATCATAATTAAACTGTCGATGTATTCGAGGCCCCCAACCCTTCAGAGATTGAACAACATGTAATGGAGAGCATATCATATGTTAGTTTAGTATAGTTTTGAATCATCCTAGTTTTTAGCTGGCATTACATTATCCTGAACAGACGAGGTGAGTCGAAGTCTCTCGCTCTAACATATATATACGTCCCGGCCTAAAGGTTCTGAATTCAGGAAGGTGTAATAATAACTATTAGGAACAATGCTTGGTCAAAGGTTGTCGGCGAGGCGGAGCCCCGACGTCTTGCGCTTGCGCAACATTATCGCGTGCAATTAAGAGCCACGATTAAGCCTGTTTGATTAATTCAGCATTATCGTAATCACCAGTTCCTATTCTACCGAACGTGCACAAATATAATCGATAAAATCCGGCAGAGACTTTCACTTGTAGGCAATAAACACCAAAATGAAGCGCGGAATAAAACCGGCACTATTTTTAACTGTATTTATTTATCATTCAACAATAAATTGCACTTAAATAAATTACAATAAACTACACATTTAGGTAATCAAGTCAAATCATCCAATCAATGCTCACCGCATCATCATAAAATAAAAATTAAGTACAACAAAATTCATATCGGTGCACTCGCACGTCGCACGGGAAAATTATACTAGAGGCACTATGTACACGCAACCTTATCATGACCATGGCAATTTGTGGAAGTCGCACGAGCTGGCAACGTCGCGCGGACCGATGACACCATTACGTACGTACGTTCGGCGCTCACAGCTTCTTCACGAGGTCGAACTTTTCTTTCAGGTCCATTGGCACTTTCTTGGGGTCGATTTTCTTCTTGTTGGCGAGGTGGGCGCGCATCTCGGCGGCCGTCATCTGCAGGTTGAGGGCCGTGGGGGTGGTGTCGGCGGGCGCGGGGGCGGCGGCGGTGGCGGCGGCGGCGGCGGCGGGCTGCGCGGGCGCGTCCAGGTCGGGCAGCGCGTCCCCGGGCGCGGGCGCCGCCACCAGCAACTCCGCGTCGTCGGGCCGCTCCTTGATGCGCGCCACCACCTGCTTGTGGCTCTCGCCCGCGATGCTGTTCCCGTTCACCTCGAGGATGCGGTCGCCGCGCCGCAGCCCGGCCGCCTCCGCCGGCGAGCCCTCGTCCACCTTCCCGATATACTGCCCGGGCTTGCCCTTCTCCGCGTGTAGGTTGAAGCCGTAGCCGTCGAAGTCGGGTACCTTCCGCACGTGGCAGAGTCGCGGCTCCGGCGCCGTCGCAGACCCGTTTGCGGCCATGATGAGTGCGTGCAGGCTCGCGCGCGCGCTCCGAGCGACTGCCCTGCCCGTGCCCGCGCCCGCGCGCGCAGGTGGGGGCAGGTGCGCGGGGCGCGAGCGCCCCCGCGACTCAGTCCGGTCGGCGCGCTCGGAACGCACGCTTCGCGAGTGTAAGTGACTACAGTGAGTGAGTGAATCGTGGCAGGAGACACTTCAGGATCGCAGGCTCGGTGAGTACCGTGTTGCCAAAGCGCCGCGAGCGCTCCTCCAGTGGCACGGAGTGGAAAGCGGTGTGTGAACATCCTCGCGTGCCTGTATACCTGTGGAGATGCGGCTGGCAGGGGTCGTTGCCCCGCGGGTCGCGGGTAAGTATGGTAATGAATAGGGCGCGGTGCGGCACACTTCGCACGGCATTGTAGCGACAACGCGACGCGACGTCGACAACGGCACATGCCACCTGTTGCCGCCGGACACCAATAGCGCGATCCAATAAGATGAATGAGAGTCGCGCAAGCGGGGCCACCGCGCGCGGCGTTGATAAGAAGTCGTATACGGCTGAATATTTCTGTCCGCATTCCGTGTCATGGCGGTGGCGGTGTCCGGAAGGCCTCATCGGCATGCTGGCCGCGCCGCGCGAGCGCGACGACCCCGGCTGTTCCTTCCACATGGGAAATCATTACATTGGATGCGAGCGACTAAGTAAGATGTGTGCGCTGCCCCCCGCGGCGAGAGTTGCCGTTAAAAGTATAAGTACACTAACTGGTAATGCAGCAGCATTTTACACTGCGGTAGTGACAAACAAGCGTGCGGCCCGAGTGTGTGTCGTAGATATTGCATCTCCAAAAGCCACCTAGCAAGACATTCGTTTTGCCAACCCTTTACATTTAAAGGATTCGCTGTTATGGCTTCAGGGACGTAATGAAGAGCATTCGCCGACTCTATAGGGGTAGGGGATCTAATTCTAAACTACCTTAGTCTACAAATAAAAATATTTCCTTGAGTAAGGTGGAGATAGCTCAGATTTATGAGGCATAACTTTGACATGGTTGAAACCAGTGGCAGGGGTAGGTACAATGTAAATCAATCAATAATCAAATAGCCTTACAGCCATCAAAACTAGGAATAATCAAAACGATGAAAAGCGAGAAATATAGCCCTCTCAGGTCTATGCCCTATATAGGGCATTTCTCGAGTTGGTAAGCCATTGGTCTTACCAACTCAACATTCATTCATATGAAGGGATTACCTCCAGAGCAATGAGAGTCTTCAAAATGTAAGATGAAAAGTTAGAAAATTTGCTTGAGACAACACAGCTAAAGTCCATTTGGAGCTGGGTAATCGCCTTTGATAACCATCAAAACAATAATTCCCAATATAGTTTGAAGGGCCCTTCGCATTTCGTTCCTATTAGGTCACTGTGATATGATATAAATGCCAACTGGAAATCCACCTATGGTCGCACCATCTTTTTTTTAGTTTTTTTTATTCTTCAATTTAGGCATATTATATGCACCTATGAACGTCAATAAACTACCATCGGTTCGGAAAAATAAACCTCTTCCACGAGAAGAACCGGCGTATGAAACTCGGCGAGGTGTCATTTTTTCAAAACAATATACATTGTATAGTTAAATATAAAATTACAGTGTCAGCTACTACAAAATAACTTAAATAACAATGCTACAGAAGAAAACATATTTTCGCGATTCATTATCCGTGCAGGACGTTATCAGTATCACTCCCAAACATCCCTGTCCATGATGTAATCGTTTAGGTACCTTATACATACCAATATGCTTTTGAAATAAGTGTTGGTTTTACTACAGATTTGAATTTAGAATTGATAAGTATAGTAATGTGTTTAGGACTTTTATTGTAGAATTTGATACAATTTCCCAAGAACGACTTTATCGCCTTTACTAGTCTATAAAATGTTATTTTGAGCTTCCCGGTGTTTTTGGTAGCTATTGGTTTATCAGCGTTCGTTGGGAAATGATTACGTCTTCGCAATCCACAATGATGGGTGCAGTTGTTTAATTGGCTTACAGACATTCCTGAATCTGATGGAACGGTCACACGAGTCCGTTAAGTTGCCAACGTTGGCTGATGTTGTCTATTACTACCTATAATGGATTCCGACCGGCGCACACCGCCGCCATATTCGGGATGGCCGGATGTGGTGAATTATTGTGGATGAAAGGATGAACAGTTATACAATACGCTGTTCTGGACTGGACTGACAATAATCAGGAAAAAAAAGAAGATAAATATTATCACGTTCGCTATAGTTTTCGTTCAAAGTCTTTACAAATTCGTCGAGACCCTCGGTCCGTGGGGTCCTGGAGCAACAGAGCTCTTTAATTTACTGGTGAAGATACTGGTCGACGTCACCGGGGACAGGAGGGCTGGCAACTTCCTCGCACGTGTCTACAACTACAACAATACAATATTTATTTTAAAGAATAAAAATGGCATCAATAAATTGCTCTAAATAATTAATATTATGCTCTAAATAAGTAATATATATACATGTTATAACTGACGATTCGAAAGTGCTTGTTGCTATACCTTGTAATCTGTTACTTCAACCATTTGACACATCATCATCATAGAACGTAAACACGCAAGACTTATCGGAATTATAAATAAAATCACGTAATAGTATTAGGGCTTTTCAAGTAAATAAAAATAATATTTTGCTTTTCTTAAACATAATTTAAGTTATGTTACATTTTTTTAGTTCATTGTTGTTGAGTATTTTAAAATAAATTTAACCCAAACCGTTACGTGTTATGTCGTTTTCTTTTTAAAACTGGTGTTGTGACCAAGTCTGTCGTTTCGATTCAGAAGATTAGGTACGCAAATATTTATATCAATAAATTTACGAGTATAACAAAAAAATATCTGTTGACGCTGTAAACCTAAATATTAGTAAAACTCCGTAATGTTGAAAAATATGCGCAATTTTATTGCTTGTCATGAATGACAGAGAAAAATCTGTGACAGCTGTAAAAACAAATACAACATAAGAGCCTTTCAGCTCGAAGTACGAATTTTTCTGTGGAGATGTTAGTATACTTGGTTGTACCAGATGCCACTCTCTATTGCACTGAAGTTCAATCAACGCCTTTCGTTGTTTGGTGTTTGGTGGTCCCTTCTTTCGTGCTGACCTGGATGTGGATGCGGACGGTACCTTATTGTGCGGTGACAGCGGGCGCGGCACACCGGCGTCCCTCAACGACGGCGCCTTATTTGACATACGGCTGCTGCCTGCCACGAACGTCCTGTCTGCGGCATGACATGTCAGCGATACTGGTGAAGAGCCTGGTGCCTTCGCGGGCGTCGACACTTTTGCTTCTGCCT
Source organism: Notocelia uddmanniana (assembly GCA_905163555.1). Taxonomy (NCBI): domain Eukaryota; kingdom Metazoa; phylum Arthropoda; class Insecta; order Lepidoptera; family Tortricidae; genus Notocelia; species Notocelia uddmanniana. The sequence goes on along the minus strand of LR991075.1, from coordinate 17,136,962 downwards.
TGCGTTCAGCACGAGTAACACTACGGGTTTTTATTCCACTCGGCGTGCGAAACACATAACATAACATATTTCGCGGTGTATACACATGTGTGGTTCGAATTTACACTAGAAACGGTTCGAAGACCACTTTGTTGACGCTGTACACCTAAATATTAGTAAAACTCCGTAAAGTTAGAAAATGTGTGCAAAATTTATTGAGTGACATAAATGAGAGACAGACCGACCAGCTACGGCATCAGCATAGCGACAGACGATAGATAGCAACAGATTACAAGGTATAGGTGCCACGGCAGCGGCAGGCCTATTTGAATAAAGAATATTTTGACTTTTACTCTGCACAACGTCTTGGCATCGCCATACAGCGAGAAAATGCTGCCAGTATTCTTGGCACCATGCCGCAGGGACCTTTTTTAGATTTTTATTAGTTTTATTTTTACTTTTAATAATTTAAGTTAGTTATTGTTATGTTTTTTTTTTTGGATTTTTTTCCTATCATAAATATTATTGAACATAAATATTATTATGAAATATGATTGACGTGAACTGCTTAATGGCTTATTGCCGCTTTATGCTTAATGCTATACCTTTCTTTAAGTAACAAAAAAGAGATAAAGTAAGTATCTCATTTTAACTTATTGCTACGTCCTGCTCGTTGGTCATCAGTGGCTGAATTAGAACCACATTATGATGACAATTTTTTTTTCTATAGGCGTTTTATAGAACAAAAATGTCATCAGTAGGTCAAACAGAAGAAGAAGTAAATAAAAGTCACAACGAACTAATTTTCCAGTTAACTTATGCAAACAGGCAGATAGATAGAGAAAGATTCCCTAATGTTGGTAATAGAAGCAAATATCCAAAAATATGATGTTAATAGAGAGAAGTAATTTCATTTAATTCCTAGCTATGCACTAAATAAGATCTTTTTATTGAAAACTCTGTCAACAATTACTGAAATATTCTGAAAATATTTAAACTCTTTTTTCGGAAGCAGTCAAATCTGAAGAAGAGTTTTGAATATCATAGGTAAAGGATAAAAAAAAACAACTAAATTATTCAATGAAAGACTGCGTGTGTGCTCATCTGAATCAGACAAAGCTGACTTCCATCGTCCCTTATTTGTGTACCTTGTATTGATGGTATGGTGAGGTCCGACATCTGACCTCCAATCCAATGTCAAGCAATTACGAGTACAAGTGTCATTACGGTACAGTGCCGCAACCTGCTATATATTTGCAAAATAAGCACCCGTGGGGAAGTGTGGGAGGAAACTTCATACTTCACGACAACTTGCAAATATTAAGAAGGTTCTTTATCGCCGTTTGATTGAACCTTTCATTGTATGTTTAATTGTACGAGTGTACTCCTAAGAATGAACCACTCCTTCTCATAAAAAAGCACTTAGAAGACTTGGTCGTTCACGTTCGTATTCCCAAACGACTTGCTTTGTTGCCTTGCTTTGTCCAGTTGATATCCCATTCCTATTGTAGGAAGCGGTTTTCTTTAGGTACATGCTTACCGCTAGGTACCTACTTTTATAAATAATTAGGGTATCTCTTTCCTACAGTTTTAAGCTCTGATAGCCCATTTATTTAATTCATTGCGGGAAAAGCTTACCATAACGAGTTTAGCGGCTAGATTTTTGTTTCTAGTGTATGTGGACAAGGTACTACACTACAACTACTTACTACCTATTCCAATAATGTAACCTAAGGTGTAAAAAATTGTTTGCATTGAATAGGCCCCGAAACTACTTAACCGTTTTGAAAAATTCTTTCACTGTTGGAAAGCGAACACTATCCTCGGGTGACATAGGTTATATTATTATATTTCCAAAATAATAGGGACCCTTACGAAGATTCCAATATTGTAACCCAAGGTGTAAAAAAAACAAGTTTGCAAGTTTGTTTGTTTGGTTGAATTGGTTCCGAAACGGGATGGCATTTCAATCACGCATTATAGGTGTGGGGGGGGGGGTTTATTTAATTACAGGGGTTGGTCACCCCTTTCAAATGACACCCGATTTGTGTCTAGGAGACGCGTAGTTTTTTTATACGTTAACAATTACTGAGATATTGGACTCCAAATACCGATCATTACACACCCGTATAGATGTTTATAACGCATTGGGTGTATAGATATTTATGACGTTTTTGCTTTTCTTTTAGACTGGCATCTGCCTGTTCTACTCTAAGGCAGGTCCGTGTAGGTACGACGACAAGCGAAGCGAGGAGGAGTGTTAGGTGCACTGCGACCTTACCGCGCGCGAGCGTGCCACCGTGCCGCGGCAGCGGCCGGCGAAGCGCCAGAACCGACTTTTTTAACGGCTACTCTCTTTTTTTGAAAACTGAGCCCAGGTGACCGTGTTTTAACAGACACGCAAGGGCGAAAGGTTTGTTTCATTGAACATAACCTCAAAAAATAAAATAAAATTTTTCGTGGTAACTATTTATTTTCTGACTTTGGGGAGGGGTCGGGGGGGTTCCTAAGGCAACACTAGCCCCGGGTGACATCGGCTATATTATATTACAGAAAAAAATAGGGATGCTTACTGAAATGTGTGTGTATTATAATTTTAAATTTTGAATTTTTTGTTAAATACCTGTTAGTTTAAAAAATTATAGCTATTAGTTTTCTAAATACTAATAAATACTAATATATTTAAAAATTTGAAATGTTGTCAATTTAAAAACTATTTGTGCTTATCACACAAATAAGTGCCTTGACCGGGATTCGAACTTGGGATCTTCGTAGGCACTATTCTCTGTGAGATCTAAGGATTCCTTTTGACACATCGTAACAACCATATAACGTAAATGCGCGTTACCCAGAGATATAACTAATAAATAAAAACAAGAAATGATATTATTAGAGCCTCATGAGTAGCCACAAAGTTATAATATAATAAAAAAACGTGAAAGTGAAAAAAACATACATTTATAAAAATACAATTTAAAAACTATGATTGTCGCAATGGGTACCAGGCTCAGCATATGCTGAGAGCTTGCAAGCTCAGCATTGCGCTGATGATCAGTCTGGCCCTTAGCCCCTCCCCTAGGTCGTGACCCATTTGTCGTGTTAGTGCTGTGTATTGATATGTGTATTGGTGGAATTGTTGGGAGCTTATGATGTCAAAAATAATAAATAAAAAACATACAAAATTTAACGAAGTTTATACATTTGATACTTAGGCTGGGTTGCACCAAACTGTCTGCAATCGTAAGCGGTGTTCGTTAAAATTTCAATGTATTGAAAGTTTGACAAGTTTCTATGGGATGACAGCTGCGGCGCCATATTGAACGTTGATCAGTCTGTGATCGTAAGTCGGTGCAACGGACGTATGGTGATGATGATATATGATGTAATGATTTTTAGTGCGTGTAATGTGTATGAAAATAATAACTGTTACATGTGTATAAGATGTGATGATGTGTAGGGACGCCCGGCCGGAAACAGGCGGGCTGTCGATCACACGTTGGGATCATTCAGCCCATTTCCCCGGAGTTGGAGCTTTAGGTTACTGTCCCGGCGACGCTCCCACAGCATCTTCCATTCTTCTCGTTTTCCTGCAGAACAGAAGGACATCCTTAAAGTTGACATCCTTCAATTCGCTCTCCGCTAATGTATCTCTACCGAATATATCAAACCGCATTGCTGCGTACATGATACACTCCGCTAGTATATGCTGGCTAGTTTCTTCCTCCCCACAATGTGGGCAGGAAGCATCATTGCTGATACCTATTATCTTTAAGTGTCTATTTAGAGTATTGTGCCCGGTGATGATTCCGGTCAGCAATCTCAGATTACTCTTACCCAGTTTCAGCAGATACCTGGTTCTTCTGTGGTCGATACCTCTTAACATCATCTTTGCCTGCCTACATCCAGTTGCCTCCCTCCATTCTCTCTCCGCCTCTTTCTCTTTTAGCCTTTCAATGACCCCGATGTGACATCAGCCGAGAAAGAAAGGGCCGGTTCTGGACCCATAAATTCCCTTTCCGCCCCTTCCTTTGCCAGCTCATCTGCTTTCTCGTTTCCCGTTACTCCCTGGTGTCCTAGCACCCATGCCACCGTAACACCTGGGTGTTCTCCTATCTCATTGAGCTCTTTCTTGCAATCTCTCACCAGAGCAGAGTTCACGGTTGCCCTGTTTAGTGCCTTCAATGCGGCCTGACTGTCAGTGTATATCACAACCCTTCCAGTGTGCTGTCTGTTCTCCTTTACTATTTGCGCACACCTCATTATCGCATATACTTCTGCCTGAAACACACTCGCATATCTGCCCAGTGATATAGACTCTCTCTTCTCCATTTTGGGTACCACTATGCCAGCACCCGCCAGCTTTGTCGACTTTCTCTTTGATCCATCTGTGAAACAGATCGTCATAGTGCAACGGACGTATGATGATGATGATGATATATGATGTAATGATTTTTAGTGCGTGTAATGTGTATGTAAATAATAACTGTTACATGTGTATAAGAGATGGGATAGATGTTTGATGGGGGTTATATTGCTTCTGTTGTTCAAGTATATGGCATCCTTCTGCTCAAAAAGCATGCCAAATTCTTGAACTTCTTGAATATTGATAATTGCATTGGCTCACGCATTGGTGGTGACAAATCGTTCCAAACCTGCAAATTTAAAACCCCTTCTATAAACAAAGCAGTTTTGTATTGTGGGATTGAAAGTTCCCTTTTTCTCTTGTTTTTCGAATTCTATAATTTTTCGGACCTTGAAGGCAAGATGCAAACTTCTCCGATTAGCCATATTAAGTATTTGTTTGTCATTGAGAAAAGGCGTTATGTAGGCGCGCTTGGGGACATCGTAGCAGAAACGAGTGCACGCGTTCTGTACACGTTGAATTGCCTTCTTCGTTTTCCCTAGAAGTGTTGGTCCATACACAATATCATCATCATCATCCTAGCGTTATTCCCAGTACAGTTGCATCCTGAAGGATGCCTGGGGTCCGCTACGTAATCCCGAGACTAGTTTTTACAGAAGCAACTGCCATCTGACCTTCCAACCCAAGGGGGAAACTAGACCTTATTGGGATTAGGCTTTGTCAATGTCAAGTGAGTGGGAAATTTGACTGTTAGAAGTTGTCAAGCCGCCCGAAGGCCTCTAACTTGGCTTAACGACTGCTATCATAGACAGCAGCCGGGATCAACGGCTTAACGAGCCTTCCAAAGCATGGTAGCGCTCAGTTGGTAACCACTCAAAGCAGTCATCCATCTCGTACACAATATCGCCGTAGTTAAAGTAAGACAAAATAAGCGATTCCACCAGTACCTCATGGACTTTTTCAGAAAGAAACGTGTTCCTCATACCTCATTTCTACATCCATAATAGTGCCCAGGTTTCTCGCGTTATCCACTCGGACTATAGGTTTCGCGCCAATAGCAATTTCCGGGTCTATATCGGTTATCTTATTTCGCTGTGATTTGTTTCCCATAACCATTTACTGTTATTTCGATGCGTTCAAGACTAGATTATTTTTTGTGACCATATACATCCTATAATACAGTAACGGTTTGGCTTTAAAATCGATTCATAATCGCTACATATGACAAACGATTCGTCTTAACCTCATCACTACAAACGTCAATAAAATACTGTCAAAAGAGAATCCTTAGATCATACAGAGACCAACTAAGTCAAAGTGGTTGTCAACCTTGTTCTGGCTGCACTGTTTTCCACGTGTGGCCCTCCTGGCTCCTTCGGATCCTCGCCGGATGCGTGCGCCGGCGACTCCATTGTTTGATGGGGGGTAAGCGCGGGGGACCTCCCGCGGGACAGCATTGTTCCGGGTGGGTATATCCGGGCCGGGCCGGATGGATTCGCCCTGCGCGGTGCTGGTTGACGCTCCCGTTCCCGAGTGTGGAGCGATCTCTTCGTCCGCCGGCTGTGCTCTGCGGGGCGGGCCCTCGGCCTTTCTTGGGTATCTGATCCCGTATCCTCTTCGGAGGGCCTGAAAGTGGGCGCTCAACGCTCTCCCCTGCCGCTGAGCTTAGGGAAGATCAGCCGAATTGACCCCGCTGTGGGAACCCGCCTCCCTCTTAATCCTGATGGACCGGCGACTGGCTCTGGGGGGCTGGCGGTCCCCAGTGGTTCCCCCTCTCCGGAAGTGGGCTCACCTATGGGGGTCGGAGACGACGGTGGTGATCGCTGAGACGGGGGCGAGGCTTGACTGCGCGGCTCGGAGTCCGAGCCGGACGCTAGTGCCGCGGGTCTCCCCCTGTAGATGATGCTGGCGTCAGAGGTGGGCGAATCGGGGGCGGGTGTGCGTTCGCTAGCCAGATCCTCGTCCGCCCTGCGGGCCATCGGATGTTCCTCCTCGGTGGATAGTTCGGCGACGAGCGACGCATATGCCCCCTTACCTCTAAGGGCACTCAAGCAGATATGAGTCGGTGTCCGTGGCGGCGACTGTGGGGACGGCAGGGAAGCCCAATCGCCCGAGTCGGTGACCGATCCGGATGTTGGCGCCGATGGTCTCCCCCTGTGGTGGCGGGGATCGATGTTTCGGGGGCTGGTGGCTGGAGGGTGGTGGTGGAGAAAGTGTGTGCCCACTGGCCGGATCCCCTTCTACCCCGCTGGCCGTCGGATCTTCCTCTCCGTCTCCCCCTGCGGTCGCTGGCTCGGGCGTCGGCGACATGATTGGGGACGGTGGTAGCGCCCGTGGGGACGGCAGTGAGACCCGATCGCTTAAAGTGGAGCTCGATCCGGGCAAAGATGCCGCTGGACTCTCCCTTTCCCGGGAGGCGATCCCTGTGGGTCGATTGGCGGCTGTTGATAGGGACCGTTTGATTTCATCCAGCTCTCGTTCCACCGTCTGGAGTCGACCTTCCAGGACACCGACCCTCCCTCCGAGAACGGAGCAGTCTTCGCAGCTCACCATCCTTTCGCGGAGCGGGCGTGGAGCGTGGAGGGAGCGTTGTATGCGCCGAGGAGCAGCAATGGACCTGGAGTGTTCGGGGGCACCTGTGGAGCGCCTGGAGCGTCGGTGGAGCGGTGGTGGAACGCCTTGCGGGGAGCTCTTGCGGTACTCTTGGAACGTTCGTGGAGCAGTATCGGCCCGATGGATGGTGAGGAGCGCGTGTGGAGCGTGGAGCGCTTGCGGTGCTCTTGGAGCGTTCGCGGAACGATATCGGCGCGATGGATTGTGAGGAGCGCGTGCGGAGCACTTGTGAAGCGGAGTGGCGATGGCGGCCGTACCGTTAACTTATGAGTGCCTTGCTTGCGACGTCCCGGCGCCGTGTTGGAGGTACGATACGATACGATACGAATACTCTTTATTGCACACCTCACACAAATTACAGTTACAAATAGAAAAAAAGAAAACACAGTAATATGTAGGTAGAGGTAGACAACAGGCGGTCTTATCGCTAAAGAGCGATATAGGTACCTAATATGCATCTCCGTTTCTTCTGTTCTCTCGCGCCCTGACTGGTGCCACTTTAGGCAAAAGACTATGCACGTGACCACACACTTAAGTATGCAATATAGGTAGTAGCAGGGGCAACTAGTTCAACGTACAATGGAGGTAATAGGTAACTGCTAAACCCTACCCTTGCTCATGAACTAACACACATAATCTGTATTAGAATGCCTATATTCTATAAATAACCCCAATTATAGTATTGTACCAAGTAGTAGCATTTTATCCAAACACTCAATGACAATTCAAATAAGTGAAATAACTCTTGGAAATTCGGGACTTTTAATAAAGGATCAAACGAAAGGTGAGCTTGGAGAGAAAGAAAATTGTAAGGGTGAACTGAAACCTATTGGCAATGACATACTAAGCAAGGCAGATACATCAATTGCATACTTTATGGGTAAAAAATACTAAGCAGGGCATTAAACCTTAAATATGGCAAACTTGTGTAAAAACCATGCAGAGAAATATATAAGAGGATTCTATAAACTTAAGCAGATGTAATTAAGTACCTCCTTAGTAGATAACAAAAAAAAATTAATGGAATTATACCCAACAATTAAGGGTATATTATATTGTAGTAACTCTAGAGTATAAGAGTAAGACTGCTGTGTCCACCTCTGGGACATATAACACTAAACCTAGCAAACTTAAAAGTAGCAATAGTGAATATAAAGTTACATCAATAGAAACCTGTAATAAAAGTAAGTAAACCAGTTCAAGAACATGTAATGCAATCCCAGGAGAGAGCATAACCTGCTAAGAGATCATTTATATAAATTGTACACCATACGATATTAGGACAATTATGTAAAATTAACAGGCAAAGAAATAAATATAGGAAAGAACCATGTTAATAAACAGCTAGAATAAGCAAGATGTAAAATGATGGGAACTATAACAGAGTGAAAAGATAATTTTTCCCGTATAAATCTAAATTACGAGTAATTAGAAAGAAACTTTATTTTTAGTAATTATATTCTAAAGGAAATTACAAGAAATATATAAACATAGAAATAAGCACTGAAATTAATATCAGTGTGCAAAAATAAGCAGAAAATGTAAAGAGTGCGGATTAGGGTTTTTAGCCGGTAGGAGTCCGGCACTGTCTGGGCCTTCCTTTCCAGGCGTGCATGAAGCATTTTCCCCAATCCGCACTCTATATAATAATAATAATAAATAAATAAACCTTATTCTGGCAAGCGTTTGTCATAGTCATAGCATTTATTGCATCCATAGTGTGTACAGATCTTATAAATATACATTTAGCTTCATATGGGCCCTGGTAGGGCGTAGCAATTTAGTCAACGCCTATTAATTAATACCAAACATTATTAATATCAAGTGTTGTTACATAGAATCTCAATACTATTATATTAGAACAATTTTTTAAAATAGGTATGTCGTATGTACATTAGACTAGTATAATTTAATTAGTTTATTCGGTGATTACAATTACAATATTAATTAAAATTTAATTAATTATAATAAAAATATGTGTTTAATTATGTCAACCCTTTATCATTTAGGAATTCGTCAATGGTATAGTACACTTTTTGTATGAGCAGGTGTTTCAGCTTATCTTTAAATAAATGATTTTTATCTTCAGTCTTAATACTGGTCGGAGTTTTGTTATATATTTTTACAAACCGCACGTATGGGCTGTTTCTGTGCATTGCCAAGCAACATTTTGGTAACTTCAGTCTAAAATTCACAGTCTAAATAGACTGAACTGACTGACTGGTGGTATGGCACGAATTTTCGTGCCGAGTTACCATTTTTCGATTTGACGGAAGAAGTGCATGTTGCCCCTTACAAACATACGGACCTGTAGTATGTAAATAGAAGGAAGGGTGAGTAGCTCTGTTCGCGCCAATAAGCGCGACGATTCACACTTCATTCATTCGCTCACTCTTTCCGCTCTCAGCGGCGCACACGCCGCGCCACCAGTGTCACTTTCAGCCGCCGTCAAGCGCAGACGTCACTAGCTCTCTCTCTAATTTTCTGCATTCGCGTGAGAACGAACATTCGAATAGCCGGCCGGCAGTTAACAGTGAAGTTGTGAAGTGACTATCAGCTCAGGACATTAACCACGCGTGTGACTTTCCCGCAGTGTTCAGTGTGTGTGTGTGCGTGAAAGACTCATCAGCTCGACTATACCCAGAAGCCATCAATCAGTTCAGCAGCAGCAGCGTCCTTCAGCTCATCACCCATCAGGGCCAGCCACGGCATCCGCTCCAAATACAGTCCACTAAACCACCAGCTCATCACAAGTAAGCCCATTCATACCTCTCAGCTCGCCCATCGTCATATGTTTACGCAACGTACACATAATTTTGATCCTTCGAGCCGTTAGAATTTACGGTCTATCGAACCGTCAGAATCCTTTTAGTCCATCGTCCTGTGGATATACAGTTTCTAAAAAATCCCACCCACATTTCAAAAAAAAAAAACCCTCGTCCATAAAACCCAGCCCATTTTAACGTACGTACCTATTCACATTACATTGCAAACTCAGCCCATTTTAATAAAGGTACCAAATTTACAAGAAACAAACCACACTTTGTTTACCTCAAAATCGGCCCAGAACATTTCGACCGCTCGTAGGTACCTAGGTACAAAGGTTACGCTTAGCGACCTTCATCCCGTTTTAGCAATAACTCATATTCAAATCAGATCATCTTCTCAACAACAATAACCAGAAAGTGTGGAGAATTACTCATAAATTAATCCTAGACTTGTTTGTGATTGCATCATTACAAAGTTGCAAGCGCCGCAGGCGTTATAATATAAGTAATAAGACACTCACAGTATACTATAGCATACCTACATAAGTTGTGGACACTATTCAGCTCAATACATCTAATTACATAACTAGATAAGTACCGTTACTGCCCGCAACCTAGAAGTTAGATTAATATTTATAAAGAATTAGGGTACGATCTATTGGGGATTAACAATAACAAGATTGAAATCATAGGGTTCAGCACACATAATTAAAAACCCTCAACTAAAAATAAAAAATACTTTTATACATACTCAAATAAGCACAAATACGGTTTTCTCATTTCGCAATTACCGATATCATATTAATACGAAGTAGTACACAGGTTGACTTCAATTCAGCCCCATACAGGGTGACCATAAGGTACCTTTTTAATAACTTGCTCATCGATTTTGTTTCCATTTAAATTTCAAAAATAAAAACGCTCAAGCGTCCCATACAGTCTGCTCAGCACATTTTATATATACAGGGTGACATAAAACACATACATAATTAAACTTTGCTCCTGAAATTATTTTTAAGTACAAAAAAAAAACAATATTTATTCACTCCTCTCACAATATACAGGCTGCTGAAACAATTAGAATATACAGGGTGTTACAAATTTCTTACAGTTTTTTTTAATTTTATTTAATTTTTAGTTTTTTAATGTAAATTGCTCACTCACACAATCTCTTACAGGCAACCATCCAGCACATCCAGCAATCACCGCTCATTATATACACTCGGATTCATACATTTTATAAAAAAAACACAATGCCGACCAAATCTCAAGCAGCTATTTTCAGAGAGGCAGCAAAGGCAATTGCCCAGCTCAAGGAAATCGCTTTGGCCGTACTAGACAAAGATACAAAAAAATATTCGGTGTCGGACTTTACTGCTCGGTACACAAAATTGGAGGTGCACAAAACAAAATTAGAGGACGTCTACCATGAAATACTGGATGACGAAACTCTCTCAGACGAGACCGAAAACATGTATACAGACAATTACGACAGCGCGATTGCGGATTATAACGACATCCTAGTCGCGTTCGAAAAGTTAAGTGTGACCTCAGCCCTTCCGGAGACTTCTCACCCCTCCACTTCAGCCACGCCTGCAACCGTACTGCCCAAAATTGCACTCCCAAAGTTCAGCTCAAAAATTGAAGACTGGCCTTCCTTCATTGCCATCTTCAAGAGTCTCACTGATGACATGACCACCATTTCGGATGCAGTAAAGCTCCACTACCTGCTCTCATGCCTGACAGGCGAGGCACGCAGTATGGTATCCCACCTTCAGCTCACCAGCGAAAATTTCACCGTAGCCATGGACATTCTGACCCGGCGTTATGAAAATCGTCGCGTCCTGATCGACCGGTTTGTCGACATCATCCTAGGCCTACCCAACATTCACGTGCGCTCAGATATCCGCACGCTCTTTTTAACACCGCTCATTTCAGCGCAATGCGCCCTTAATAATCTCGACCTTCCCATGAAAGATAGTGACTATGTTTTCGTATCCATAGTTGTACGGAAACTTAAGGGTGAACTCCGCACCCTCTTTGAACGTAAATACGGTTCACGCCAGACTCTGCCCACCCTCAAGAATTTGATCGCCTTTTTGGAAGAACACGCGCGTTGTGTAGAGACCGAGTGGTCTAGCCCAGGTCCCTCCCAAGTCACTCAGCACTCGCCACAGCCGGGCCAGTACCGCAGGCAGTCTCCGGTCAATACCCCTCGTGGCCCGCCCAGGCAACCCGCGTATCAAGAACCGCGCCCTATGACCCCGGTCAGGAGTCGATCAGACTACCCAGCTCAACACAGGCCGGTTTACTCAGCTCAACCTTCAGCTCAAGGCGCTAACGCCCCCAACAATATGCCCTGCCCATACTGCAGAGATACCGGGCACAAGCTCATCGCCTGCCCACGGTACAACGACCAACCAATTCAAGGCCGCTGGGACTTTATTCAGGCCCGCAACCGCTGCCGACGCTGCCTTGGCCCTCATTATGAAAATGAGTGCAAGTCCACACGGGCGTGCAAAGAGTGTGGCAACGACAGGCACCACACATCTCTTCATCGCCCCGGTGCCTCGTCGCCTACCCATACGTCCGCTCATCTGTTACCAGCACATTTGAGGGAACAACCCAGACAGCGTCCAGCCCATGAGCACCAACACTCCTCAGCACACGCCTCACAGGCGAACCCCACGTCCCAGAACAACTCACCCCATCACTCTCGCTCGCCCAGTAGGTGTCGTATAGGTAGTCAACTATGACTATCCACAATAACAGAACACGATGAAGAGGATACCGATCAGCTCACACACTCATACCCAAAGCCCACACACTCAGCCCATACACAGACACCACAAGCCCACTCTGCGAGATCAGCTCCAACATCAGAACATGCTTCTTATAATTCCCCACAACGAGAAGAGCACGTCAACACTCAACCCATTTTATTGCCTACCGTCTCGCTAAAAATAGCAGACGTAAATGGCCAGTTTCACACAGCGAGAGCCCTCCTAGATTGTGGTAGTATGTTAACACTTATAACTCAGCGCATGGCTCGAATATTAAATTTACCGCTAAACTCAGCATCACTAAAAATCACAGGAGTGGGAGACCATCATATGCAGGAATCAAAGGCATCAATCACAATAGTATGTCGACCTACACATCATGACACACCCACGATTACAGCTACAGCGCATATTTTGAAGAATGTCACAGGTTATTTACCATTGCAAAAGGTCCCACACATTGCACGAATGAAAGGCCAAGCTCCGATTCCCTTGGCAGATCAGGAATATAACACACCAGCTCCAATCGATCTCTTATTAGGTTCCGACGTCCTTGGCCAAGTTCTGGACGGGACTAAGGTCTCGTTAGGCCGCGGGAAGCCCATAGCCTTCGGCACGATTTTTGACTTTGCATTGATAGGACCCATTGAGGACTTATATGCAACACCGACGAACCAGTCTAATTCAGCACACATGATCAGCTCACAAACGGAATCTGGCGCATCTACTCATGATATCTGCAAGAGCCTTGAGAGGTTCTGGGAGACAGAAGAACCCCAATCTCACACACAGATCAGCCCATTACACGAGCAGTGCGAGGACATTTTCCGCACTACAACCACTCGAGAACAATCAGGTCGTTATATGGTAACATTACCATTTCTACCAGAAGCGCCGACCTTAGGCAACACTCATGCTATTGCTCTACGCAGGTTTCTTAACCTCGAAAAGAAGCTACAAGCGAATCCGCCCCTCCGCTCTAAATATGTTGACTTCATGAACGACTATATCAAACTAGGACACATGTCACCTTGTCACCCTAGTACCTTTGCGAATAAGCCTCACTTCTATATTCCCCATCTTGGAATCCTCAAATCGGGATCCGATAAACTACGCACCGTATTCGATGGTAGTAGTAGAAGCTCAAATGGCGTCAGTCTCAATGATTGCCTGCACACAGGTCCAGCTCTCCAACAAGATATTGTTGACATTATCATGTCATTCAGGACACACCCCGTAGTTTTCAGCACTGACATCAGAATGATGTTCAGAAACATACTCATCCGCCCAGACCAACGACAGTATCAACTCATTCTCTGGCGGTCGTCACCTGACCAGCCTCTGCTCACTTATGCCCTCAATACGGTCACGTATGGCTTGAGATCAAGCCCGTACCACGCCCTCCGCACTCTGCTCCAATTGGCCGATGACGAAGGTCATCGCCACCCACAAGCTGCTCAGGTCCTACGCCATTCAGTTTTCGTTGACGATATTCTCTGTGGTCATGACTCTGTGGAGTCTGCTCAGGCACTCCAAACAGAGTTGATTGAGTTACTCGCCCTAGGTGGCTTTCAGCTCAGTAAATGGACCTCTAACTCCCCTCAGCTCCTTGAACAGTTCCCAGATGACCAATGTGACATGCCTAAAGACTTTGACATCAGCCCAGAAGCGAATTCAATTAAAGTTTTAGGTATACAGTGGATTCCTCAATCGGATGAGTTCACTTATCGCATCTCTCTCCCCTCATTGACTCAAATCACTAAGCGCTCTATTCTCAGCACAGTAGCTTCTCTTTATGACCCCAACGGATGGGTTACACCGGTCATCTTCCGCGCAAAGCTCCTTCTACAGAAGTTATGGCTTCTGAAATTGGAATGGGACGAACCCACCCCCGATGACGTCCACACAGAGTGGCAGCACATTTCACAGGATCTTCCTCAGCTCTCTAATCTCCGCTTACCTCGGCACTTCTGCAAACACAAGCCCACGTCCACTTACTCGCTTGTCGGGTTCGCAGACGCATCAGAGGCCGGTTTTGGCGCTGTCATTTATCTGCGCGAGCTCGACGCCAACGGACATGTCAATGTACATTTGGTCATTGCCAAGTCAAAGGTCGCGCCTATCAAGAATCGCCTCTCAATTCCTAAGCTGGAACTCTCAGCTGCAGCCCTTTTATCACAGCTCATGACACGAGTGTCAGCTCAACTGTCAGCTCATATTGTTATAGATCAACATACGTGCTGGTCAGACAGCACCATAGTTTTAGCATGGCTCAACACGCCCCCTCACCGACTTCAGACGTTCGAAGCCAACCGAGTGGCTAAAATAATGTCTAGCCCAATCAGCTCAACGTGGAGACATGTTCCCACGAACCTCAACCCTGCAGACTGTGCGAGCAGGGGAATGTCAGCCCAATCTCTTTCAATTCATGACCTCTGGTGGTCTCCCAGCTGGCTCAAAGAACCTCCTCACACCTGGCCCCAGATGCCAACCGCTTTGGGTCATCACGCCTTGCCAGGCCTCAAGCCAAAAAAGGTGGCGGCTCATATAGCAATTCCTGATTTTGATCATGATCTGCTTACTCGCTTCAGCTCTCTTAACAAGCTCGTCGGAGTGACGGCTTGCATAAAGCGCTTCATTTCTAATTGTAAGCGCGGCCCGGATGAACGGTGCTCTGGACCATTAACAGTTAGCGAACGTAGGGATGCTCTGTCGTTCTGGATCCGCTCTGTTCAGCAGAATGAATTTGCGGAGGATATTCATCGTCTCCAAACGAACAAACTTTGCACCAACCGACTCCAGCGTCTCTCGCCATTTATGAAAGACGGTCTCTTGAGGGTCGGTGGTCGTCTCTCTCAGGCGTCGATTAGGTACGACGCTCAGCACCCATTCATTCTGCCCCGCGCTAGTCCACTCGTTGACCTCATTATTGACTATTACCACAAAGTACACTGTCATCCTGGCGCTGACACTCTGCACGCCATTCTGCGCCAGCAATACTGGATATTATCCGCTCGCCGTGCGGTCCGACACCGGGTATTCAAATGCATTAGATGTTTCCGATGCCGCGCTCAACCTGCAGCCCCGCTCATGGCTGACCTGCCAGCAGACAGGGTTAACCCTCAGCCCGTATTTAGCCAAGTCACGACTGATTTTGCCGGCCCATTTCTCGTTAAGTCTAGCACGTTACGGAACGCTAAACTCTTGAAGGCGTACTTTTGCATATTTGTGTGCCTCACAACGAAGGCAGTTCATTTGGAGGCCGTCTCTGCCCTTACCACTGAAGCCTTTCTTGCGGCGTTACAAAGATTTACCTCGCGTCGCGGTACACCGGTCCTAATCAGATCGGATTGCGGCACAAATTATGTAGGCGCTAGAAATCAGCTCAAAGAAGTTCAGAACTTCCTCTCTGCAAATAATGATGCAATCACACACAAGCTTGCCAACCAGCACATAACCTGGCTGCTGAACCCCCCAAAGGGACCCTGGTTCGGTGCTTTACATGAAATTAACGTCAAATCCACGAAACAGTTGCTTTATCGTGTGGTTGGTGAACAGCACCTTACCTTTGAGGAATTTTCCACACTCCTGGCACGAATTGAGGCGGTACTCAACTCTAGGCCTCTCTGTCCACTTTCGTCCGATCCCTCGGATATTGAACCATTAACCGCGGGCCATTTTATCATCGGCCGGCCGCTTACTGCTCTGCCCGAGCCATCCTTTGACGATAGGCCATTATCCGCCCTAAAACGTTTTCAGCTCGTACAAGCTCTTTCTCAGCGCTTTTGGACTCTATGGACCAGATCCTACCTCCATACTCTTCAGACTCGCTCTAAGTGGCTCTCCCCTTCTTCACCCCCTCAAATTGGCGAACTGGTACTCATCAAGGAAGACGACTTACCACCGCTACAGTGGAGACTGGGTCGAATTACCCGCACAATACCCGGACGGGATGGAGTGATTCGAGTTGTGGATCTGGACACTGCCCATGGACATCTCCGCAGACCTGTACTCAAGATAGCCAGGCTACCATTGGATTCAGCTCAAGAAGAGGCTCTACTCCGGGCCCCCCCAGGATGTTCGCGCCAATAAGCGCGACGATTCACACTTCATTCATTCGCTCACTCTTTCCGCTCTCAGCGGCGCACACGCCGCGCCACCAGTGTCACTTTCAGCCGCCGTCAAGCGCAGACGTCACTAGCTCTCTCTCTAATTTTCTGCATTCGCGTGAGAACGAACATTCGAATAGCCGGCCGGCAGTTAACAGTGAAGTTGTGAAGTGACTATCAGCTCAGGACATTAACCACGCGTGTGACTTTCCCGCAGTGTTCAGTGTGTGTGTGTGCGTGAAAGACTCATCAGCTCGACTATACCCAGAAGCCATCAATCAGTTCAGCAGCAGCAGCGTCCTTCAGCTCATCACCCATCAGGGCCAGCCACGGCATCCGCTCCAAATACAGTCCACTAAACCACCAGCTCATCACAAGTAAGCCCATTCATACCTCTCAGCTCGCCCATCGTCATATGTTTACGCAACGTACACAAGCTCTTTTCCTTTAAAATGAAGGCGACAGGATTCTGTGCTGTGTATATTTATGAGGATGCGCAAGCACTTCTTCTGCATCACAAATAGGTCCTGAGCGTCCGTACTGGCCCCCTTATACAATATTACTCCATACCTGAGCCAGGCATATGCGTATGCATAGTAAGCCGAGAGAGCAGTTTTATAATCGGTATTCACTTTCAAAATACTGAGTGCATACAAGAATCTACTTAGTTTAGTTTTTGTAATTGAAACGTGCGTTTTCCAGTTCAGGTTAGTATCTATAGTGATACCTAACAGGGTGAACTTCTTCCAATTTCCCATGTTTAGCCATAACACTGATATCTAGTGGGTTTTTTTGGTGGGGTTTAAATTGTATTACTTTTGTTTTACTATAATTAATTTCTAGATTGTGATCCGTTAACCATTTGTCAACTTATTGGAGTGCTGTTTCCAGGTTTGTATTACACTCATCGTTAGTTGTGCAATTAAACATTAGGGACATATCATCTGCGAACATGATACACGTTGAATCAAGTGATTTCGGTAAGTCATTTATATAAATTGAAAAAATTACACATCCCGTACACTGCCCTGTGGTATTGAACCGTTGACATATGGGATGTCTGAATCTACATTTTCTATTTAATTTGTGTTCTCATTGCAATAGTCAATTTGTACAAATTGTCTGCGATTTTCGAGGTATGACTTGAACCACCTATGCACGTTTCCTCGAATTCCCGAACCATATAATTTATTCAAAAGAATGTTGTGACGCACTTTATCCTGTCGGGTAAAATGCGTTTTGGTCATGTCGAGCCTTGGTCATGTCGAGGAGAAGGCCGACGACGTAGTTCTTATTGTTTATTTGGTTCAGAATATCCTGAACATATGTGTATACTGCTAGTGTAGCCGTGTGATGTTTTCTGAAGCGGAATTGATTTTGTTCCAGTAATTTAAGTTTTTCTAAGAATGTATATAACCGATTTGACATGGATCTCTCGAATATTTTTGATATCGCTGGTAATAGGTCTATTGGTCTAATTCGGTATTTTTTCCTCTTTTTTTAAATATTGGTCTAATTTTCGATATTTTGAGTTTTTCAGGAAAAACACCTTCATTGAATGATTTTTTAATCAGTACAGTAAGAGGAAAATATTACCTACCTATTTTGAAAAGGAAATACTTGTACGTACACATCATAGCTTGCAGTCATAACACCAATGCTTCAATATGATAAGTGCGCAGCGATGCGCGATGCGCCCGCGGCGGGGTCCGCGCGGGTTGGGGGAGGGATGGGGGGGTTGCGCAAGTGTGACGTCACGCGCGACATTTCCGTCGCGCGTGCTCTTTTCGCAATTGCGCCCTGCGCCCGGGCCGCATTGCAGGCAAAACAAGACCTCGACCTTCCAGGACACCGACCCTTCTGGCACCTGATATTCTGTTATACGTATCATTCAATCTGTTTATGATAGGGTCCCGGTCCCAATCACTATGTGTACGAGTAGGCGCATTTCCACACTGTAATGCTCGATGATAACCTTAAAACGTCAAACGTGACATCATTTCTACTGGGATGATAGCTGTCACTCAAGCTGTTTATTTATTTATTTAGTGATCCAACAGTTGTGATATTACATTGAACACTAGAGTAGATAGGAGATATAGGGAGCCAATTATAGAAACTCACAGGTAGTGAAGATACTGAACTAGTTCAAGCATTGTAACTTCCATCACTAATATTATTATTCATTCAGGGGATGACTACCGGGGTGTATCAAACCGGGTAACTGTGTTCTGTGTGCTACTTTTGAGTCGACTTAATAGTACATTACGATACAAGGGTTGTAAAACAAAGAAAGGCCGATATCGCAGATGTTTAAGGCCCGAGCCGCAGGCGAGGGTCATAAATATGCGAGAGAGGGCTTTCTGTTTTACGACCCGTGTTTCGTACACAATTTTACGTCACCACTGTGCCAAAAAGTGGGTTATTCCGGACGCGCAGCGTGCGGAAAAACGCGCTTTTTGGCAAGGTGTGGTGTAAAGTACTTTTTAATACAGTTGCTCAAAAAGTGCTACTTTACGTAGCTGTTTAGCGTGCGGAAAGTTGGTTTTCGCGCACTAGTGCTTTTCACATATTCCAATTTTTTTTAATTTATGCTTGTTCCAATGCATGACTCCTTTTTGCTGGGTGTTAAATATTAGTTTCCTTTAAACGTCGTAATCAACATAAAAACCTACTGTTAATATCAGAATACGAAAAATATACACATTTCATATTTTATTACTTACCTCTTCATCATTATAACACGTTTATTTTTTAATATTGAATATTTAAAAACCGTTCTTAATAAGTTGTCTGAGTGGAACGGAATAGCTGCCGAAACGCCTGTCAAAGAAGAGGCGTTTTTACTTACTGCAAGCATGTTTTAAGTTTCTATTAAAAACGTCGTTCAATACACGTGCGGAAATGTCATTCTTCACTCGTCCCGAGTGTTGCCACTCGCCTGCGGCTCGTGGCATCCCTCGGTACTCGTGAAGAAATGACATACTTTCCGCACTAGCATCGAAATGTACTATTTTACTATCCTATTTTAGAACGATATTAGAATTGAACACTGTGAATTTTTTTGTCACATATGTATGTTAATCAAACGTCTGTGCTTGCAGGGGTAAAGACAAGCCCTAGCAGCTTAGCGCATCAGGGATGTTTGCCGAAGCAAGAGTGGACTGCTTTTACGCCACTATGCGCAAAAGGGCCGCATCCCTGGTGCGCCGGGTGCGTGACAGTCCCAACAATATCCTGCAAATGATAGGGGATAGGATCGAGTCCCCCTATTTATTAAATTGTAGTAGGTTGCACGGTCCCAGTCAAACTTACGTATAACTACATTTATATATAGAATTATAGATTAGATTATACTAACACCTAAACGTAAGTCTTACTAAAAACATATGAGTGTAATTTACTTGAAATAAATGCTAATAATAATAAATAATAATAATAATAATTAGCGCCTCGCGTATATTATAGTGGGGTTTAGCACTGGTCCAGCCGAGTGACTCTCCGAGGAAGACCCATTTTTTAACGTTGGGGAAATGCTTTTATTCGTCCCACCCGGTTGGGGGACCAGGACGCGTATGACGGACTAACCGCAACAAACGTACCGTTTAGACTACCGTCTAAAACCCCAACGAGGTCATGTTCAATGATCTAGTCGATGAATAAGTGCTAATCAAGCTTATTAATACACATTTATGAAACTATATATCTTATGTATGCAAGAGACAAACTCTCATACCATTTATCTCCACGCTTAGACTGACAGTGGCGATTTATTTTGAATCTTTTTCCCTTGTAGAAATTGTGTTCGTACTTTATATACGAATTCAATGATTTTATTCATGAAATACGAGTAGGTATAATGATTTGCAGGCGCACCACCTCCGTTTAAGTGGCATTAGAGAGACTATCCCTGTCCTTGGTAATAGCAACAAAGGTCTTGCCTGCCCACATGAACGGTTCGTGGCCTACATGAAGTGATGGTGTCTGAGGATGAATCAACTCGGCGTGGGCTTAATTATCCGTCGGCTGTTCGTAATTACTAATTAGTACAATGCACTTGTGTCTAACAACCACGCTCGTGAAGGGGTTACGCTTCACCGCATAACTAATGGCCCTTGAGTCTATTAGACTATACGTCAAGAGTCTTAAGTAGACAAGCTCTTTTATGGCTGTAATGGAACGCGTACAGACCTGGAATGTGATTACTGGAGACGCAATGAAGACTGTGCCATTCGCACTTCAAAACTGACAGACTCCAAACTCTGTGTAAAGTAGCCTTTGATGTGGGTCCTGGCGGCATTCATTGCGGGTTGATATCAACTGGAACATAAATTGGAAAGTGACGTAGTCATAGGAGAGCAACACAATAGTGACCGCCGCATAGAACTGTTATCGTGATAGAAAATATTAATATTCCGCAACGCAAGCTAATTAATATACATTTATAATGAGGACCGGATCGGCGATGGCAGTTGAATCATTTCGTCGATCGACTGAACCGGTCAGACCTCTTACTTATGAAATATTTGTCTTCTTTATAGTCGATTGCGGAATTTTATAACTTTAGGAGATTAATTCGTCACATACATCTCAATGTGTATATTGATGTTTTTCACGTAAACTTTCTGACGCAGATAAGAGGCCGAGTAGTGTTTCGCAGATTGATGATGGATAATGAACTGGAATGCGGAATGTGTGTCTCAAATCGGTCTCCAAACCCAAGTGTAGTTTATGTCGGGCCGTGCGCTTGTTAGCTACCACTGCCACTGTGGCAGTGGCACGAATACCGACCGGACCTGCTGATAACATTCCAATGCTGATAATCGACGATCACAAGCATTCTTCGATAACCACCTTATCAGTTCATATCAGTCAAAACACTTATTTAACTTTGAATCTTATTCGCCATGCATAGGGTCCAAAATAACTACACAATGTGTAGACTAGATGAAAATGTAACCATGACGTTTCTTGAACAATATCTACACATCAAAAACCAATGTATTACAATATTAATTATTTATTAATTGGGCTTCTGCAATTACTTCACAGTTTACACCATTACGACATCATTAACGAACTCGTTAGCTAAATGTGCTAAACATTAAGAACTAGTACATGTAAGTACTTACTTAGGTCTTCAGTCTTAGTCTATGACGTAAAGTAATGCCGTTATAATGCATTGTTAGATTTATAGTTCTGTTTTCAATTAGGTCTAAAATCGAATAGAGCGGAGGTCGTGATATGGGACGTCCGAACAGTTATCTTTTCTCTGCGGATATTCTACACTCAAGCGCAAAAAATGGGTGCACATTGTATGGAAATTCAATACAAAGTGTACACATTTTATTTGCTCATAAGTGTAGTAAAAGTTATCGGAAATGTTTTTTTCTTCTCTGACCATCATGTCATGTGTGATGTGTGAACCCAAAGGAGTAGCGAGGAAATATAACACATAGAAATCTGTTAAATTGGAATCCAAATATACATATGAAGAAATATCGTTCTAATGTCAAGTGTTTACCTACCTGACGTTTGCCAACTTGCCAGCATCCGGCATGCGAGGGCACGGGGATGGTCCCCACTCCCCGGACTGCGCTCCGGTCGCTTGCGTGCGCTGATAACTGATAGTCATATTTACGTCACCAAATGGATAAGATATGTAGCGAGTTCTACGTATACTTTAGGACATTAGCACATCCGCGCCGTCTGCATAAGAAAATAAGACTTGGCTCGTAGAAAGGGACGTCCCTATAAGGAATCGTTTTGTTTCGTTTCTCTTTCATTCAAATCTTGAGACAGACTTACAATATCGGAAAGGGTCGCTTTTGTACCGAATCGGGCTCAACGCCTTCAGACTCCACATGCAGTCCCGCGGGAGCGCCCAGTAGAGACATCAACGCGCGCCATAGAGACTACATTTCCACTGATTTCTAATACCACAAAGTTATGCTAATTATTGAATATGTAAACGTATGTGTGTGCGTGGAGGCGGGCCACATTCCAGACGGCAAGGTCGGCTGCGCAGGCATTCACAGCACTTGCCGGCGACTTGTCTCATGCGAATCAGTGTACGCTGTGTGCGGCTACAGCTGACCTCCCACTACGTTTACTTGATACGCTTTTTGGGGTCAAGTTATATATAACGACTAGTGAAGTGAGTCGAGAGTGTCGAGACAGGTTTGTGAATTGGCCTCTCAAAATACGTTGTAAATTCCATTGCTATGAGTAAGGTGTGGTGTAAAACTTCAAGCAGATATACCTAATACTACTTAGATATTAAGGATGATTCACAGTAGACCGTTCCGCGTCCGGGCCGGCCCGTTTTCTATGTCAGCAAACGCAACGGCCGGCATATTTCTCTAGAAGAAAACGGGCCGGCCCGGACACGGAACGGCCAACTGTGAATCATCCTTTAATCAGTATTACATTTGACAACATTTCAAATTTTTAAGTAGTATGAAATCTTAACTCATTTCGTTAATTTGTTAACAAGAAACCCCAATTTTGACATTGAAAATGTCTTTTCGTTCGCTTCAGTATAGGGTCCCATTTCAGCGATTCCCTTATATTTCAGAGAGTTGTGAAATTATGAAATTCAAACTAGGCTCAAAAGACGCGTATTTACGAGATGTGTAAGATGCAAAGAGAATTATTTGAGAAAGTCCAGAACGAAAAAAGTTTTGGCCGAAATAGTGAAAAAAAAAAATCAATTTCCTCCGATTTTTTCATTTTGGCACTCGATATTTTGGAAACGAAGAATGATATCAAAATTTTGATCAAAACTCCTCTGAACAATTTAGTCGGCTACAATTTGAGCCTAAAACAAAGACGATCGGGTCAAGGGTTTGCGCTGTAGCCTAATCTTTTTGAAAGAAGTCAAAAAGTCAGAACGACTATTAGTAGGTAATATAATTTAAATTATTTTAAATCAACACAATTGTACAATTGTAGTTAGTTTTAGTTTTATATTTCAAATTGTTTAAATTAAACATGTATTGTTTCTATAATAAATTATTATTAATTATAGTTCGAGACAACAATAGCACATTATTGCAGTGCCCGGGAAATAGCAATTCGTGGATAAGTCAATGATGTTTTAAAAGACCAATATCTTCCAAAACCTTGGCAAATAAAATAGTTGATTGAGATTGCATAAAACAAGCCATTTTATCCGAGACAATTTATCGACCCGAGCCGCAGGATAAAATGAGTTTTATACATGAGTTATACATCTGCTTTTCACTTCGATTGCGAGAAAATTAAACAAATAATCAAGGTTATGATATCATATAATTTATCCTTCTCCTGGGGCCTAGGGTGTCATGTTGAATTCGACTTTGAAAATTCTTGTTATAGTTATAGTCGGAGTTTGGAGGTCGAGTTAATTTGAAGTCGCCGTTATCTTGCGTGAATATTAGTAAAGTGGCAAATGCCTTTTTATGTGGTTACCGTAACTTGGCTGCGCTTTAAAAAATTGCCAATTTAATAGGAATTTTGTATGTGAGCTATGTTTATATATTATATATCAACCAAATTGGCATAACGTTAGCAAATGTAATGCATTTTTTATTTTGTTGAGTTCATTTTCAATGTACCTTGATGGTCGTGTAGTGCACGAGATCTGTGTTTTTTTTTTTATATTTTTAAAACTATTGGTTTTCTAAATATTCACGAAAATGTGAAGAAAGCCTACATCGTAGTAATAACGTCACTAGTATGAAATTGTGACAGTCACAGCGCACAAAAGAACTGCAGTTCACTTTATTTAGTAAATTTGTATTAGTAACAGTGCTTCTGTATGATTTGTTACGCTGTGACGCCTTACTTGTCACTTACTCTCTTTTAGAATGAGAAACTTTTGAAATTGATTTTTTATATAAAATTAGGATATTTTCGGTAATTAAAAATGTGGTTTTACTTAACTTTTTATCAGATTCAGATTATTAATTTCTCAATGGTCGTATGGCATGGTTTCAAAATACAGAAAACAGAACATACACATACTGAGATCGTCAAGGAATTATACAATATTAGTCTATATATCAAATGAATTATGAAAAATGATAAAAATTTGGATTATGACAATTATGAATAACAAAAACAATTGGATACAATTAATAATAATGTCAATATTGTTCTTGTAAGGAGCAGCTTTTTGACACTGTTACGGAATGTAATGATGTTAGTTTGTGCTTTTATTACTTTGGGCAGTTTATTGTACAATTTTGGGCCCATGGCTTTGGGAGATTTTTTTGCCATATTTAACCTACACTTTGCTTTCTGTTTTCAGCATATCTAGTTGGACGTTTAGCATCATCTCCTACATGCTTAAATTCCTGAGGATTATTTCGAACGTACATAATTATTTCCAAAATATATGTTGCCACTGATGTTAAGATTTGCAGGTTCTTGAAGTGTTCTCTGCAATTTTCATTATATTTTGCGTTTATGAGGATCCGAATAGCACGTTTCTGCATTTTAAAAACACGTTCAGAATCTGTTGAATTCCCCCATAAAATTATACCATAAGAGAGGATTGAGTGTATGTATGCATAGTATGACTCTTTTAAATTATCTTGAGTACACCTTTTGCTAATTTCCCACATATTGAATCTACTTGCTTTTTCCACGAAAATACATGATCTAGTTAAAATCCCAATAAGTTCACATTATGTACATTTTGACCCGGGTATGTCCTTAAACTACGACCAAGACCACCGGGGAATGGGCAGCAGCATTCCTAAAGTGCGGTGGAGATACTGCGATCGCCAACCCGCATGCCAAGCGTGGTGATTATGGCATTTACCCCCCATGAAATTGGGGGAGGCCTATGTCCAGCAGTGGACGTCCTAGGGCTGATATGGTGGATGTACATTTTTAATTACTGTTCTATTGGGAAGAGTTACTTCAATTATATCCAGATCTCTATACCGCGTATTGAACTTCATTATGCTAGTCTTTTCTGAGTTAAGTGTCAGCCCGTTAATATTGAAACAGTGTTCTAATTTTAATATTGTGTTATTAATTTTCTTTACTAAATTTTTATTACATTCATCATGTACAATAACTGTTGCATCATCTGCATCTAGTATAATTTCTCCATCAATATCTAATTCTGAAATGTCATTTAAGAATACAGAAAACAGCGTATTCCTAATGAAGACCCCTGTGGTACTCCAATTGTTGTTCATTGTGGTTGAGATCTATAACGTTTTCCGTCTACTTTTATCTCAACCGTTTGCTCTCTTTCCGATAAGAATGATTTTAATAGTTTAACACTTTGATTATTTATACCATATGATTGTAGCTTGGCCAACAATAGCTCATGGCTCACCATATCAAATGCTTTTGATATGTCTACAAATATTCCAGCAACTTTCTTTTTAGTTTCCAAGCAAGACATTATAATGTCCATAAATGTATGTGTAGCCGATATAGTAGAGCGACCCGGTCTATAGGCATACTGTGCGTTTGACAAATAACTATTGAGTTCTAAGTGCTTTAAAATATCATTTGACATTATTGACTCTATTAGTTTTGATATTGTAGGAACTATGGTTATAAGTCTGTAGTTACCGACGTCTGTTTTTTCGCCTTTACCTTTATAAATTGGGCATAGGCGGGTTTTCTTAAGGGACGAGGGTTAAACTTTGGAGCCTAGAATGTTAATTATAAGGTAGGTAAATTGTTCGTGCATAATATTTATAAGGAGAAACAATACATGTCCAGAAATATCATAAATATCTTTGGTTACAGACTGAGATATTTTTCTTTTGCCAGCATTAGAAGGTACTCAGCGGTAATTTTTGCAAATTGAAATTACCTCGGAACTTCGGGAAATTACTAGTTAATTGTTCCATAGTTTGATGTATATCAGGTTTGTTATTAGTTGCCAGGTCTTTCCCTATTTGTTTGAAATAACAGTTGATATAGTCTGGTATCTTAGTGTACTAAATTGACTGTTGTGATGTTTGTTTTAAGGTTTCAATTATATTCTTGTACATTATTGGTCCCTTCTTTAACAATTGTCCACATCTCCCTTTTAGGATTCTTTGAATTAATGATTCGTGTTTCCGTATGTCTTCTTTTTGTATTTTCAAGCGTTTCTTTTATTTGTAGCTTCTTTTTCATTATATCCTCTATTTGATTTCATCGCAAAAATGCCTGCTTAAAAAAATGAAATGTTGTCAATTAACTGACCATCCGGGGCCGGGGCCGGGGTCGGGGATTACAATGAGATAACGCCTAACAATAGGCAGAAACGGCAGCCTGTAAACGCTTAATACTCTAGATAATGTTGGCACCGAACCGAATGTCAAAAAAAACCGCTACAATAATTAACTGACAATGTTTATCGTCCATACTCGGCTCTAGCACAAATCCCGTACTTAATAAAGATTCTAATGTGTGTTTTCATATGACAACATAACACAGCGATTGTACGTGTGCTGAGTCACATTTCGGCGATTATTGTTATCAGCGGAATGCGCGGTTCGTCGCGAGCTGTGTCACCCGCGCCCGCGCCGCGCCGCCGCGGCTGCGTACACACCGACATACATTCTACGTCCAACTTTACGATTATGACCACATTGTTTGCTCGCCGGAGACCTTGGACATTTATACATCTATTTTTTATTTGATTACTTAGTTAACCAAAATCCATATAAACATACATATACCTATATGTATGTTTATCACATGGGTAAACAAGACAGAACATAACAAATTGTGACTAGGTATTCGAGTCAAAACAAATTTATAATTAGGTAATAAAGACATCTGTTATTTAATTATGTACAATGAAAATATATACAAGCATACTTAACCATAATAATATAAATAAAATTAAAACTAACTTAAATCTAAAACAGGCCCTTGAGGCATTGTACCGAGGATGGTGGCGGCATTTCCTCGCTGTTTCGCAATGCTGATACGTTGAGCGAGGAAGCCGCCAGCTCTTCGGTCACCAGTTACGTCAATCAGACGCTTCGCAATTTCTGCAAATAACTTGTCCGCGCTGGGACCCCATGGACCTAGAGTTTCGACGCCAAAAGGTACAAAGATGTACTCTCTGCCGAGGCCCTTGTATTTATTACGCTTTAGAATTACGGCGTTTTCCGCCGCTGCAACCGCTTTTACTGTAGTCCGTTGGAGGTGAGACGGATTAGGTAATTGCATCAGACCAAATTGATTGCCATAATATGTCCCTGATGGATCGTTTTATAGGCAACCCTTCATTAAAAATGACAAAAGACATGAAAAAGTCAACCAGGTCATCAGAGTACGTCGTATCTCACGGACCACGATGTTGACATTCTGCATTGCAAACTGCCTCCGCCGGTCTCCCTTGACAACAACCATAATCTTTACGCGTAACTGATGGATACCGTCCGCTCTCTTCTTGTCCATCAAATCCATAGTGGTGAGAATGGTGAGTGGTACCTATAGGTGTACCTTGGTGTCTTATAGGTCAAGCAAACTAGACGCTCAAGTAAACGTGCCCGTTGACTCGCGCAGGCGCAGCGAGCAGCCGCGTGTGTCGCAAGACTCGTGTTGTCATTGAAACCTGTTAACACTGTTAGCACTCGGCTTATCACGGCGGCCGAGTTGGCCAACACGATTCCACATTAGATAAACTAGGCGATTGTGACTACTACCAGGCCCCTACTTCACCGACTTGACAATTGTCACCTGCATTGCTGGGTCGACAAGTAAAGGTTATATGACAACATCATACCTTTTTTTGCAGCACGAATGATGTTCACGAAAACCCGTGCACACTGTGAGCACGTCACGTGGGCACACCATTGATAATTGATAATCGCATAATTCCACTGAGAATTACGTAGTCGAATCGGTGTCTTAATTTTCTACTCGCCTCTTCACTCTTCTAAAGAATGACATATGTCCCACGGTTCACTACATACATATATGTATTATTGCGTGAATTATGCGCGCTGTGATTTTGGCTGTTATTCACAGCGCTTCTCGTCATCACCGTGTTGTTATTTTATTACAAACCCCGGCCTCGAGATATACTTGTGGTGAGGGGTGAGGCAGAAGGTGAGGCGAAACATAATACCTACGAGTATGTAGTCCAGCATCAGCGTCTCGCGTGCCGGCGGTTCCCACGGCACTCTCTCGACCAGACACGCGGGTAAATGCATACTGGATTGTTTTTGTCAATAATTTTTTTAACGGATTCCACATAGGTATGGTATGCCACAATACAGTATTAAACCTAGTAAAAAGATTCTTCAATCATTTAACGATTTCTAGTACTAGAAATATCATACTTGTGCTTTTTTTTATTGAACGTTGAACCCTGTTGCTGTTTGTCAAATGAGAGAATGAGACGTGGAGATGATCTGTGGGACGAGAGGTCTAAATCAACACATTTTTCAAATACAATTAAAAAAAAATACAAGTACGTTTATTTCGTCATCACAGGTCATAATCATAATATAGCTGTTACATTGGTGTTTCCAGTACGAAAACCATGATGAGCCCATTAGGCATACGAAAATAAAATCACAGTCAGGTCAATATGATATGTAATGAATTTATTAGCTTATACAATGCAATAATATAATTAAAATAATTAGAATTAAAATATGATAATAGTTACAAAATTTTGATGTCATACAAAGTGGTAGTAGTTATTTATTTATTTAGGCATGCTAGTATCATTAAGATAGTCCAAAACTCTATAATAACACCTTTCAGATAAAAAGTTAAAAAGCTTTCTTTTGAAGTCATTTAATGTAGCATTTTGCCAATCCTCAGGTAGTTTGTTAAATATTTTAGGAGCCATATTAACTAAAATATTATTTTTCATCAGAGCTGTTCTAAATTTAACATCGCATAATATTTCAGGTTTCCTGTATCTATAGTTTAATCTCGTTGCATTTTTTTTCATCTCAAACAAATTGGGATTGTTTTTAACATAAACACAACATTCATAGATGTACAAGCATGGAAAAGTCAAAACATTCAATGATTTAAAATGAGGTTGGCAGCTTTGTGAGGGAGTCAGTCCAACGATGGCCCTAATACATCGTTTCTGAGCTCTAAATACCATATCTCTATGTGTAGAGTTCCCCCAAAATATTATCCCATAACGCAAAGTTGAGACTACAAAACAGTGATACGCTGTTAGAACTGTTTTACGGTCACTTATTTTTGCTAATTTATAGAGAGCATATGAGAACTTGTAAAGTTTCTTGCACACTGCCAAAGAGTGCGATTTCCATGACATATCATTGTCTATATGGATTCCAAGAAACTTTGTGACATTAGTTTTGACTATACTATTACCTTCATAATTTACATTTAGGGATGGAACAATTTTTCTTTGACTGAATTGCATTATATATGTCTTATCTATATTTACCCTCAGGTTATTACTTTCTAGACATTTTATAATATTCTCAGTGGTCAAGTTAATTTCGTTTTCGTAATCATTAGTTAGGTCAAATTCTATAAAGATGGTGCTGTCGTCAGCAAATAAAATCATGGGATGGTTACAAGAATTAGTGATGTCATTAATATATAGAAGGAATAAAAGGGGTCCCAAGACGCTACCATGTGGTACCCCGTATTCAATTTTCCTACGTTCTGACATATATTTTTTTTCTTGTCTTGTCGCTGTACATGTTTCAGAAACCACAGTGTATTGTTCTCTGCCGTTTAGATACGATTTGAACAGATCCAAAGCAACCACGAATTCCATAGGTCTCTAGTTTTTTAAGCAGTATCTGGTGGTCAACATAGTCGAATGCTTTGGACATATCCATGTATACGGCACAACAGGGTTTTCTATCGTCAAGACAAATGAGAGCTCTCTTCACTTGATCGTAAATTGCTAAATTTATCGATGTACTTCTTCGGAAGCCTTTCTGTTCAGGAATGAGTATTTTGTATTTCTCCAGGAAGTTGTACATATTATAATATATTATTTTTTCGAACACTTTTGAGAAGACAGGCAAGAGAGCAATTGGACGATATTTAGAAGGGCTTTCTTTATCGTCCTTTTTATATAATGGCTTTATTGTTGCTAGTTTCAACTTATTGGGATAAACGCCTGTAGTAAAACTTAAGTTGATGATTTGAGCAAGTAGGGAAATCACTGACATATTTTATAACCCTAGTGCTAATTTCATCAAAGCCAACGCTGTTGGTATTTTTCAAGCTTTGTATGGTTTTACACACATCATTAGGTTTTGTTGGAGACATAAAAATCGAATTCATATTTCTACACATACTTATGTCCATAATTTTTCTATGTGTATGCTTAATTCAATCAGTTACGGATGTTATTATTATCAGACTATCCTCTTTGCACTAAGGTATTTACCTAGGTATTTTTGTTAAACACATTTGATCTAACCAAAGTTTTTTTCTCGTTTCAGATTAAGCGTTGATCGTGGGTGCTCCGAAGTTCGCTGGAGGGACGTGGTAATGTCCCGCTCGTGAGCGGCGCGTGCGAGCGAGAGCGCGATGGCGTCGCGCGCGGGGACGCGCGGGTCGCGGGGGGAGGCGCAGCGTGCGATCGACGAATTCGATGAATTAGCAGGTAAAAAACCAAAACACAACAGTGACCGCGATTCCATTTGACTGGATGAACAGAAGGGGATATCCCAAGGACATCGCTTTTGTTATTTATGTCTCTGCCAATTGCTTTGTTGGAAAAAGACTAATGATCTTCGCAAGAAAATTTTAAGTGGACAATGGCAATCAATATTGCCAATGCAATAGGTACCTAACCTACCCTGCCTACCTAATAAAATATATAATGTCAGAAAAACTATGAAAGATGTCATTGAGAAAATCGAACTTCTTCAGTGTTTTGAAAAATCCATTCCTATGTTACGTCTTGTAAAATGTAGTACCTGGGCGACCGAGCTTTGTCAGCATCTTTCGTGTTTTCTCGGAAAAAGACGGAAGAAAAAGAAAAGAGAAGAAAGTTTTTCCAAAGATGAGACCTAGCTAGATCGATTTTTCGTCGTAACCCCGGATTGTAGATTACATCAAAATCGTTAGGCGTGAATTACACTGAGACGGCATAAGGCATAAGGCACGGCGCAGGCGTGGCACACATACGGCACGGACGCGATTGAAGTTATACTAGAGACATTACACAGGCTGATTTTGTTGCGATGGCATGTCTTCCTCTTCAGAAGACGAAGATGCGCTTGCTTTGCTCAACTCATTAATGTACAGAATCACAGAAGATATTGGGTCCACCCTGTGTGGAAATTGTCAGAAAAACATAGATATGTTAAAATAATGGAAAAATTACATGAATATCCTGATCGTTTTAGTACAGTGTATAAAATGTCACAAAAATGTTTCCAAATTATATTGTCGAAAATACTCGTAAAACACCGTCTTCAGAAGCAGCATAAAAATTGGAGAGAACCAGTCTCTCCATATTTTATCCTGAACATTTCTATTACTGTACTCCGGCCTGGTATAGTCGTAAAGAGTTGGGTTTTCTTCAACTATCTCGCAGAATTCTATATTATATTCAATATCGTTACGCATTTTTGATGTTGATAAATTTATACGGCTCATACTGTATAACAAGCGACGTCCTCCTCGCGCGGCACTGAAATCGTGTCTGCTAGCGACGCGGAAACGGCGTAGCGAAGGCACGGCACAGGCGTGGCGAAGGTACGGCGCAGGCACGATGCCGCTTCAAACGTTTTCATACGAAATGTAGGAAGGCGACGTGCCGGTAAATTACACAGAAGCGGCGCGGCGCCGTATCTGTGCCGTGCCTGCGCCTCGCCTTCGCCTTACGCCGTCTCAGTGGAATTCACGCCTTAGACCTGCAGGCGTATGATGGTTGCAATTTTATCACTTATCGTCGCGGATAAAGTATTCGTCACGTTTTGACAAGTATGCGAGTGCCCGAGTGAGTATGCCATCATGCATCTTTTCCGAACTAAAAATGACAATTAGACCTATCGTATGCTGAGTCCTGGATCCACGAAATATTAAATAAATATAATATAGTTACAGAAATTGCTCGTTTAAAGATATTAGATACATTAAGTATGACAGTTCCTTGACAGTTAGCTTATTTATTTTTTCATCTTATATAAGATGAAAAAATAAATAAGCTTGTCAGAGGACCCTTGACTAAAAGGTCAAGGGTCCTCTGACAAGGTGTCATTAAACACTGACGCAACTTACAACGCCTGGTTAATTCATCAGGGATGCGATTCAACTTGTTTTAATCGACAAAAACGGACATCCTTAGGATATCGTTTGATTTATTCAAATATCTCCCTGTCATGCCGGAGATGTGCCATTTGGTCATCTTGTCAAGTACTGTCAGCCCCATAGCTGTCATGATCATGTCAGCCGCTCCATGACAGAGTAGTGGGTGTTAATATCACAATTGATGCTCTACATGTGTCTAAGATACACGGCCCATGGCCCTCATAAATTAACCACGGTATGCAACTGAATTTATTTTCGTTTGGGTGCCTTTTGAGTGTATTTCCTAATTTGCTCCTACGTTGTCAGGGCTGCGGGGCGCGGGCGGGGCCAGCCAGAGCGGCGCGGGCGCATACACGCTCGAGCACTTGGCCACCTTCACCGTGACGCGGGAGACCGGCATCGTGTACCCCGCCGACGGCATGCGGCGACTGCTGCAGCTGGAGAAAACTAACGGTGCGTATACCTAACGTACCTGGGACGACATCATGTTCCCTGTTAACGCTGTGTGGTGCCTGTTGCAACTGGAGAAGACTAATGGTGCATTACACCTGAAGCAGTTCCATCATTTGGCGACCTTCACCGTGGTGCGGGAGACGTCGTTGACCCCACCGACGGTAAGCGGCGCCTGCTATAGCTGGAGGAGACGCAACGATGTATGCACCTGGAGCAGCTGACATCTGACCACGGTCACCGTGATGCGGGTGACTATAATGGAGGCTTTTAAATAGAGGTGAACAGGGGCCGAGTGGACAAATCCAACGGCATTCCGATTGATTAACATAGAAAAACGATAAACAAATTAATATTAGGGGACAATCTTACAAATAGAACTAGTATGGGTACTAAACGATATTATATGACACGCGCATGTGACACCCCTGGAGTTGCAGGCGTCCATAGGCTGCGGTGACCGCTTACCATCAGGCGGGCCGTACGCTTGTTTGCCACCGACGTGATATATAAAAAATGGTATATAAAAAATATATAAGTACTTAAATGCATAGGAAACATCCAAATATCAGCAACAATTATAGTGCTCATGACACAAAACTAATGCCCTTACCGGGATTCGAACCCGGGACCTCCAGCTTCTTGGGCAGTGTCACTACCAACTGGGCTAAACAGGCCGACAAAGATCTACTGTGTTACTCGTAGTTCAGTCTAGTTCATCACTCGTTTCCCTTGCTATCTATCACATTGTTAATTACTTACTTTGCTTGATTGAAAGAATTATATTGTTGTGTTTCTTCACAAACTAAAAATATAGGGGAGGTAAGGCACAGCGGAACGTCATCTCGCTGGGGAAGTACCTCCACCTTACAGAAGACCGCAGCCATAATAACACCACTACTTGCTGCTTAGGTAGGTATGTGGTGTTGTGTTCCTGGTGGGGAGTAAGGTCGCCAGACCTCCCGAGGATAACGTTATTGTCCCTAAAGCTGTGTTGAGAGTGAAGGACCTGCTTCTATCTCTAGCACCTGCATCTATCTCAACACACCGAATTATAAATATAATAAAGCGTCCACAACGCGCTTGTGATTCTCCTGGCAACGTCCATAGGCAACGGTGTCTGCTTACCATCAGGTAGGCCGTACCTAAGCCTGTTTGCCATGGTCATTGTATGGCACAAGTGTATGGTGGGTAAGGTCTGTTATATTGCAATCCTCTCAGACCTTCGGAAGTTTTCCATTAATTCCAAAATGACGCAACACTACAAGTAGTACGGATTACTTTATCGTGTATGTACTTAACCAGCCTTGTCTTACGATACTTGTGTGTCGTGTTCAATTAATGCTTCGATAATTAATCTGATAACAGTAACAATAACAATTAATATTTTACGGCTTAAAAGAAAACAAAGTAATACAAATAAACAATGTTGCTAAATGATGTTTTGTATTCTGTTTCAGGAATATGGAGTCAGAAGATGCAACTGTGCCTGGACGGGCAGTGGGTGCTAGTCATGGACTACGAAACGGGGGTGAGTTATCCTTGCATAGGTATAATCGGTATCTCAAGTATATGGTATAATTCATCAAGTCAGTCATTTTGTATACTTTCCAATTGGAGTGGATAATTGATACTTTGATCACCCCGGGTATTGCTCATAGTGACGAATCTTTCAATCAGTTCACTCTTCTAATTAAGCCTTAGGGAGACTTGTAGCGACATCTACCGTGAAATTGCTACAACTTCTGAAACGACACCAACGTCTTAAGTTACATTCTTAATCGATAGTAACAATGTGCGCTGAGCGGACGATTCCGCCTGTATAAATATTTTGTATACTGTATGAAATTGTGCAGGAAATTAACTAACTACATTTTCTAGATGGATGGAAGTACTACCCCCAACCTCAATTATGTCAGTAAGATAAAAACTGCAAAATAGAAGTTGTGTAAGGCGTGTGAACGATGAGTAAAACGAAATGGCTTTTCAATTCTAACTGTTGTCATGCTCTAGTTATTCACAAAAGCAGATATAGACATCCGATTTTCATAGAATATTTTACATTTACTATTGTAGATCCATACATTGGTTCAGCAATCCAAACATAATGACGCCTTTGGCAATTGCAATCTTCACCCCGCGAGAAGACAGACGTACGCTTTTTTCACTACACAAACAACCTATCCATACCATGTAGGTGACATACTCATAGAAGCTAAACATTACGTGATGAATGTCGTGTGTGTTCCGCAGTCGGTGATGGAGCGGTTCCCGGCGGCGTGGGTGCACTCGCCCACGGCGTTCACGTCGCCCGAGCCGGCGGAGCTATACAACAATGTGCTGGCGTTTGTGGTGGGCCCGCCGACGCCGACGCCGTCCCCCGCGCCCGCGCCCGCCGAGCCGCCGCGCCGGGAGCTCCACATCTTCCAGTGCCACGACGTGGGTGCGCAGGCGCTCGTCGAGGAGCTCAACGCCCTCAAGTCAGTACTTAGGTTCTCATCACACCCGTTTGCAAGCGACGCGAGCCAGCGAGCTCGCTGTGCAACCGCGGTCACGCTCATTGGTCCGCGTTGTTTGCAAACCGTTCGCAAATCGCTAGTTTACACTAGCGATAAGACACTTACCAAAGCACAAAATATTCAGCACCCTTATTAACACTTTGAACGAAATTGACCGGCAGTGATACTTACACGCCAACTCATCTATCTATACATATACATAATAAATGTCTATGTCCTGACTGACTCATTCATTCACTCACTCATCAACGCACAGCCGAAACTACTGGAGCTAGAGAGTTGAAATTTTCACTGTAATTCAAGTTATTGGCGCAGACAACCGATAAGATGGGGTTTTTAAAAATTCAACTCCTAAGGGGCTGAAATGTGGGTTGAAAGTTTATATGGGGATGGAGTAAAATTTTAGGTGAGAGACTTGAAACTTTTTGTATAGACTCCTTATTACAATACACGAAAAGTAATTTTAGGGTTTTAGAAAAACTCACCCCTAAGCGGGTTAAATAGGGGCGCCAAATCCTGACTGACTGACTTAATTCTCTCTGTAAAGGACTTCCTAAGCGATAATAATTTGTAATGTCCTCATAGTTAACGAATTGTTTTTATTTATTTTAATTGTAAATAAATGTTCTTATTAAACTCATTATTTTACTACTTATTTAAAAAGTTTTAAATTGATATATTGGGTATTTAGTTGTAAGTATCTTAAGTTAATATTGTGTGCCCTAACAGGGCGTCATGGACTGACTTTTACAATGTAAGATCTTAATTGATATGTACATGATTTTGCAATTAAATAAATGAAATGAAATGAAATGAAATTAACGCCCGGCCTTAAGCGTTTGACTTGGAAAGCTGAATTTTTCACAGCAGGCTGTTTATATGACGTAAGTAACCACTAAGAAGGGTTTTTTAGAAATTCCACTCCTAAGGGGGTAAATTTCGGTATCGATACAAACCCGATAGGGTTTAACTACACTTTTCTGTCAAACCAATGTATAAATTTTCTATTGTAAATATATATAAAAAAATGGGGGCGAAATTCTGTATGGCGATCGTATGATTTTTAAAGTAAAAGTGTAAGATTTTGTACAAAGACGCTTCATCTTTAGATACGGATATCTTTAGATATGGAAAGTACTTTTGTGGTAGTTCGAAATTCACTCCCTAAATGCGTAAAATTGGGGTTGAAAGTTTGCATGGGAAAAGATCATGTACAGGTTAGTCAGTTCTTTTTATTTTATTAACAGGTTATATTTTATACTTAGGTCACAGAATATGTTTTATTAATAGTTTTGTTTGAACGTTTCTTATTTCCAATTAAGATACCTCTCTACAGACAATAATTATATAAGAGGTACCCTCTACCACTTCTCTAAGACACTCAGACGGGAGACGATGAATATCCTCAATAAAGGAAGAGATCTCGAACTGACGGTGATCACACAATAAAGATTAATGAATTAGAGGTGGACAATGGACAATCGCTGGGCAAATACCTTACAATCCTGTGCTGTCACGTACTTTCATTCCTCATATTAATGTAAAGTTATGCAACTCTGTTCAAAGTATCAAATACACCACGTATGTGAACTAGGGTGATCGAGCGGCATTGACTCTCGAAAATGAGAATGATGAGATAAAAAATTATTAAAGCGGTCAATACCTAAGTAGCTCCGAAGCTGTGTGGAGGATTTTGAAGTTTCTCTTTCATGAAATGTTTCCTCCTGTATTTCACCTCACTGTTCGACTTTAAAATGGTCAGCGTGTAGGTATACTTCACCTCCAACAAACATCTCAGAAAAGATAAACATTAAACAGGCCACCTTAGACTACGTTACTGGCTTTCTTTGCAATGCACCCGTAAGCATAACCGCTACTAAATTGTATAAGGAAGTGCTACAATAAAAAATAATTCTACCTAAAGTTGTAATTTCTACATAATAACTACGATTTCTTTCGCATTACCAGAATGGATGTGTGCGCGTTTGTGAGTTGTGTTTAGTTATTGTTAACTTGGTATGTCCTTTTAAACAACAACACTTCCCTACAAACGCAAACTAGGCTACAATTTATTGTTTTGCGCGTGCGAAGCCGCGGGCAAAAGCTAGTTTTCCATAAGCGATAGAATATGAACTAAGCAAGAAGGTAACTTGACAATGTGCGTCATAAGTGTCATAACACTACATTCGTCATTGGTATCGTAGGCGACACAACATGCGATGCCTTTAGGTGTTCTTGGCGTTCAAAGAGATAAACATCTCACTCATGAAAGACGGTTTAGAAGAAATAAATAAATGGACTACGGTCTCCACGCTGGTGGATATGAAACTTTGCAAACACCTTTGAATTTCTTGCAAACGCAAAAATCGTCAGTGGATTGAAAACGTCATTCTAGCCGACCGGTGTAACTTCCAAACGGAACATAATTCATTTGCGTCACCAAGTTTTCTTCATGCCTTTGGATATACAACAATGAGTTTCTTCGAGAAAGAAATCCTTGGCTATTCTCGAAATTATTCTCAAAATAAACACAAAGCATTTAGATATCTACACGAGAAGTAATCTGAAGGTGTATGTATCTCACACATCAAAACAACATATGTTTTACGTTTAAGAGTAGCCTGAGATTAGCGAATGAATCGAGATGATAAGATACAGTGACAGTGAGATGGGCGCGGGCCAGTGCGTGTCAGCATCCCGCGAGATGCACTGCCAGAGGCGACTGCGGACGCGCCGCGCCCAATACCGGTACCTACTGTACTTGTTGTACACACGAAGGCGGTTATTCTGTGCTCATGAAGGGCTGTGCGTTATGTTATTTTTGCGTTCTTAAAGGCCTTTGTGCACACAAACGAGACTCGCATCGATCAGTCAAACCGCGTAATGTAGTGAAACTCGCATACGACTCTTGTACGTGTCTAAATAGGCTTTAGGCTGGATTTAGCGCTCGAGCGAGGCCTTTGGTATTTCTGTGCAACGTATTGGCTGGTTGTAACTGACAGTGCGCATGGAATACAACCGACCGACCATCCGCGCATACCATCGGTTGATCAATAATTCCAACCCTAGACAAGCAGACGCTAAGTGTCATAGACTATATGATTTCAAACACAACCAGAGCTTCTCCGCCTTCGTGAGATCATAAAGACTGCCTCTCGTTTTCAAAATCCTAGGAAGTTCGAGATCTAGCTTAAGGATCTTCCGTAAAGATTTCTTGTTCTATGTGTATGTGATTTTTCCATGTGTGAATAGTGTGTGTGTTTCAGGGGTGGCGGCGGCGGCGTGGGGGACGCGGGGCGGGACTTCGTGATCGAGCGCGAACGAGAGAGAGAAGACATTGAGCGTCCACGCAGACAGGTGGGAGCAAAGCAACATCATCTGCAAATTCCCATAGATTGCCATATGCCTCCTTTAGACCTGAGAGATAAGTAGGCTGCCCACGCTGTCAGTTAGGAAGAATTTCGACCGCACGCAGTTATCCTTTATGCAGTTCGGTTCTTCGTCATACGAGTATAGACCGCCTGGTATAGAAAGCTTATGATCGTTTGGGATTAATTTGTGGAGTTCCCTGATATTTATGATTACGCGCTTACAACTTCCAAGTCTACTGTTTAAACTTAAATCGTATCGATCGCGATTAGAATGCAAATTATAGTAGCATATCGTTTGATGCATCGATTGATTTAATTGTTTAATTTCATTCGCTTCTGAATATGTTCTGGAAACAATCGATACAATCGGCATCAGCGATAAGTTATCGGTAATCAGCGGCGATAAGTCGCGGGGCCTCAGTTGTCGTGGTGGGCGCGCGGGCGCTCGGACGCAGAGTCTGGAACCCAGCTGTATATCCTGCACCAGTATACAGCATGGCCCGCATGTACCACACGCTGACGCGCCAGCAGTGGGAGGCCGTCATGACTGTGAGTGTCCCCGTGTGATAACACGCGTCAAAACAGTGTCAACACTAAGAATTATTTGTGGAACGGAATTGTTTTGTTTGCTAGCACCGAAACATGGTTATGCGTGTGGTGTTTACTATAATTTCTACTATTACTAACATTGACATAATGATTACTAAGTATATTGTTATATTATAGAAATTAAACTGGACTAGAAAACGCTCACTCCTTCGTCGAGATTGCTATTTACTATATACATATATGTTTTGTTCATAGCGTAAGTAATAGTGAGGTGTTTCTTTATGAATTGAATTATGTTTTCAGTGAAGTGTTGTCGTGTTGCAGCAAATGTCGGCGCAGCTGGGGCGCGAGCGCGAGCGGGAGCGCGACGACGCGTCGTCGACGGGCTCGGAGCGGCTGTACGAGCAGGACATCGCCATCCTCAACCGCTGCTTCGACGACATCGAGAAGTTCATAGCGCGGCTGCAGCACGCGGCGGCGGCGGGCCGCGAGCTGGAGCGGCGGCGGCGCGCGCGCGGCAAGCGGCAGGCGGGCGCCGGCGCCGGCGCGGGCGACGGCATGCTGGCGCTGCGCACGCGCCCGCCGCACGAGCGCGACTTCGTGGACGTGCTGCAGAAGTTCAAGCTGTCGTTTAACCTGCTGGCGCGGCTGCGCGCGCACATTCACGACCCGAACGCGCCAGAGCTGGTGCACTTCCTGTTCACGCCGCTGGCGCTGATCGTGGACGCGGCGCAGGACGCGGAGGGCGGCGCGGCGGGCGGCGCCGGCGCCGGCGCCGCGGGCCCGCTGCCGGCGCGCGTGGTGCAGCCGCTGCTGACGAGGGACGCGCTCAACCTGCTCGCCAACTGCGTCACCAGCAAGGAGACCGAGCTCTGGCACTCGCTCGGCGACGCTTGGCTCATACCCAGGTCGGTTCATTTAAATATGTATTCTGCAAGTATCATTTTTCAATGCTTCACCTTGCGCAAGTTTCTCCCTCTAATTACTGCAGAACTGATTCTAGAATTGGAATATTTTATATGCCTGTGGTGCTATTTAATGTGAAGAAGTGTATACAAAACTTGCGAACTAATTGTATGTATAGCAAAGATGTATCCACCATATCAGCCAAAGGACGTCCACTGCTGGACATGGGCCTCCCCCAAATTCACGAGGGGTATATGCCATAATCGCCACGCTTGGCATGCGGGTTGGCGATCGCAGTATCTCCACCGCACTCCAGGGATGCTGCTGCCCATCCCCCGGTGGCCTTGGTCGTAGTTTTAGGACAAAGATGTATAGCCGTAGGATATTGACCAACACGTACCAAAGTAAGTTAAGCGAAATATTATGTAGTGTTAATTACTTATTCACTTTGCTTATTAAAATTTTAAATGTGACTTGTTTGTTAACGTCCATTAATTCATCCATGCTAATCACACACCATCGTCGAAGCTTAGATACATTATTTTCGTGACCTTGTGTGTTCCGTGTCCGTGTCCCATCTAAATATTATTAAGTTATTACGTTTTTCCTAAATGTTTATGGATATAACAATCTTAGTCCCAAAAGCATAATAAAAAATAGCCTAATTAAAATTACAAATAAAAAAATTGGCCCAAATCGCTGTCAATGGGGAGGGTGCCCTGAATGCTGGCTGTATTACCTCGCTCCACGGCAATACTTATTGGCTGAGCGAAATAAAGGCCAGCCCTCTGGTCACCTTAAGCCCCTATTAGACGCTTCGAGAGATCTATGAATAGTCGACGTGCGCTCGGCCCTAAATTAAATGCATGCACTTGTATTACTTGTATTTCGCTTGCCAAAATAGCACTGTGATTATACCTATACGTGGATCATAGCTGTAACACCCAAGTATATTTACGTCAGTCACAAATGTTTTTAGCGTTCGCTATTTTTAGACTTAGTTAGTTAATCTGATTAAAGCGGGCCCATTAGCATGGCATGTTCCGATAGCGGCGCCGTTTCGACCAGATACCAAATATGCTGATAGCGATGGAAACGCCGGATCATCTCGAGGAGAGATTAATACAGGGTTCTGATATCGAGTCTTTGTCATGGAATGGTTGAGCGAGCAAACGGCTGAAGGCAGTTAAAGCTTGTTAAGGAATATATACGAGTATATATATATATATATATATATACTATAGTTTTTAAAATAAACATGACAATTATAGGTTCG
Source organism: Notocelia uddmanniana (assembly GCA_905163555.1). Classification (NCBI taxonomy): domain Eukaryota; kingdom Metazoa; phylum Arthropoda; class Insecta; order Lepidoptera; family Tortricidae; genus Notocelia; species Notocelia uddmanniana. The sequence continues at coordinate 17,095,043 of LR991075.1, read as the reverse complement.
ACTTCGTTAGTAACTTCCCTTACCTTCGTGCCATGAGGCCACAAGCTAATCGTAGCCCCGTCACGGAAATGTAGTTCTTGTAGTATGCTACTTAGATCTTTGTCATGTACAGTCAGCTGCAGAGAAGCGTGACCCTCCCCCCCCCCAGCATAGAAGTTTGTATGCTGGGGGGCACATTGTCTGTGTGGTCGGTAAAAACATAAAGTTAGGTATACGTAATAACACTTAAAATTGTTCAAACTCGTCTTCGCACAGAACAAGTACTTTCTTGAATAATTTACAATTTTCAAAATACTCGTATTTAAAGGTAATTTATTAAAAATCGATGATGCCATTTCGAATAAACTTTTCGAGAATCATGTGCATTGCGATTTTATTAAATCATGTGTGAACCTCTAGTTGATAAAGGGGTACGCGGCAATCTTTTTTTTATGACATAGGAGGCAAACGAGCAGACGAAGCCTGATAAAATAACCATGTTACCTATACATATTACACAGACGATACTTATAAACTTATTTCATAATTCATTTATTGAAACCACGGTATAATACAGGTTTTATAATATTATTATAGGTTTATTATTCATTTCATGGTTATTGTTATTTTTCCAAAGGATCATTAGCATAAATAAGGGTAGTTGTTGAACAAACGCTTTAATTGTCTGACTTGTGGGGGTGTGTGTTGCAGAGAGCAGTGGAAGACCACGATCCCGCCGTACCAGCCCGTGTTCATGGACGGCTGGTCGCCCGACTACCAGGTCGACGACCAGCCGCTGCGCAGGTATACCTTACATCACACACACTATTAGCTTGCTCAATGAATCACCGTCAATTAGCGTTATACCTTATACATCACACACACTACCAGCTTGCTCAATGAATCACCATCATATGGCGTTATCATATGCATATGTTAGCATATGTAATCAGTGTTTAGGGTTGCACCAATTTATGATTACATACTATCCGCCTCTCAACCCGCCAACGGAATTACAGCTAACATTCACGGGGCTTCAAAATATACATTTGTGAAGCATTTCTGCAACTTGATCATGGTCCATGGAAAACTGTTGCTGGCGCAGATCAAACCGAACAATGGTAAATAAGAACCCGGCAGCTGTCATCCCATAGAGAATTGACTAACTTTCTATACAATCATATTTGAACGAACACCGCTAACGATTACAGTTGGTTTCGTGCGACCCACTCAATCTCAAGGACTACTCACCTCTTGGGTGAGGTTCCAAAGTAGACCCGGCTAACGATTACGTCACACAAAATGTCTTTGTTGCTTTTGTTTGTTTCTGAAAATGTACTGGCTGCTTGTGCCTCATTTGTTAAATGTTACCATATCAGTCATTAAGATTCAATGGGGTATTTTACGCCGTGATTATTATCACGCGATACACTCATACCACGTGATCACGTGAATATGGAAGCAAAATTCAAACAATTTTAAAACTTGCGATAATATTGACATCCCAGTATTGCGATAATAATAATCGTGTAAAGGGCCCCAATGTCCCGCTGTGCTTACCGTCGCGTGTGTGTTTGTGTATGTGTTGTGCGCGTCAGGTCGTCCCCGCGGCGCGTGTCGGCGGCGGGCGAGGCGGCGCCCGCGCTGGCGCCGGCGCCGGCGCCGGAGAGCTACTACGACCGGGACGAGCCCTCGCTGTACGGGGAGCGGGACCACTACCCGCCCTACACCAGGTATGCTTCTGTGACGCCGTATTTGCCTTGTCTGCGCCAAACCACGCCAACAATAGCAGAATGAGATTGATCTCGCTGGAGTTCCCCTAACGTACAATTCGATCTGATTGAGATTTGTTTCCACACTTCCATCTCTTGACGGTTATAAAACCTTGAAATCTACACACTAGTTACTAGTTTTTGGCAGCCATCATTTCCTTTTACTTCGTACCTACCTTTTACAGCAGACTATACCTTACGAGTAAATCATATTTACGAATGGCGTCCGAAATGACCAAGCCTGCTTTATCGATATCCTTTAAAAGACGCTGTGCTACGATCCAGGACTATATGTCTGGAGAAATGGAGAAATTTAACTGAGTGTAATGTAGGTTTAATGCTATCATATGATTATCGACCTAGTTCAATGGTCTGCATACTAACATAGGCACAGCTATTAATATGAGGCATATGTGTCCTCCTGCTGTTGTCAGATCTTATTAAGTGCTCCGGCCACCTCCACTTTAGTTGCAATGGTCATGTCGACACCCGAAAAATTGTATCTTCATTACCAGCCTAACTGTCGTGCGTGTGCGCAGATCGCCGGCGCCGCGCGCGCGCGACGACTCGGGCTCCGCGGCGTCGTCGCCGGAGCGCGAGCCCTATCGCCAGGACGATGACGGTCAGTATCCAGCCTGCTTGCTATACAACAACTATACCTATATAACTATCCTTCTTCCTGTGTCCTTCTCCTACGAGTAGATAAAGAATCTTGACAAGTTAAGAAGTAGCTTTGAATCCTCATTTAGCGAATCTCAACGGTTTGGAACTTGCCCTTTGGCCGTGATCATCATCATCATCAGCCTATATACGTCACTGCTGAGCAGGCCTCGTCTCAGGCAATAGTCCCCACGCTGACCCAGTGCCGATTGGGGACTTCACATACACCTTCGCAAATGTTTTCAGGTTTCTTGACTTTGTTTTCCTTCACCGAAAAGCTAACGGTTAATATCAAATGATATTCAGTAGTACTTACTTAATTTATTTAAATTTGATATGATATTGTTAGAAATGTTAGATGTAAGAAATTAATTTCAACAATTGTAAAATTGTCAATGAATAAACAAATTAGTACATAAGTTCTGAAAAACTCATTGGTACGAGCCGGATTCAAGCTCACAACACAACCGCTGGTTGATAATCGCATGCTTGTACCACTAGGCTACCGTAGCAGTCCCGTAATCATTATGCTACATTTCGACTTGGTTGTTATAAATTCTTATCCGTATATCGTCCGTATTGCAGATGATTTGGGCGAGGCGTGGGCACGCGGAGTCGCCGCGCGAGGCGGTCGTGTCGTGCGCGTCACGTACCCGCGCACCGCCAACAACGACAAGGAGCTGAGTGTCGTGCGCGGGGAGTACCTCGAGGTGAGCCAGACACACGGGGCCGCGGGGTGGTCGTGTCGTGTGCGTCACGTGCCCGCGCACTACCCACGAGCACAGTTTTTTTAAATATTTTATACCACGTCGGTGGCAAACAAGCGTACGGCCCGCCTGATGGTAAGCGGTCACCGCAGCCTATGAACGCCTGCTTGGCGATACTTGGAGAATACGGCGCACGTGAAAATCAAAATGGCACCCCCAAATTATTTATGCACGTCTAATTCGCAAGCACGTTATTGTTGTATTCTTGGAGCAGTTCGAAGGGCCTTCATAAGCTAGCGCCACACTTTCCTGTCCTCAGCCAGGTTTTTAGCCTCCCTCCAGCTTAATCCGACTACCTACTCGCAGCTCACTCTCAATTGTCCGCCGCCATGCGTGCGCTAAGCACCCCCTGACTTCACTTTCCGTCCGGCGGCTTCCACTCTACAAATAATTATGTCTTATCTTATCCACCTCCATCAGGGTATCGCGGTCTCCGTGCTGCCGGTATATTCTCCACAAATCCTCATTTAGTATGGTTTTTGGCCTGGAAATGCGAATGATCGCCCTTGCAGCTTGTCCAGCAGGCCCTTCGTTTGTCTCCACGTTTCGAACCCAAAAAACAAAACTGACCCGCCAGCCCATGCTACCATTACGAGAATACGAATGGGTTGCACCTAACCTTCTGCATTCGTAAGCAATGATCGTTGAAATTTGACTGTGTGAAAAGTTTGTTAAGTTTCTATGGGAGCTGCCTAATCGTAAATTAGTGAAAGCAACCATAACGTGGGGACGTGTCGGCAGGTGCTGGACGACTCGCGCAAGTGGTGGCGCGCGCGCAACCGGCGCGGCGTGACGGCGCACGTGCCGCACACCATCGTGGCGCCCGCCGCCGACGCCGACCCCAACCTCTACCCCAACCCCATCTACACGCACTACCAGGTAATGTCCACATCATCTTTATATGAAACAAAGCACGGGTAATTGCATAGGCTGCTTTTCGTTACAATAAAGCCGATTTACATTATGCATAATCTAAACTTACCGAGCGAACGAATGTACCGGGCGCGCCACCGCGCCTAATGCAATCCCGGCTTTATAATTTTACCGCTCACGCCACCCAACAGGCTGCAACTTGGTTAGGTACAATAGGTACATACTATCAGGTAAATGTGCTAGAGCTACATTTTCATTTACATGTTACTCCTCTACTGCTTTTTTCTTTATGAACTTCATAATGAATAAACCTTCAATGACTGTAGGACCAGCCACGGGCGCGCCACGTTTCTTTTGATGAGCAGTATAGCACGCCAATACATTTTTATAAGTCCCAGTCCAAACTTTATCCCTTATCAGGTCGCTCTTTGAGGGTGGACACTAACTCGTGTCCTAATGCTCTGGTGTTTGTGTTGCAGGAGGGAGGCGGGCGGGGCTCGGGCGGCAGCAGTCCCACAGGAGCGGCGGGTAGGAGCGTAGGCGCGGGCGTCGCGCGCGGCGACACCCGGGGTGACTCGCGGGGCGACTCGCGGGGCGACGCGCGGGGCGACGCCGCGGCCGACTGGGTGCGGCGCGAGCGGCTCGGCAAGAAGGGCGAGTTCCGATACTTCTAGCCGGCGACCGAGATTATCTTATAGTTTTATATCTGCTCGTGAACGCGCCGCACAAGCCCATCCGATCAAGTTTGCGGTAATGTTAACTGACGGGTTTTCACAAAGGACCGCGCGCTCCATTGCTTAAATAAGCGTTCGTGCACCTCAAGCGTACGATTTCAATGATCAACTTGAACTTGTTCTGACACACAATTTATTAAGTCCACGGGAAATGAAGTCTTACTAAGCATTTAGCGTCCATGCCGCGCCGTCCACTAACTGTAGTTTAACCGTTAACCCGTCTTTGGGATTAAGACGAGATAATTAAGATAATTTTCAACGGTAAATGCGACTATGCGTGCTTACATGAGATGGCGAGCAGTTAAGGAAAGATTAAATCACGCAGTCGCGCACTTTAATAAACCAAAGCGGCCCGCCGCGTAAACGTAAATAGGCATAATCAATATTACATATCAGTAGTGTATCGTGTTACCGCGACATGGTCGCCGGCGCGAGCGTCGGAGCCCCGCGCGTGCGTGCTTCTGTCCGTCATGTGCTATGTATGTTACGCGTGAGTAAGGATTTGTCCCACGGAACAAACGGGGTATTGGGTTTAAACCGAGTGTTAAAAGTTCTAGCCTTTTGTAGTCACGTGTATGAAACTTTTTGGCTTAACAGTTTGAGTATTTAAGAGTGGGTATTTCTGAAGACTCGAGACTCAAAATGAAATTCAGTGTGACAAATCCTAAACCCCTGCAATCGTAAAACGAAACAAACCTAGTGGTATATTTGTTAGATCTAAACAAGAGTTTTACTCGTGCTCATGCCTGGATAAGCCGTAATTTTCGGTTCAGCTGTGTACTTTAAATGTTTGCATGGAATGTGCGCAGGATGTTGTAAAGTGTATAATGAATTCATGGAGTGAAACTATACTTAATGTTTTGTATCGTTCTAAGATTGAGAGGTTAATGCAACGCTGGCTCACTCGACATAGCAGAACTGCACCCCGAAGAATTCCAATTTTAGGGATGGTTTTCTTCAAGACTTACTTCTTGAAGAAAACCAACGCTAAAATGTTTGTTGATGCAAATTGGCCAAATCCTTAGCTTTAAGCCGCAGCTTACTGCGTAACTGTGTTTGGAAACGTAGCTACACAATTATAATATGCGGCAGTACGTAAAGCATTTAGTTAACGACGCGTGTGTTACACGTATCGATGTGTGTATATGTGTGTGATACACGTATCGATGTAGGTATACTCGTATGTCAATGAGCCAGCGAGCAGCGAGCGTGTTCAGTGTGGAGCTTACACGATCCCTTATACAAATTAGTATACGTATCATTAGAGTCTATTGTTTTTTATATTTCAAGTCAGATTCTATAAGCTGCTATATTATATTTATTGTACGATAGACGAAGATACAAATAAGGCTATAAATGTTAACTAATATATTGTCGGAGTGCGTCTAGAGTAACCTGCTCCTTGTTTGTATACATTTTTTACATTAAATTTTTTATTGAAACTTTGTGTGTGTCTATTTGTGCTTCGCTCCTCCTCGGTGTTCCCCCTCCCTCGGGGTGCTCGCGCAAAGTGCACGCTATTTCAAGCTGGATATAATAGCATTTTTTTATTCATCTACATACTTGACTTTAAACGAGCCCCTGACGCTTGATGTTAGTGCAGCAAACTATGGGGGGCTTATTCAAGGCGTTTTACCAGATTATGATTTCACCTAGAGAGGAGTAGTATCTATGGCATCACAAAATTTACCGTACCATCTTAATTTTTTTTTTAAATCACTCCTTTTTTTCTTTTGTAAATACTGTCACAAATAATTTAATTTCTTTTCTTCTTTTATATTTGTATAACTTGCAACGTATTTGACAGACAGCCAAAATTCGCAAAGTTGGTGGTTCAGATTAAAATGTCTTGCATAAAAGCCTCCTCGATATTCTATTATAGCAGCGTTTTTCGCCTTAGGGTGGTATTCCACTCGTTCAATATCTTTGTCCAATTTCTTTGTCAAATCTTTGATCAAATTTCTTTGACGGAGGCCCATTCCACTCATCCAATATCTTAGTCCAAGTTTTTTTTTACATGCGTAGCCATATTGATTTAAATGTCATCAGAATCTTTGATCAAATGTCGGGGTCCCATCCAAGTTGGATGAAATCATCCAATTTCTTTGATCAAATGTATATTGGACAAAGATATTGGATGAGTGGAATACCTCCGTTAACTGAGTCATTCGTTGATACACTTGGACTTCTTTGTTAGCAGAGTGCTTTGCTTACGGCGCCTAAGTACAACCACTATAAGCTCGCTAAGTTGTCAAAGTTATTGCACCTGCTTATCTGACCTTTTCAATATGACTTAACCCTGACCGTTTACAGTAAGTTCCCGTACCCGGAAAGGTACTGCAAGTTGTCCTGTTAAGTCACTTTTTGCAAGTGCAGAGATAACTTTGGAAACTTTGACTGGCGAGTAGGTATAGACACATAGACCGTCCCGTCAAGGAATCGAGCCGAGAAAGTCGTTATTGCTCTCTGTCTCCCACGCGAAGTTGAAATATGTGATCCATGTCACCTGTCCCTGTTCTTCTGTCTACTTGTATCGTCGCAAATGGAAACTGCGCTTGTTATGCTATGTGTCGTGTCAAATACTCCTGGAGTCGCTTGGGTGGTCAGCGCAGCATCATGTAGAAAAGTGTGTGAGTGTGCAAATCTTCGTGGGGTACTTAGTGTTGTGTGGCAGCGAGTACAGAAGTGTATGGTTGTAGACAAGCCGCCGCCGCCGCCACCGCCACCCCCGCCGCCGCCGCCGCCGCCAGCACCCGTCAACACTGACACCATCAAGTGTGAGTAACCAGACATTCAATATCATATTTGAAACATCTACATACATATACAGTTCAACTTATCAATTTACAAGTTTTATAGCAATAAGTACCTAACGCAATTCTCGTTACAAAAACTGACTAAGCAGGTAATGAGGATGGTTTGCGTTGTATGTTGTCGGTTGCAGCGACGAAGTCCGCCGCCAGCACGGCGGCGAGCGGAGGCGGCGGCGAGCTGGCGGACGAGCTGCGTGCCGTGCTGCCGCAGATCCAGCAGAGGCGCAAGCTCATCGAGTTCAAGAAGACGCCCGAGGTCTTCATACACCAGGTACCGTTTTTGCGAACAAACGACCACCAGGCAATAAGGTTATCGTAGCCGGTAACGCGATGTTTGCAGCTGTTGGAGTGCAGCATGCACCACGTTGCCTTATAATCAGTTCGCTAGTTCTACCACCATATACCATGGATCTTTTCATCATGTAGTTAGTAGCAGCCAATGTAGCCAAATATGGCAAATATATAAGACGGTTGCGTTATATTTGGCCACTTTGACTGCTATTATGATGCTGATTGTTGCTAGGACCTATCTAGATAATATAGTGTGGCTAGCTGTAAAGAATGAAGAGGGAATTTATGTACAGGGAAATTATTTCAGGTGGCCGGTGCTAAACTTACCCCCTGAAGCTTTGTGAGCCCCATACCCCTAATACACGTGCATACGGGTCGAGAACTAGTGTAGATCTGGTGATGTTTATCAGTTCATACCGTACTTAATGCATGTATCTACATCACGTCCACTCGTTAAGCTTGAGTAATTGAGATAAACCAACCGATTATCGGCAAATTATCGGTAAAATTATTTCCAGTCGGTCAGTCAGAACGCTTGATTTTAGATAGAGAGTCACGTCTCGAAGAGTCAGTAAACCTCTGTAGTCCGTCTAGCAAAATTATAGCAGTGATGTCCAGTGGATGTCATTTATTTCACCTTTACACAGCCTGCACGGCTGAAAGATGCAACTTTTTATAAATACCTAAATTCATCAATCTAAAATTATGTCACTTGCCCAGCTAGCACGATAGGTTATGTGGGCATGTTTTATGTGACGTTTTAATACACGTCGGCCGTAAAACTGGGCTGGGGACTATAACCTATACCGGGTGTACAATCCAAATGGGTCAGTATGGTGAAGTCGGAAACTATGAGAGATAGTGAGATATTTGTTCTTAGGAACCATGACGTCGATTTTAGATTTAATAATAATTACATTCAAACTTTTTTATTAACTCTCAGTCTCTCATACATAACCGGGAATCGAACCAGGTCAATATTTTTGTAACCGCGTTACGTAAAAAGGACCAAATTTGGCAATGAAATCTTGTGTAAACATAACTGACAGTAAATTAGACTAAAATACCCACAGTTTTATTAATTTGCAAAAAGTCGTGAATAATATGAATCGATCATCAATTATCTGAAGAGACCACTTATGCATATCTTATCTGCATCGGTATTATGCATTACAAATAGCGTTTATTTAAAATTAGAACGCATTTGTTCAGCGGGCGTACCAATTCATTTAAAATTTATACACATTGATTTTGACCAGGTTCGATTCCCGGTTATGTATGAGAGTTAATAAAAAAGTTTGAATGTAATTATTATTAAATCTAAAATCGACGTCATTGTTCCTAATAACAGATCTCGCTATCTCTCATAGTTTCCGACTTCTCCATACTGACCCATTTGGATTGTACACCCGGTATATTCCCTCTCGTCTTCGAAGAGGCATGTGGTCTGTAACGGGACGTACGTATGTATACAGTTTGATTTTTGAGCCGAAGCGTCAGTGTTAAAATGTTGGTAGGATTTTCCACTAGATGTACCCTCTGCGACGATTCCCGAATTGCGCTATGAAGACTTTTCCTGCAATAATGATCTCTGGACAGTATATAGATTTATATTTTTTACAAGTTTTGATTTAATGCAGTGTGTCAGTGATGTTAATATTTGTGTTACAGAAGTCGAACCCCGAGGAAGTGGCCGAATGGCTAGAAGCCAAGGGCTTCTCCCCGACGGCGGTGCGCGCGCTGCGCGTGCCCGGGCACGCGCTGTTCGGCACGCCGCGCGCCGAGCTCGAGCGCGTGCTGGGCCCCGACGAGGGCAAGCGCCTCTACAGCCAGGTGCTCGTGCAGAGGAACGTCTCCGGGGTACGCACAATATACGCACACGATTCGCAATGCTGATGTATGCACTGTTTCTTTCACAACTACGTGTAGCAGTTTGTTGATACTACGGACAGCTAAGATAGTTATTGATAGCTAGTGATTCTACTTTTAACAGGCCCTGCAACAGGGAGGTGCAACATACCTATTTATCAACAAATTGCTGCGTCTGTAGATTCCTTTAATTTTCTTCAAAATGCTTAGACTACTAACTATCGTCACGTAACTTCTTCATTCTTTAAAGTTATTTCAGTGTATGTACTTACACTACTTACAGTGTTCATTTTAAGGCTTCCTGTCAACTTCGTTTCCCTGAACTTAATAATATGTTTACCTTCACTGGTACCTACGTGACTTATAGATAGATTAGATATATTTGTTCCCTTGTAACGTGCAACCGTGTATGATAGCAAGCTGTGACGGTTGTCAGTCACTTGGGTGTGAGAGCGACTTGACGGGCTCGTAAGAGTCGTCCACACTTGATGTCATGCACCGCACTAGCTAGATTAGGTAGAGAATCTCAGGAGGTAGGTACTTTCAGGTTTTCAGCTGTCACCATATAGTGCTACTAGAAGAGGGCGCCACATAGTTTATCACTCAAAACTATGAAAGAGTTTATATAGGAATTACTTACAGGTGAGAGAAATGCAAACAAGCTTAGTGTTCAAACCGAATGGTATGTATAATCAGTACACACATTCTCGGCTTATACAAAGAAATAAAGTACCTTAATGTAGGCTTAATGCTAGCATGCAAGTCACAATGTTTTAGGCAGGGCTTTCTACCTGGAGATTTACACTATGTCTCTGACCGAGGACGGATAAGGATTAACTTTTAGTTTAAAAATAAAATATCAGATGAGGCCGGCTTAGCGCCTTAATCTAATGTGAATTGTGTTTGTGTGAAGCTTGTTATGACTAATAACACTAGCACGATATTTCGTAACACTACGTTGACACGTGGCATGTTCAAGAGAACGGAACAAAAGTTACGGATGGATATCACCTTAAAAGATTGCGGCGCCAGCATGCAGACCCTCTGCCTGTCTCTCCTCGGTCCACGAAGCCTCAAGAAGTGACTCCGCGTCGCGGTGACTTCGGTGGGGGCATGCAGAGATGTCAGCAAAGTCTCGCGCCACGCCCTTCGACCGCTCAATTGCCTATGTTGGCCCGCCGGTAGCGGCCAGCACAACAATCACTGAAAACCACAAAACATTTAATCCTCGAACTACAACCTCGCGCACGTCTTTTCAACGCAAACTCTTTGAACACTACGTAAACGAAATCCTGCTCATCTCACCTGGCAAGAGTACAAGCCTAGGCTTGGTGACGGTCCACACGCGACCACGATGTCCTCACTTCATTTCGTTAAAATGTCAAAGTTAGGCTGCGACAAGAAAACAACAGATTTCGTTAAGATCGGCCTTGTAACCGCAAAAATAACACGATCACTTGATTCACGACAAACTTCGACGCACTCACCTTTTGTTCACTGTGTCGTTGCAGTTATTTTCAACGAGATGCGTTTGGGTCTAAGCACCCATCTCTAAATTATAAAAAAAATGGCCGAAGCCTTAGCGAGTGCCCTCAGAAATCCGTGTGCACTGCTCACGGCATCCTGACAGAGAGTGACAGGCCTCACCGCTCTTTCTCCAGATGTCAAAATCCGAACGGATGCGTTCCGACGCGTTCCATTTGAAGACCATAGAGAGTATGGGCCATTTACCAAAATGCGCTCACCGCATGAAGACAAAAAATTATTCTCCAATTTTACCACGATAACTTTTAACAAACTAATAAACTGTGTAGGCTTAAAATACCTATAATGTACTAGAAAACACATTGATTATTCACCGTACCAACATTACAACAGAACGCAGCTTTAGGGCAAACCAGAAATTGACGTTATGTCACTGCTCGCCATCCTTCGCCGGTAGATGGCGCTGTGAGTCTCAAACGAGATATCTAGGAATGAAATTAACGCGTAACATTACCGCTTCAGTTAGACAAAAAAAATTTTTTTTTTTTTTTTTAAAAAAAATTTTTTTTTTTTTTCTTTAAAAAAAAACAAAGTCCTAAAAACAATCAGAGACAGTGAAGTAATCAAACTCCAAATAAAGCCACCACTGAAGCACATTGCCCCTAGTTAACCCATTTGACATTTGACCTAACATGACCCCATGTGAGGTCATCGACCCTTGAACTTACATATGAGTTCATACTCAAAAAAAAAAACTTACGATGAATGAGGTATTGGGACAGGTGTCATCGCAACACAACAATAATCTTACGCTAGACTTTCACAAGTTTCGGAAAAGAGTTCCATAACGAAATAAATTTTCCGCCGACTGTACATGAGGTTATATACGTTGACACAATGTCCTGAAATATCACAACTTCAATTAGCACGATAAAACAACATGAGTCATGGAAATAGAACTTTAAAAGAGATTCTGTCTATGATTAAAACCAGCGCTTGTATATGTTAAGAAAACACATACCTGTGATAGAATACCTATTCACTTCAATGCACAAAGCATAAATCCGACAGAATCGACAAAGACACCTTTTCCTCCCAGGAATCCTTAAATAACAACTATCAAAATAAACAAAGACAGATGTGTCTACATGACAAGAGCAGAGATAAGAAGACTTATTGTCTTTAGATAAAGCGACTATTTTATTTAGTAGCAGAAGGAGATATAGATGGATCTCTAAGTTCCAAGCAGCTTAACTTAAGGTCGACAGTTACCTACTTAAACTAACGCGTTTTCCTAATCTATTTCTTATTGACATGTCCGTGAGCGTCCCCACGTCCATGATCTTGACTACGAGTCCAGTTATATTCCTACCTATACATTTACCTAACGAACTACAGTTAGCGCATATACTTATCCGTTTAAAATTTAACCCTATGCAATTTTAACTAACATTTTCAATTGGCCATTTCGAAGATGTATCCTAACATTGAGGTCGACTGTACAGTCCGGGAATCTGCGTTTGAGTGCATAATAATTACTTGAAAGCAATTACCTAGGAAAGGCTACGTTCCTATATACGACTCATTTAAGAACGTTTCTTTATTTATATGAAATCCATGTTAGGCTTCACATTGACAAACGCAATGTGTACATAACGGTTCGTTTATTACCTAAATACCTACTTGGATTATTTGTTAATCAGCAGTTGTCAAATTATGCTTTATCAAAGTGCAACAGATAAACATCGGTCATCCGTCAATCATAATATGAAATAAAAGTTCATATTGACACATTGAGTTAGCTAGAAATGTTATTGTTAAAGTTTTAATTGCAAAAAATATTTCTGCAAATACCTAATAGCTATTCATCAGCTGTGCAAAAAGGATTTATCTTTACACGACTGTTTGGTCTGGCTGAGATTTTATTATATCTTTGACATGCCAAATACCTACAGACTTTTGACTATTAAAATCGCGAAGCTCATAAGTTACTGGAGATATTTTTCTAAGCACAACACATTTCTTAAACTTGGGAGCTAGTTTCTGAGCGAAGAATTTGCTTGCGTCGGAGAGAGGAAATTCTCTTTTCCAAACCACTTGACCCGCGTCATATTCTACCGGTTGGAATTCATCTTTGAGCGACTCTACAAAATCTTCAAAAGTGTTAAAATGTGACTTATTCGTGCGAAACCACATCAAAGCTTCCCCAGAAAAAAGGTGAACCGCATTCCTCAACAGTTCAGAGTCTGAAACCTCAGATGAGCACTTAAGCTCTTGCAAACGGAAAATAAAGTCATGAGGCGGTACCCTACCATCATACACAAGTCCCCATTTGAGCACCTGAGAAGTGTGCCTTTGACACACTACAGACGGAATAGACTCAACAACATTCGTGCCAGTGCCTTGAGAAGATGAGCCAGGTGTTTGATTACACTTTAAAGTTTCAATGGCATTGAACGCCTTAGACACAAGCGCTATCTTCCTAAGCCGCTGTTCAGAATTTATTAAAACCAATTTCTCTAACCTCAGAATGACATGAGACAGCTTCGACACACACCTCCTTCGACACGACGACGATGAGTGATCAGCCATTAACACTGCATCCAGTTTTCCCTCGCAGACCTGAAATTCGTCATCGATGGACAAGCCTGAGATGAAAGTGTTCGCTTTTGTGTTATCCAGAGAAGTGCCTTTGGCAGATTTAAATTGTTGCTTAAGTTCATCTACTGTATTATTAGAATTTACTTCTAGGCCTCTCGCTTGTAATTCAAATAATAATTCGTCCTTAGTCAGATTATCCACTTCAATTTGTAAAGCCATGTTTGACAAGATATAGTAGTGTTCAACACTCAGTAAGAAAATAAAACAGATAAGTAAAAACAGCTGATTACAATATTCACACTTATCTTTTCTATTTAGAAATATACAATAGGTCTGATACCTACTTAATTATGTTAAGTGAGTTTCATATACAAGTCCGATAAAAATATATTTTAAGTCGGGTCCAGAAAATTAAAGTGTCAAGTTTGACAGTTATTGTACTAACATACAGTACATATATTGTGTCCAGTTGGAGCACTAACACATGCTTTACTCTACAAAGTAAAGGTAAAAGAAATGACACAACTCGTTGACACTAATGCTAAATATTTCACACAGTACGGTAAATATTTTTGACACAATGAACAGTAGATATCAATATATGATACAGATTATATAGTAAGAGTTTTGTTTCAGTAACAAAAGATAAGCCTCACACAAACCAAATCCAATTTCATCTGATATAGATATAAAAATAGTACCAAAAAAAAACACTATACAGTGAAAACCGTTCAAATTTTAACCTGGAAGCTCCACGTTGGGCCGCTAGAATGTAACGTGCAACCGTGTATGATAGCGAGCTGTGACGGTTGTCAGTCACTTGGGTGTGAGAGCGACTTGACGGGCTCGTAAGAGTCGTCCACACTTGATGTCATGCACCGCACTAGCTAGATTAGGTAGAGAATCTCAGGAGGTAGGTACTTTCAGGTTTTCAGCTATCACCATATAGTGCTGCTAGAAGAGGGCGCCACATAGTTTATCACTCAAAACTATGAAAGAGTTTATATAGGAATTACTTACAGGTGAGAGAAATGCAAACAAGCTTAGTGTTCAAACCGAATGGTATGTATAATCAGTACACACATTCTCGGCTTATACAAAGAAATAAAGTACCTTAATGTAGGCTTAATGCTAGCATGCAAGTCACAATGTTTTAGGCAGGGCTTTCTACCTGGAGATTTACACTATGTCTCTGACCGAGGACGGATAAGGATTAACTTTTAGTTTAAAAATAAAATATCAGATGAGGCCGGCTTAGCGCCTTAATCTAATGTGAATTGTGTTTGTGTGAAGCTTGTTATGACTAATAACACTAGCAAGATATTTCGTAACACTACGTTGACACGTGGCATGTTCAAGAGAACGGAACAAAAGTTACGGATGGATATCACCTTAAAAGATTGCGGCGCCAGCATGCAGACCCTCTGCCTGTCTCTCCTCGGTCCACGAAGCCTCAAGAAGTGACTCCGCGTCGCGGTGACTTCGGTGGGGGCATGCAGAGATGTCAGCAAAGTCTCGCGCCACGCCCTTCGACCGCTCAATTGCCTATGTTGGCCCGCCGGTAGCGGCCAGCACAACAATCACTGAAAACCACAAAACATTTAATCCTCGAACTACAACCTCGCGCACGTCTTTTCAACGCAAACTCTTTGAACACTACGTAAACGAAATCCTGCTCATCTCACCTGGCAAGAGTACAAGCCTAGGCTTGGTGACGGTCCACACGCGACCACGATGTCCTCACTTCATTTCGTTAAAATGTCAAAGTTAGGCTGCGACAAGAAAACAACAGATTTCGTTAAGATCGGCCTTGTAACCGCAAAAATAACACGATCACTTGATTCACGACAAACTTCGACGCACTCACCTTTTGTTCACTGTGTCGTTGCAGTTATTTTCAACGAGATGCGTTTGGGTCTAAGCACCCATCTCTAAATTATAAAAAAAATGGCCGAAGCCTTAGCGAGTGCCCTCAGAAATCCGTGTGCACTGCTCACGGCATCCTGACAGAGAGTGACAGGCCTCACCGCTCTTTCTCCAGATGTCAAAATCCGAACGGATGCGTTCCGACGCGTTCCATTTGAAGACCATAGAGAGTATGGGCCATTTACCAAAATGCGCTCACCGCATGAAGACAAAAAATTATTCTCCAATTTTACCACGATAACTTTTAACAAACTAATAAACTGTGTAGGCTTAAAATACCTATAATGTACTAGAAAACACATTGATTATTCACCGTACCAACATTACAACAGAACGCAGCTTTAGGGCAAACCAGAAATTGACGTTATGTCACTGCTCGCCATCCTTCGCCGGTAGATGGCGCTGTGAGTCTCAAACGAGATATCTAGGAATGAAATTAACGCGTAACACCCTTCGTAAAATTGCATAGTATTTTACATTTATAGAATAAACTGAACTCAGTAAAAGAACGTCATTAAGTACGTAAGTTATTAGAGGACATAAAAACACTAATAGAAAATAAAAAAGTCACAGGTATAATACAGGTAAATAAAAAATACAAATATTAATGTTGTATACAACTATACACGACTAGTATTAGACCCAAACCTCTGACTCAAAATAAAGCTTTCTGAAAACCAATTTTTCGGAATTCCACCAATGTAAGTTCTTGTATTATTAACCGACTTCAAAAAAAGGAGGAAGTTCTCAATTCGTCGGAATATTTTTTATGTATGTTCACCGATTACTAGGAGACTAGTGGACCGATTTCAAAAATTCTTTTTTTGTTTAAAAGGATATGTTTTCTAGTTGGTCCCATTGTCACCAAGTCTGGATCTGATGAAGGGATCTTGGAAAAATCGAGGGAACTCCTCAAATTATATAGCAGGAGGATGGGATCTAGCAAGAAAATAGGATCTGGAAAAGTTTGGAGTTGGTGTTTATTTTGTTAAAAACTTACTTGTTATTATGTGAACCTTTCTGTATCGATGTGGTTGTTATGTCTCAGTACAAGACGACGTCTGCCTCGGAGCTGCAGAGCATCCTGCGTAAGGTGCGCGAAAAGGTGGAGGTCTCGTAAGAGCCCTCTCCCCCGCTTCCCACGGGTCACCACCTCACGAGATTACCTACTCCTGAGTTCCCCACCAGTCACCAGGCGGGGCCCAAAGCACTCACCAACTCCACGGGAGCTGAGAGGTCTTTAGAACTGTATGAAACTCGCACAAGTTATTTATTTAATACATTATTTTGTGATAACTAAGGCAATAAATCACGTTATTTTATAATGATTGGTAGTTTCATTTGGCACCTGCGCACCTGATAAAACTTTGAAGATAATGACTTCAGATAATCTGTTACATTTGCTCCAAAGCAGGTACAACTTACAGATATTAATTAGGTAATGCAGAGTCGTTGTAATATGGAAATGCAGTTTATTACTCGAATCACTGAATGAATTATCATAAGCAGCAGCTCGGGCAGGCATTTTTGGCAATTCACAATTACATAGGTATTTGGTTTTGAACTGCAATAGAAGCAAAAATAAAACGAATGTATAAAATTGTATATTCATTCAAAATAAAACAACAAGTCATGTACGCAAGGTACAGCTGCACTTCTAAAATACATGGATAATTTAACAAAATATTCTGTAAAATAAGTAATATTAATATATTACGTCTGTTTGAGGCTTAACATCTACTTAAAAACTAAATACCTACAATAACAACTTGTATATTAAAGGGAGATATCGCTCACTTGTCTATTACAATATGTATAAATTATATAACAATATGTTTAGCCCATCCCTGATGATCGTGATGAAACTTGAAACTAAGAGCAGGTCACCTGCGGACCTAGGGGTCTACTCCAAAATTCAAAATACGAACTTCGTATGGTGCCGTTCCTTTCACTCTCCTGTCATACACTATATGAGTGAAAAAGACGGCACCATACGAAGTTCGCATTTCGAATTTCAGAGTAGACCACCTGACTTACTGCAGCAGAGCCTTGCCTGCCCCGCAGCGGCAGCGGCACACTCAACAGCAGATCTAATTCAACGACGAGCTACAATACACCGTTGTTACAAACTTTTTTTCTATGTAATTTTTATGGCAACCATAACTATGTCAAGAATACCATGCTCACTTCATTATGCCAATATCCTAACGCCGAGAACGATGTTCTCATATATGAGAACATGTTAGGATCTTACGCTATATCGCAAGGCCAGCAAGTCATCGCGATGTTGACGTCAAGGGAAACGCGGCCGGCGGTGAAGTGGAGGTGAATCCTCAAGGACGAATGGGGTAGCGACTCCTCTTATCAATTCACTTAGAAATATTTCATAGATTAGTTATACTGTGATATCATCAGGGGCCTATTGCATAATTAGACTAATAATATTAGAAAATAATACAAGTTACTAGTTACGAACTTACTAGTTGCGTTCATTTGTGTTGCATAATTATTTTAGGTTTTCGCTAATACTATTGGAAAATTCTGTTGCATGAATTACTAATAATATCGCTAAATTTACAAGCAAATTCATAATTATTTACAAGTACTGATAAATTTTGTTGCATAATATATTGAAACAAACTTGTAATAAGGATACTAATATTATTAGCAAAACACAAAATTACAAGTAACCAAGCTGGCTGATTGAGTCAAACCTTTGCCTATCTGTAGTCTTTTTAATGAAAAGAAAAAATCTTGGCGGGAACTATAACAACGATGTAAAATATTTTGCAAAATACCCAAAATGCTTAAAATGGTCAAAGAGAAGAGCAGACAAATATTAAATATGTTTGTTTCAACAATTTTTTTTTTACTATTTTCAAAAGTAAAATTGATTCTGTCCGTTTGGTGCCGCGGTAATAAATATTGATCATCGTCATCGTCTGATGAATGCAGCAAAATAAAACATTTTTCGACGATTAAACTACAACTTAACTTCTTGTAATTCGAAATTACCATGGTCCGCGGGTAAGTAGTTATAAATACAAGTTACAACTAATAATTTGATTATTTAGATTCATATTGCAACAAAAACTAATAAAACGCACCAATAATATTAAATAGTTATTAGGACTTATATTTAAGCACTTGTATTTTATTACTCGTATTTTATTATGCAACAAAAATCTACAAGCTATAGGTTAAAAAACCAATATTATTAGCTTGTACTTAATTACTTGTATATTTGCCCGTTTTATTTTATTATGCAACCAATAAGTACAAGTTACAACCAAAATCCCTAATAGTATATTAGCTTGTACTTTATTATGCAATAGGCCCCTGGTTTCATAAAAATACCCATTATGGTTGGTAGCTACCTACAATCCTGCAATTAAAACGTGTCAAACTGAAGCCAAGCTCTTTCTATTGGTAATTACGTGTGCAAATCCATACTAATCCATACAAATATTATAAATGTGAAAGTAACTCTGTCCATCTGTTACCTCTTCACGTTTAAACCTCAGAACCGGTTGACATAAAAGGCATAGAAATAGTTGGAGATCCAGGAAAGGACATAAGATAGTTTTTTTCTCGGACATCATGTCCCAAGGGCGTGAAATGGGGGTGGAAGTTTATATGCTACCTCCATACCTGCAATATAAACGAAATCCACGCGAACAAAGTCGCGGGCAAAAGTTAGTTCCAAATAGTATTCAACTCTTCGCTGTAAGTTCTGCTGTTAAATGTATGATGTACCTATATATGCACGCCTTACGAGTAGGGCCGCGTTTTCTCGCGCTGGTTAGAGTAAGTTATTCGGAATGGAACCAAAGCAGAGCAACCCGAGCCTATGCGCTCCAACAATTGAGCTATTTGAATGTATCAGTTACCTAAAGTAATCCTAATGAGTATGGCACAACGCATGTTTAGATATTTTATCTCACGAAAGCGCGTTATCTTACAACAAGGAAACAACACCATACAAAGGGACAATGTAAAGACGTATAACTAACCCGTTTTCCTGAGATAAGACGTCTATAACCACTATACAAAATATATGAGTCGCACTCTCGCTCTAGCGCTACCTTATATCTAAAAGTCATCTAGTTTCACAAAATGGGGCCTTTGTGGGCCTGTACCCTATGGAACCGTTGCACAAATACTCGCATACCTACATACATGCATGCTCGCACACACACTCGACCTGCGAGCGACCACACACACATACACTATCACAATCATCTTGTTACTAAAATTAATGTTTACATATTCCGGAGTGAATCACAACTACCTATCCAAGTTGTAAACGACGAGTATGAAATGCTTCGACCCTGCATCGCTACACGAAAATTGGGGAAACCTACAGCCTTATTCATAATAAATCATTAACAGAGGTTTAGACTATTTTGATGTTTGTTAAAAAGTGATTCATTATAAGTACTTTGTAATGTTACCGAGCCGTTAAATTCGCCAACAAACGTGCCCCTGGCTCGAGAAACGCAACACTAATTCCTTTAAAGAGTGCTATTTACATGAATAAGGTCATAGTAAAACTACGAAGACGCCCCGCAACGCACATAGATAAGCTTTTGTTCACGTCAGAGCATCATTCGATACGAATTGAAGATTTCTTTTGTAAGTTCCGGGGCCATAATTCAGTCTCGCACAAGCGTGCCAAATAACATTGTGCTGTTAGGACCGGTCTCCCAGTTTCTTCGACATAGTTAACTAATCGTTTGTAGACCTTGCTACAACGAGACAAGGTCTACAAACAGTAGTGAACATGCACAAGAGGAGTCTAGCTGTCCTGGGCGGCAATACGCGCGGCGATGGCGGCCGTGAGCGCGGATCCTTTGCCGCTGCCGTCTTCTGCGCCCATCAGGGAAAACTGCAACAAATAAAATTTGAATATCAGATACTGTCCTAAAAATTTAGAACACATTAAAGAGGATTTACAATATTGCTGTAGATAAAATATTTTTTCAACCAGTTTCATCAGAAAGAGACTTTCATTCATCAGTTAGGTACTTAAGTCATTGAAAAAGGCCTCAGGAGAATCTAGATCACGTCTTGTATTGCCTTGGCGTACCAGGAAACATAGCCTAGGTTTGAGATAGCGATTGCCATCTGGCATGTATTTATATATTGCCTATTACCCAATTGATGAGAATATACGGAAGGATCATCAACCCATGCAATATGTGTATCACAATATTTGTTGTAATTCATTGCATGTTTTGGAACATCAAATCTGGACTGTTTGTAACCACTTGTGCAATACTTAGTTTATCAGTAAATCCTGTATTTTGTATTGTGAGACATGAGTAAATGCTCCGTATAGTGCTGGTACCTCGTAGGGCTGGAGGAGGGCGATGTACTTGTGCATGAGGGCGCGGATGCGCGGGTGCCGCTTGAACACGGAGCCGTCCACCGCCACCACCACGTGCGGCCGCGCCATGCGCTCCACCAGCACCGCGATACCTGCGCATCACACATCACATTATGAGTACATCCTGTCAAAATTACATTCCAGAAAGAGAGATTCAGATATCGTTATAGAGGTAAATTCGTATATACTTACTGGGTAATGTCATCAAAAGTATATTAGTTTTAACAAGTTTCGACTCAATTGGATTACCTTCTTATGGGTCAAAAGAGTTCTTATAAATCGTATATTTTTATTCTGGTCTGCTTGCGTTCAGTTCCGCTTTTGTTGATGGACTTACGCTTTGTCTCGAAATGGTAAACGTCTGTCAGTTGCTGCGCGTGTTTTTTACGTTACACAGTATTGCAAGCTAGTCAGTAATTACCTGCTAGGCCCAGCAGGTGGGAGACAGTAGGTATTGCATCAAATTATAGTTTGTTTTATTTAAGATGACCAACCATTACCACCATCTATTGGTTAACTGTTCTCTTCAAGTAGGGTTGTAAAACAATTACTCAGGCGTGTATTGTTTACAATACAGTACACGTGCCCCACTTTGGTTAGTTTTATGACGTCTCTTTGTCATTTTTTCCTTGCATTTTTAGGCAATAAAAGGTGTTGTAAAATCCCTTTTGAGAGCTTTTCGTCATTTTAAATAAAATAAGCTATACCGAGCTATCGTCGCAATGATGCAGGGTCGCCGGTCGCGGTACTCACAGACAGAGACGAGCTGCGCGGCGCGGTTGGAGCACATCCTGGCGGCGTGCTGCGCCACACGCGCGTCGGCGTCGCCCCACGCCGCCGCCGCCGCCGCCGACTCCGCGCACGCCGCGCGCAGCGCCGCCAGCGTGCGCGCCGTCGAACCGTTCTCGTTGTCCCTGCGGAGACCAACACTAGTCAGTCCACAGTACAACCTCTCACATCCACAAATACAGTGATATTCGTAAGAGTAAAAAAAAACTTTTTAACCGAGACAAAAGTGAAAATAAATATCGATCCGAGCTGCAGGCGAGGAGGGTCGATATAAAGTAGAGGATAAAATGGGTTTTATACACGAGTTATACACTCTGCTTTTCATTTCGATTGCGAGAAAATTAAACAAATAAATAATATAATTACAGTTATGTTATCAAATTTATACTTCTGTGTTCGTCGACCTCGTGCGGCGGAGCCCGGGCGGCCCGCGCGCATCTGCACGCGCGCCGGCGCGCCGACGCGGGTTTTACTTTATGCTCTAACGACTTTATGTCGCCTATGCAGATCGTAAAGACGCACTATTAGAGCATGAGAAAAGAAAATAGTTATTTGTTCAACAACATTGACTTAAGATATAGAAATAAACACAAAATGCCGAACATAGAAAACTAAAAATGTGGCCCAAGATGACACTGACAGTTACATTCCACGTAGTGATTATATGCTCAGTGCATTCCAATAGCTGACTTATCGTCAGAGTCAAGATAAAAAACCTTGTACAAAAAAACACTTACAGACATTAGCGTCAAGTGTCAAATTAGCAAACATAAGAACCAACATGGTAAAAACTTTTTAGTAAAATGGAACTATCGTATACCAGTATACTTTATAAATGTTGTATTACTTTATAAATGTCAAAAGTGAACAGCGAAAGTAATGGAGTCGCGTGGGTTATTTGAATTAAGTATTTTTATATTAATAACCTTTTTAAACAAAAAAAATATGAATAAAACATTCCATTTGAACATTCACTCGTATTCACGCACAATCCTGCGATTGTTACTATTCTTTTTCTGTGTTAGAGATAAAGATGTTTACTTTCATGAAACTCTTGAGCAAGAGTATGGGTAGTTATTTCAAAAGTACTGACTTCTACCATTGGAGCAGCATTTGTAGTTTTACACCTTTTGCTTTGCAAGTCATCGTCATCTATCTCTGACATCTATAAAGCAAAGATAGCGACTATGAACTTGAAAGATAAATTAATTAAATGTAGGTGTTAACCTTAAATTGATTGATATTACTTACATCAATTCATATAAGTATAAATGAATATGTTTTCCTCTGCATGATTTTCCACGCAAAACTATATGTTAAAAAAGAATTCGAATAATGTAGTTTAAGTCGGGAACGAACGGACTTACGTTCAAGACAGGTTTAAGGATGATTCACAGTAGGCCGTTCCGTGTCCGGGCCGGCCCGTTTTCTTCTAGAGAAATACGCCGGCCGTTGCGTGTGCTGTCATAGAAAACGGCCCGGCCCGGAACAGTCTACTGTGAATCATTCTTTAGCAGTTGCAGTTAGTTGATTTAAGTCTTTATTGGTCCTGTATATGTCGTAAGTAGGGAAATTGGCCGAACACATAGCACTAACATAGATTTATTCCTTACCAATTTCATGTAAAAATATTGATCTAATAGCGACTCCTTACATTTTGTTTCTTGATAACCTTTAATTTGAACTAACAACATTATTTATTCAAAACCATGTAATTACCAGGACTTTTCATAAATTCTGTAAAGTTATCAAAATAACTAAACTAAATAAATATATTTAATCCAATTCCTTTTTTGTTAGCTATTAAAGCAGTTTTTCACAGCACATTTTGTCATTGTTAGACAACTGTCACTGTCTGCGGTCCAAACACGACTAAACAGGAATGTACCGCCCGAGTCGTGCGGGCAGTAATTTCACGGGGGCCATTTTTGTGGGCTGGTTGTGAATCTAGTTTTATAATAGTACATCAATGTTCAACAAGAGAGCAAAGTAGATTTTTGCTGCGAGTGTTGATGTTAAGCCCCGAGTAAACGAAAGATTCTATAATTAGAATTAGAATCTTGAGCGTAGCGAGGGAATCAAAGACACGAGATGCAAATATCTGTGCTCTCGTGTCATACATACAACTTTTCACCTCAGCGGCGAGAACATATAACGCACAGGAATAGTGACAAAGAGAATGAAGTTCAAATGTTTCAAGTTTGTATTAGGTACGAGTACACCCCGCAGTATGAACCTACGATTTGAAAAAAGTTGAATTCACGCTCGCAGCAAAATTGCATTTTGCTCACTGGTTTCAAGCAGCAAAACCGCCATGTTCGTGCCACTGAGGTGAAAAGTTTTTTTCACTTCACGTACTCTAAAATTTCGTCTTTACGCTCAGCATAGAGAGATGACATAAAGTCGCTTTTTATGCTCTAAATCATAAAGTGAAAACCGCCTTTAGCGCGCCTGCACGCGCGCCTGCCGCGGTCGCCGAGCACAGAAGTATACTCGTAAATGTGATAACACAACTTTAATTATATTAATTATTTGTTTATTTTTCTTTCTTGCAATCGAAGTGAAACGCAGATTGTATAACTCGTGTATGAAACCCATTTTATCCTTAATTTTATATCAAACCTCGCCTGCGGCTCGGCTCGATAAATTATCCCGGATAAAATGGCTTGTTTTATGCACTTGTTGTACAATGTACTATATGCCCACTTTCTCTCGGGCGATAACTACGAATACTCACTCCTCGAAGAAGCTGACGTGCTCCGAGGTGATGGAGCCGGGGGGCGGCGCGGCGGGCAGCAGCCCCGCGCCCGCCAGCCGCGCCAGCGCCGCGCGCAGCAGGTCGCCCAGGTACTTGCCGCCGATGTACTTCTCGAATCTAACCAACACACCACTTGATTGTTAGCTAGGGTACTTTCTCATTCATCCAGCACGGTCCTTCAGGATTTGGAGTTGAGTTCAGGCGTTGTAAGAGGGAGCTAGTGAAAGATTTCGTGCCTGAGCTTGATTGTTCTGGTGGCTAGAGCGATTGGCCTCGTATGCTAGGATGTCGCAGGATCGAAACCTGCTCGAAACACACATTTTTAAAAAAAACTTTTAATTTGAAATTTATAATTTACGTTAGCAGACTAGTGCCTGATAAAATTAGTTCGAAGTCGAGTTCCATAGATGCAAATGCAGAAGCCGGAGAATCCGGGAAAGCTTTTTGAGCGGCGACCATGCACCGGAAAACGCAGCGTGGGAAAGCCCCCAACAAGGTGAACCGACGATCTGGTCAGGGTCTCGGGAAATCGTTGAATGAGGGTTGCACAGATCCTTGGAGGAGGCCTATATCCAGCAGAAGACGACTTCCGGCTCAAACGATGATGATGAAATACAGAAGTTGGCAGCCAGATGGCATTGCAGCAACAAACTGGGATTTAATATCTGCTAAATTTCTCCGACTTGGTACGGGTTCTGACATATTGCATGTTTACCGCAAATAATCCAGCGTGATCGAAACAAGAACGCGAGAAGACTCACATCGTTTAATTCTCGTATCAAATATAAATATAAATAAATAAATAAATATTGGGGGACAATCTTACACAAATCGACCTAGTCCCAAACTATTTAAGCAAAGCTTGTACTATGGGTACTAGACGATGATATAAATACTTATATAGATAAATACATTTTTTATTTATTTATTTATTTATTTTATTTAATACAATGTAAGTTCACAGCATACAATCACACCAAAGCACTTACACGATAAATTATGAGTATTATTACATATAAAGGAAAAAAAAAAAAAACATATCAAAGAATAAATTGTCAAACAGAGAACATTAAAATATACAAATTACAAAATGCATTAAAAGATAAAGGAATTACAAATAAAATAAATAATTATTAGTTAAAATTGTCAAGAAACTGCTTGGCAATACGGCATAATTGGGTGAAGCGATCAGCAAATATATCAGCCTCCTCGTGCTGAGTGAGCATTAGGTACAACAAAGATATTGCGCGCGCGGTAGGAGCGTGTCGAGCGTGGCACGTGCGAGCGGACACACGCTGCAGCAGGCCTGGCCGGCGGCGCGGCGCCACCGCCACGCAATCCAAATCCTGGGGAACCCTCGTCGGAACCACCAACCCTATCCTTTCCAGTACAGCCGGGCTGTCAACCCTGTGATGGACAACAGACAGATAGTGGACTAACAACAACAACTTCCTCCTCATCCGAAGCGTGTCCAGCCCAACCATCCCGGAGACAAACAATGAAGGGTACAGGTATGGATAATACCCGTAGGCTTTGCAGTACAACCAGCGGGCGAATTTGCGTTGTACTCTTTCTACCAACAGAGAGTATTTATCTTCGTAAGGATCCCAAATGACAGCCGCATACTCCAACCTACTACGGACATAGGCACTGTACAGAACCATAGCGACTCCGACATGAAACTGTTTCGACGCCCTCATGACAAAACCTAAGGTTTTGCTAGCCTGTTTGCAAATATTCGATACGTGTTTATGAAAATCAAGTTTACTATCTAAAACTAAACCTAGGTCACGGACTTCGTTGACTCTTTCCATACAAGCCACCCCCAGACCGTAATCGGTTAAAAGTGGCAAGCGCTTCCGTGAGAAGGTTATGACCTTACATTTTGCTGCATTGAAAGGCAGACGATTTGTAATACTCCACTCAGCCGCCGCATTTATGTCGATCTGCAACGCATCGCTGTCCGCCACACTACCGACGCCGATCAACAACTTTAGGTCGTCCGCAAAAAGCAGACACTCAGCTGAGCGAATTGTATTAGGCAAATCGTTTATCATTAAAAGAAATAATGTAGGCCCCAGAGTACTGCCCTGACTTACCCCAGACAGCGTGCAGTAATCGTTTGACTCGAAGCCGCCTACCCTGACGTACTGCTGCCGTTCACACAAGTAACTGGCAAAGAAACTTAAAAGCTTTGGCGTGAAGCCCAGTAATGCAAGCTTTTCTAGCAAGATGTCGTTGTCAACCAGGTCGAACGCTTTCTTAAAGTCGAAATACGCAGCGTCGACCTGGCGTCCCGCGTCCATCTCTCTGCAGACGTAGTCGGTGAGTGCAACTAAATTTGTAGTGGTAGATCGGGCTTTACGAAAACCATGCTGACTGGGGTGCAAAAGATCCGATACCTGTCGACTTATGTGCCGGTTAAGGGTCACCTCAAACACTTTACCAAACACTGATAAAACTGCTATGGGTCTAAAAGAGGTGACGTCTATATCGGACCCTCCTTTGGGAACTGGCGTCACTCTAGATTTTTTCCAACGACTAGGATAGATGGATTGTTTGAGCGAGAGGTTAAAAACGTGCAACAAGGGAGCCATCAAGGCGGAAGCACAATCTTTGGCCAAAAACACCGGGATACCATCAGGCCCTCCAGAAGACCGCGGTTTGAGTTTCTGAATTGCCGCTCTAAAGTCAGTCTCAGTGATGGAGGGAATCGAGACCGACCGAGAGTCACCCGAGAAGTGGGCTACGCGCGCCGCAACTTCAGCGTCCAAGCGCGGCCTGTCCTGTTGGAACACCGAGCTAAAGTATTTAGCGAAGGCGTCAGCCGCGTCTTGCCCGCTCACATTACGGCCCTCAAAAGTAAAAGTTTTATTCTGATGCTGTCTTTCGCTTTTCTTATCTTTAACATATTCCCAAAATTTTACCGGACAGCTAATAATATAATTTTGCACAGACTGTAGGTACAGTTTATAAGCTTTACTAATTAAGTTTTTTACGTGTGTTCTGTAATACTTAAACATGTGTCTGTTGTAATCCTTTCCCTCTTGTCTAAACCGTTTCAAATTAATATATTTTAATTTTATATTACGAATTATTTCTGCTGTGTACCATTTCGGATAAACGTATTTGGAATCACCTCTACCCCGGTTTCTTAAGGGGACAAACTGGCTAATACAGGAGTAAAGTTTCTCATAAAGCATCCGAGTAGCACTGTCAACTTCATTGGCAACCAGGAGATCAGCCCAATCAATGGCAGCCAGGGCCGAATAGAGTGCCTTATAGTCAGCCTTATGCCAGTCCCAGTCCGGACAACACGCATCACGCGGGCGCGGAGCCGGCGGCGGCGGCAGCGGCGGGCCGCACGGCCACGATGCCGACACCACAAGAGGCGGGTGATACGCATCCATTGGCACTAGCAGCTCAGCACTTCTAAATACGGTTACTTTGTCATTGTCAATGTCACTCAGCACGAGGTCTAAAATACCCCCATGGCTATTTTTAATACAATTATATTGACCTAACCTACAAAAATTAAAAAAAATGTCAAAGTTAGCTTTTACATTAGAATTACACGAGTTAAGATTGAAATCACCAAGCAGTAAAAAATTTAGGTCAGGATATTTACACACAGCATTTTCAATACAAGACAAGACACCCATATACTGCACCTCATTATAGCATGGAGGTAGGTACACAACACAACAGAGAAATTTCAAATTCTTATAAGTAATTATGGCAAATAACAATTCCTTATCCGGCGTAAGGCCGTCAATGTCATCAAGAACACGTATCGAGTTAGCATTCACGTGCAGCCAGCAGCACTCCGCCCCAGCCGGCGTCCCCCGCGCGGTCCCGGCGCGCCACAGTCCACCCACTGGGGAATAGCTCTCCGTCGCACACGGAGCTCGTTAAAAAAGTTTCAGTTAGTGCAATAAAGTCAAAATTGCATTGGGTTACATTACTGTGAAACATATCTGTCTTAGACCGCAAACCACGTACATTTTGGTAATAGAAATTTAATTTTTTAAATCGGGGACGAGCCACTGACGCGCACTTCCCCGCGGCCCCCTCGAAAGTTCTGCCGCCAGGGTTTTATACAAATGCCTTCAGCCCAGTTATTGGGAGACAGTATTAACTCACTGTACTTACTCGGCACTCCAAGCTTAAACGACGAATAGTTCCCACGGGATTTAAGTACTTCGACCGTGCATATATCAGAACTGCAGATTGTGGCCAGATAAGAACGCACTTGTTCCGCTGTAGTCCCCTCCTGCACGTAGTAGAGATGCAGCTGACGCAAGCGCTCTGCAGCGCACAGTGATGTAGCACCCGGCGCAGCTGTACCGCGGCGCACGCCGCCGTTGTCACTTCTGTTTGCTGCGTGCCCACGGCCGCGGCCCTGTCCGCAGTCGTCGCCGCCGCCGCCACTGTTCCTAATATCCGCTGGCCCATCACTGCGACCTTCGCAGCTGTTGTTCCGCGCTTTTTTGTACTGCACTTTGTGCCGACCTGCGTTGCTATCGCCACGAGCGCTTTCTAAGGAGCCAGCTCCAGCAACGTTCTCATCCACGCTGACGCCATTAACACTCACTTCCTTAACCACTAACGTCGACTGTGCCGGAGTGACATAGGAATCCTTATTAGCCGCAGTTTGTGTGCTCGTTTCTGCGATTGGCGGTACAATGATAGGTACTATTGCGGGCTCAACGATTGCGAATGTCGGCGGCGGTGTTAAAACTGCCCGCTTCAACTGTGATTTCTCTATAGCGATTAGCCGATTCTCGTACGTAGACATAGATTGGGATAGGGTTGCAATTTGAGCCTGGAATCCCTCGCTCACTATTTTTAACGTACCAATCTCCTCCGTTCTCTCTTCAGCCAGGCTCAAACGGGCTTCATAGCTAAACATCGTAGAGCATATTTGGTCGATCCTGCTTTCACAACGAGTGACCGCCTGCGTAGCCACTAAGACCCCAGCCTTCATTGTTAATATTTCTTCCCTTAGCAATTTTATTTGTTCGGTCAGGTTAATTAAGGCCGACTCATCGCCTGTTGGCTCATGGCTTAACTCTGGGCTAGTGGCTCGCGGCTTTCTAATGGTCACGTTTTGCGAAGAGCGAACTGGGGTGGATGAGTTGTCCCCGCCCTTTTTCTTGGCGCAGCAACATTTGGGACACAGCCAAGCCCTACTAGTTTCTATACTTACATTTTTTAAATTAACACATGGTAAGTGATAGAGTTTTTTGCACTCGCCGCCGCTGCAGCAGATGTAATCCTTGTCTAGAATGTGGCCTCCGCAACCTGCACAACAGCAGGCGGGACATTGCCAAACTTGGCAGCTTCGACACTCACTTTCTTCAAGTTCACACAGCTCGAGTGATATATTTTTTTGCACTGTTTTTTGCAGCAGCATATGAGATCTTTGTCGGTAATATGGTTTCCGCAACGCACACACAACGAATTATTTTTGGGAGACATGGTGTCCGACCTCAGTACCAATGTCGCAAACGATATATGAGCGACAGTTTACGCCTCGATGTCGTGGTAAGGGGCGGCGGCCGCGCAGAGCGGCAGCGATCGCTGCTGATGAGTCACCGCAGCGAGCGAAGCGCGAGTTGCGGTAGGTCAGGGACGTCAACGGATTTTTAAAATTCCTAATAATTATTTTGCTTATACTGTCTCGAATTTAACACTTTTTGAAAATCTGATTTCACTTTTGAATAACTGGATGTTCAAGTTTTATGGTTGTAGCTTTTTAATATCAGAAAATTAACTTTTTCAGCACTCTTTCGAATAAAAACACGGGAACAACTGACGTAGATGTGTCTATCGTGCGTCACGCGGCGCGGATCCTCTCCCCTATACTTAAATACATAGAAAACATCCAAGACCCAAGAACAAATATCCGTGAAGAATGCACAAATAAATGCCATGCGTCACTACCAACTAGGCTAAACAGGTCGTCAATGCTATTGATCTCAACATATAAAACACTAATTGCAACAAACGATTTGTCCTTGCCCCTTATCCCTTGGGATGCCTTGTTCTGTGTCCGTCCAGAAACTAACAGAACAGTTTGAAACTTATAATTTAAACTTCAATTCGTTCGTTCGTCATCCCAAGGGCTATTCCTCTTTCAGTGGAAATCGAATGTTTGTACTCACGTGAAGGAGCCGACGAGCAGCGAGCGCGCGTCCACCTCGCGGTCAAGGTCGGTGCGCAGGAAATCGAGGCAGCCGTTGTCGCCGAAGGCGCCCCACTCGATGTCCACGCACACGGCGGAGCCGCGCCCGCGCCGCGCCGCCTCCCAGTGCGTCACCGCCGACGCCGACTCCATGTAGCACCCGTTCGACCCCGTGCCCATTATCACGCCGATCTGGAGATATACATGACGAATCAATGCCCGCCTTATGATACGTTTACTTTATAATGGAAGCATTACGTCGAATCCTTGAAGATATTTCAATCTACGTACACAGAATGCAATGAGAAGAAAGCACTTCCTCGTGGATTGAACGATTAACACAACCGAGCAAAGTTGAGCTGAGTGCAAGTGGAATGGAAACATTGACTATTTTGATAGAGGAATAATAAATAAAAATAAGTTTATGTCAAAAATTAAATTTTTTATACAAGCTTATATTGCCGACAGTACCTTTTTTCCGCAGTAATCAACTACTCGTTGAGACCATCGCAAACATCTTGTGCAGTTTAGGTTTAGCAATAACCATAGCTGTAGCAACCCGCGCTCGATGGTATACCCGTGTACTGGTGTTGCATTGTGTCATCGAACTTACATAACTATGTCATATTTTAGCTCAATCAGCTTAGCATAAATGGTCTACAATTCAGTTTCAAGGTTTAACCCACAGAAAAAGAAGCTTGTAATAAAAATATTGGTGGGGAAATGATTAGTCCCATTCTAATCATTGTAATAGCTATCACAACTCTGAAGTCTCCCGCTCCGTCTATCAATTTAGCATCAGTCGACTAACCACATGCTCTCTTTCCCACTGGGCATTCTGGATACAGCCTCTGGTTCCTGCCTACTTTCTATATGTATATCAATTCTAACAAAATAGTGCTCTGTCAAGGTCGTAAGGGCCCCATTATCTTGTGCCCAGAGGGCCTGCCGCGAACCGAAAACGAAGTATCTCCCTCTCTGTGGTCAAATATGCAAGTGCGACAGTGAGGCAGATATTTCTTTTTCTGGTTTATCGGTTCGCGGTAGCGCCCCAGGGCCTCCGATAGGTTAAATACGGGCCCGGTTAAGCAGGAAGCCTTCAGGAAGCAGTAACATGACACACTAGTACCGAGGGCACTGACCTCGACGCGCCGGTCCTGCTGCGCGCCGGCCACGAGCGTGCCGGTGGTGTCGTTGAGCAGCACGCGCACCGTGACACACTAGTACCGAGGGCACTGACCTCGACGCGCCGGTCCTGCTGCGCGCCGGCCACGAGCGTGCCGGTGGTGTCGTTGAGCAGCACGCGCACCGTGACACACTAGTACCGAGGGCACTGACCTCGACGCGCCGGTCCTGCTGCGCGCCGGCCACGAGCGTGCCGGTGGTGTCGTTGAGCAGCACGCGCACCGTGACACACTAGTACCGAGGGCACTGACCTCGACGCGCCGGTCCTGCTGCGCGCCGGCCACGAGCGTGCCGGTGGTGTCGTTGAGCAGCACGCGCACCGTGACACACTAGTACCGAGGGCACTGACCTCGACGCGCCGGTCCTGCTGCGCGCCGGCCACGAGCGTGCCGGTGGTGTCGTTGAGCAGCACGCGCACCGTGACACACTAGTACCGAGGGCACTGACCTCGACGCGCCGGTCCTGCTGCGCGCCGGCCACGAGCGTGCCGGTGGTGTCGTTGAGCAGCACGCGCACCGTGACACACTAGTACCGAGGGCACTGACCTCGACGCGCCGGTCCTGCTGCGCGCCGGCCACGAGCGTGCCGGTGGTGTCGTTGAGCAGCACGCGCACCGTGACACACTAGTACCGAGGGCACTGACCTCGACGCGCCGGTCCTGCTGCGCGCCGGCCACGAGCGTGCCGGTGGTGTCGTTGAGCAGCACGCGCACCGTGACACACTAGTACCGAGGGCACTGACCTCGACGCGCCGGTCCTGCTGCGCGCCGGCCACGAGCGTGCCGGTGGTGTCGTTGAGCAGCACGCGCACCGTGACACACTAGTACCGAGGGCACTGACCTCGACGCGCCGGTCCTGCTGCGCGCCGGCCACGAGCGTGCCGGTGGTGTCGTTGAGCAGCACGCGCACCGTGACACACTAGTACCGAGGGCACTGACCTCGACGCGCCGGTCCTGCTGCGCGCCGGCCACGAGCGTGCCGGTGGTGTCGTTGAGCAGCACGCGCACCGTGACGCGCAGCCGGCGCGCGCGCAGGCAGCGCTGCAGCAGCGCCGCCACGTCCACGCCCGCCATGCCGCCGCACTTGAAGCTCTTCGTCCAGGTGATCAGCTCGCCCGACGAGATCGAGTGCTGCTTCATCGGGAACGAGAACGTGAAACCTGGAAAAATAAAAAAAATTAATTAATTAAATGAAACTTTTTTCAACAGCACAAACAACACAGTACAGACTAACCCCCTTATTCATAAAACTTAACAAACCTCTGTTAACTAAAAGTTGTTTTGTCCCTTTCTTACAAACATAAATGAAAAAGTGACAGATAAGGACAAACCAACATTAGCGGCTTGTTAACTAATAGAGGCTTGATGGACGTTTATGAATAAGGGGGCAAACATATATACCGTATGTCTCCGTATTTTAAAAAGTGAAAAAATTAATTTAAAAAATAATTAACGGGGCCAAATACCAGCACAAAACGAGAAAGAGAGCATTTAGTAACATAGCATAACATAAACTCACGCCTATATTCCCAAAAGGGGTTGGCAGAGCACGCGGAATTAATTTCAGTGCCACTTTTATCAATTGTAGGTTTATAGATGGAGAAAATGTGATATTGCAGTGACAGGTTGCTAGCCCATCGCCCACAACACACTTCAACCTGGTTCCCATAGTCGACTCTTATGTCACCCAAGGGAAGAAAGGGGGTGGTGCTATTCTAACCCGGCACCACACGGGGAGCAATCATTTAGTACTCAATACTACTCAACAGGAATATCAAAAATATTGTAAACAAACATGTTAGCTTTCCTTCTCGCTTTCTCTGATTTTAAATTTTTGTATGTCACACAAATCGCAGGTAACTAATAGCTTTGTAAAGGTACACGCAAAAAAATTCGTATCCGATGGAATGAAGATGTCTGTGCTAAAACTAAAATAAACTTTCAAGAGTGGTTTGAGATGAGATGAGAATACCCCAGTACAGACCGTTTCATTACTATCATCATCACGTTCACGACGTAGGCAACTCCCACTGCAGTTGTCTTTTTGCAAATAAAATAATTATGTATTCGGTCACAAGCCGTCTTTCAAGAAGGGATTATCTACAGACCAGGTGTAATTCAAGTTTTAATTGAAACTAAAGGGATAATCACCATCCAGCAGTAGTAAATGTAGGGTATGGAATGTTTCATTCCCAACTCGCTGGTAGCTGCAGGAGAGAAAGAGCGACCTTGGTTTAATCGGCCCTGTAGGCCGCATACAGGGCTTTGGACCAAGGCTGAAGCTAGTAAGGACCCAAACTTATCTGATGTGAAACGCAAGTTTAAACGCTGCCTCAAGGTCGAGTAAAAGAGAATATGCCAGAGCTAAATTCAATTTCAT
This sequence comes from Notocelia uddmanniana, assembly GCA_905163555.1. Lineage (NCBI taxonomy): Eukaryota > Metazoa > Arthropoda > Insecta > Lepidoptera > Tortricidae > Notocelia > Notocelia uddmanniana. The sequence goes on along the minus strand of LR991075.1, from coordinate 17,060,587 downwards.
CGGCAGAATTGGCGAGAAGCTTACTGGATATCCCTCCGGAAGTCGCGCCTTCGGGACGCTCGCCAAAGCTGCCGAGGGAAACTTTAGTCAGTCATCTTCACCGCCGCTGCGAACTACAGCTGGAGATCTGGCCCACAGCGCAAAGAGAAAGCCGATCTACCTCTTTGCCTCGAACTCTATTCTCGACGACGATGGCAGCGCCGTACCTCCTGCTATCCCTTGGTGTGGATATTCTGTGCCGGAAATTAGTTTTTCGCAAAGGGATGTGCGCAGGGAGCTGCTGTCCTTAAACATTCACAAGTCGAGTTGGCCGGACGGCATACCAGCAGTGGTGATCAAACTTTGTGCTCCTGAGTTGTGTCCCGTACTAACGCGACTGTTCGCGCTCTCATACCACAAAAGGCAAGTTCCGTCTTCATGGAAGACTGCCCTCGTGCACCCTGTGCCTAAAAAAGGGGATAGATCAGACCCATCGAATTACAGGCCTATCGCTATCACCTCCCTGCTCTCCAAGCTGGTCATCAACTCAAAGCTCCTAAGATACCTAGAAGAACACGATTTGATCAGCGACCATCAGTATGGCTTTCGCCACGGTCGCCCGACTGGTGACCTTCTAGTGTATCTTGCTCACCGGTGGGCTTCAGCCATTGAGAGTCAAGATGAGGCTTTAGCGGTCAGCTTGGACATAGCGAAGGCGTTCGATCGGGTCTGGCACCGAGGTCTTCTGTCGAAGCTACCATCCTATGGACTGCCCGAGGGTTTGTGCAGATGGGTTGCCAGCTTTCTGTCCGGCAGATGCTTAAGAGCCGTAGTAGATGGCAGTTGCTCCAAAAGCATGGACATTAACGCTGGCGTCCCAGAAGGCTCCGTGCTATCCCCGACGCTGTTTTTGCTGTATATCAATGACATGCTGTCTATTGACGGCATCCATTGTTATGCGGATAACAGCACCGGGGATGCTTATAACACGAGCCGTGCCAACATTCCTCGTTCCTCTGTGTCAGAGAGTCGCGAACAACTTGTGTCCGAAATCGAGACCACTCTAGTCAGAGCCAGGAGTGGAGCCAGGATAATCTGGTACAGTTCAACCCCACCAAGACACAAGTATGCGCGTTCATTGCTAAAAAACCCCATTCAATGTGGCCCCGCGGTTCCAAGACGCAACGCTCTCCATCTCAGAGAGTATTGGGATCCTTGGTGTTGATATTTCCAGCGATGTCCAGTTCCGGAGCCATTTAGAAGGCAAAGCCAAGCTGGCTTCTAAAAAGCTAGGTGTGCTCAATAGAGCGAAGCGATACTTCAAAATCCCTCAAAGGTTAGCTGGAAGAGATCCCTCATAGGGATAAGTTCGCCTTTGTACTCTGATCCTGTGTGACATGTATATGTTTTAAACTGTTATTGTGTACAATAAAGTGCTTACATACATACATACATACTTCACCCCGGAAGAGAGACTTCTTTTATACAAGTGGCAAGTCCGTCCCCATATGGAGTATTGCTGTCACCTGTTGGCGGGAGCACCTGGATACCAGCTTGGGCCTTTTGACTCGCTTCAGAGACGTGCTGTGCGAATCGTGGACGATCCCAAGCTCACGACCGATATTGAGCGTTGAGTTTAAGGAGAAATTTTGCCTCCTTGTGCGTGTTCTATCGCTTATATAATGGGTTGTGCTCCGAAGAACTGTTCGACATGATGCCTACGGCCGCTTTCTACCATCGCACCGCTCGCCGTCGGCAGGGCATTCATCCTCACATCTTAGAACCTAAATGGTCGCGTACGGTACGGTTTCAGAGGAATTTCCTCACTCGGACGCTTCGATTGTGGAATGAGCTCCCTGCCGAGGTTTTCCCGACGGACTACAGTATGGGGTTCTTCAAGAAAGGAGTGTATAAATTCTTAAAGGGTCGGCAACGCGAATTTGACATCCTCAGGCGGGCCGTACGCTTGTATACCACCGACGTGGTATTAAAAAAAGTAAGAAGGCAGGAGAACTGAAATCGTGAAGTATTAGAGAAGAAGTTGAATAGGCTGCAACACAAACCTAGCGACATCTCCTGGTCCTCCATGCCCTCCGAGCGGACGAAGTCCTGCACGGAGTCCGCCAGGAAGTTGAACAGGTCCTCGCCGGGGCCGAGGCGCAACTCGTCGCTGCAACACAATAGACACTTTGTTAGTTAAACAAATAACATTTGTAGATATATTCATTTGTTTGTTTGTAAATGGGTCCTTTCTAAATAAAGACGGGGAACACATTCTACACCTCCGTATACTATACCTCTACATATTGTGATAGGTGTAAATTTTGAATGTAATAATTGAGTAAATGCAGTTGTTACTCGTTTCAACCAGTAATGACACTGATGGTTACTCAGCTCATCTAGCCTAACAATGACGGTATCTCTAGTCCAATTAAAGTGTATACGCTCATCAGAACACAGATACACTCGTACAACCACTGAGCGGTTGTTTGGGAGCTACCTACAGTCAGGAACAGAAGTACTCGTACCTATGTGAACAAAATGCTCAAGACAAATATTGCAAACATATTTTGAGCGCTCTCGTTGCCGACTGTAGGTACATATAATAAACTGTACTAAATGTCTTGAATGTGACTATTATCCTAGTTGTGTAAATGATAAGCATAAGAGATGCGCAAATCTTACAGTTGTTATAAAATGACGTCAAGTTTTATCTTTTAGTCCACATCATAACTATTTAGGGAGGCAACGGGCGAACCTCGCGCGGGCAGCTTTCTCGCGCAGAGAATTGCAATCGCAATCCAGCGCGGGAACGCTGCCTGCGTGATGGGCACCCTACCCAGGGCATTAAATTTTGATAGGTATTTTTAATTTATAGCTTTAATTATTTTAATTGTAGTTAGTTTTAGTTTTATGTTCTTAGTTATTTATTAATACTACCTATGTATGTATTTTTATTTTCTATTTAATAAACTCAATTATTTTATGACACCAATAATACATTGTTACTTATTGATATGGCAAATAAAACATCGACAACGTTATGTACGCGAGTGCGAGTAAGGGTGCTAGGTACCACACTGTTCAATGGACGATCGAATCATGCGGTACCAAATTGAAAAAGTGTCGGAACCCTTATGGACCAAATAACACTTAAACACACTCAAAAAAGTCTTAAAGTGTGTTAATAACATTTAAAGTTCAATCGCATGTTAATTTGACAACAGCTCACCTGATGTGATACACCACAACTAAGGTTGCCCGGTATCCGGCTTTCCACGGTTCTGTCCGGCCTGTGCGGATTTTGTCCAGCTTTTGCAAATTAACCATCGACTAAAAATATCTACAATACGAACAACTAAACAATGACAAAATAATGACGTTATTTTGTCGTGTTCTTGAAGTTTAGCGCCTGGTAAAAATGGTATGTCTGGCTTTTTGACCATTATAATAATAATAATAGTTTTTTAATTCAGGCAAGTAACCCATATCATAGCAACATTAAAATTAATTATGTCTGGCTTTTGAAGTTTAGGACCTGGCAACCCTAAACACAACACAACTAGTCACCTGAGTGAGGTGGTACGCTACACAGCTGCTCACCTGATGTGGTACTGCTTGACGTCCTCGCGCACGAGCTGGCCGGCGCGCAGCTCCACCAGCAGCACGCGGAAGTTGGTCCCGCCCAGGTCCAGCGCCAGGAACACGCCCTCCTCTGCAACACAACAGTAAACCGCTGAATCTTCTACTCACGACTTCACAACGATATTACTTCGGCGTCCACATGAACCGTTTTGCTTTTATCTGATCTCTGAATAGAATACGTTCAGTCAGCCAGGAAAGTGGTCTACCACTTCGGAATCTTAATGTACAGTCAGCTGCAGAGACACATACATAACACCCTACACACCCTAACATGACTCCCTGCATAAAAACTTCTATGCATGGAGGAGTCACGTTTCTGTGTAGCTGACTGAAGGTACAAATAATAAAGTGGAAAACTGGTAAACTACTTTCTTGGCGTACTATGCAACACGAAATCTATAATAGTACATTACGATACAAGTGCAGAGAATAGGAAATTCGCAACGAGTGGTGATAAATTGAAACACGACCGAAGGGAGTGTTTTAAATCGACTCGAGTTGCGAATTATCTGTTCGCACGTGTATCGTACAACGGTTTACAGCACATATGGCTCTTTAAAGTTTCGACATATGCACGTAATCTGCTGATTATCGCACTGGTGCGGTAAAGTAGCACCATATGTACTGTAATAGTACATTACGATACAAGTGCAGAGAACAGGAAATTCGCAACGAGTGGTGATAAATTGAAACACAACCGAAGGGAGTGTTTTAAATCGACTCGAGTTGCGAATTATCTGTTCGCACGTGTATCGTACAACGTTTTACAGTAGGTACATATGGTTCTTTAAAGTTTCGACATATGCACGTAATCTGCTGATTACCGCACTCGTGCGGTAATCTAGCACCATGTGTACTGTAAATAGATATTATAGTATAGTAGCCATCCGAATCCGAGATAGTGTCGTATTCGAAATTAAAACAACATTCTCGCGTGGCATTTCTGCTCAATAAAGAAATAGATATTCCCCGGTGGAACGATCAGAACAATCTCGGATTGCTACGTAAACTAAACATAAACAAGCGAAGCACCGAACAACACCCGGGAAGCTTGGCGTCGCTCCTCTGCCAGCTGATTTGATCCGTCGCTTGTCGGTCTTTCGGCACGATTCGGGGCGCTGGATAAAAGACAATCAAAGCAATAGAATGTGGCCGCTACCTGTCCCGTCAGGCAGCTCCGGCACGTAAGTGTTCTCCATCTGCAGCGAGGAGGGCTGCTGGCGCAGGCCGCGGGTCAGCTCGCGCGCGAACACGCCCGCCACGCGCCGCAGCGTCGCGCCGCACAGCGTCAGCTCCGACAGGCATGCCTCCACCTGCACAACAAATGACACATATACTCGTACAGTTAGCTACACATGTATACTAAGACCCAGGTATGACCTAAAACTACGACCAAGACCACCGGGGGATAGGCAGTAGCATTCCTGAGGGAGTCCGGTTGAGATACTGCGTTCGCCAATCCGCATTCCAAGCGTGGCCATTAATGAAATTAGGGGAGGCCTATGTCCAGCAGTGGACGTCCTGCGGCTGATATGGTGGTGGTGGTGGTATAGGTTGATTAGGATATCATGCCAGTACAAATTGACACGCACAGAGCGTCGCGCAGCGTCATTGCGGGGCGGAGGAGGTTTTGTGGTGAAGCAAACGCGGTCCGAGGCACGTCGCACCAAAAAAGCGCGTGGTATTCGCGCGGGATAGCGGAGCGGGGGCGGCGTGTGTGACATATGAAGTAGTAATCGACAGTTGACAGTTTCGGAAAGATCACAAAGGCAAAACCGTCTCGGCCCCGCACCGCGGCGCGCGCTCTGTGTTTCGAGCTTAAGCTACTGTATAGGCGCGAATGAACTCGGTCATTCTCCAGATTTGTGCCTGCGTCTAAACTCCGTAAAACTATAGACGTTCGTAAACATTGTCAGAGTTTAGGTTCACCGCAGAAATATAATTTGAGAATTACCGAACTGTATCATGTATTGTATGGTGTCTGTAAAGTTTATAAAAAGAAATTAATAAACAGAAAAATTCAGCTGACATCGAAAATCTACAAGGATTTAGTGACAAAATAAGTGAACATATAGGACGTAGGAACGAATATATAGACACACCACACACACACATTACGGTCAACTTTCAATATTTATTTTTCTGAAAATTTGGTGGTCACTGTGAGTGGACCCAGCAGAATAGTCAAGTCAAAATATTCTTTACTCAAATAGGCCTAGCAACAAGCACTTTCAAATCGTCAGTTATAACATGTATTAACATATATATTAATTAATTATTTAGAGCAATTTATTGATGCTATTATTAGTCTTTAAAATAAATATTGTATTGTTGTAGACATGTCAAAATAAGAAATTATTATGTAGTATAATAAAAAATGTATAAAAATAGAAATTTAATTTAGACAGTTTCTAGAATGAAATCAAAATGTCAAAAGAAAATAGCTAACGAGGTCTAGCTAGCATGGCATAGCGAAGGGATGACTTGGGTGCATTTTGAAACTATTGACGAACGACAGGAGAGGTTTTTATCCAGCAGTGAGGCACATTATGTATAGGGATATAAAAGGCAACACAATCAGTCTATATAAAGCGGCAATTACGTACACTGCGTCGCTCGCCGCAAGCTGCATCCGGCGACCGCAAAAGTGTAAAGAACACGTTAGTCGGCCGCATTCGGCGATCGACAACTGCCAACGCTTATAAGTACTGTAGGCGGACAGACTAATGTAAAGACGATTTTTGTTGGCCTAGGTAGTTTAAAATGAATTCGGCGACCGCATTAGGTGAACGTGTAATTGCCGCTTAAATAAACAGCAAGGCACGATCTGTCTATTTTGTCACAGATAGCATCGTTAATTAGCTCTACTGCGCAGATATTCAGTATTAGAAACTGGAACCGCAGCCTTTTATAGCTGATTTAAAATTATTCACTATGGCCCACTGAAGTTTATCGTAGGCAAAGATTTCTATTGTGAACTGACTAATGTCAATCTTAATATTCCAATACCTCGGTGATACTCGTTACTCTCGGTATTCGCATCGGAAACGGAGGCACCTCGGTTCTAAACAAACACTCGCTGAGACAGGTAAACGCGCAATACTGCGGGGGTGTTAATTAATGAAACAATTTACTTTTATCTACTCCGATAAGTTTTTCTAGTCGATTAAAAGATAAATATTATCGTAATCCACGTGGCAGGCGATGATGGATCGCGGCGGCGACCGACAAGCATCGATCAGAGATAATCGAGTTGAGAGCAACAAACTAATTACTAACAATTAAAGCGACTACTGCCAACTGCGACTACGCAACTGTATTAAAACAACATTTTAAATTGTACTGAGCATTTAAATTTGACGTTCTAGTCGCTCACCATCAGGCAAGCCGTAAGCTGGCAAGCCATCATCGTCTAGCTTACAAGTACAGAGTGGGAAAATGTCATTTACTCACTTTCCAAAATACTTATCAATTTTACCGTACACCCTGTACACTATAAAATTATTTCATCTTTGCTGGATCCAAAAAAAAAACTGTGAAAGAGCACCAGCCGTCACTACGACCGTGACATTTGTTAACAATCCATAACTAACTACTTTTGTCAAAATAACATTATTCCTATTGTTTTTAACGTCTAAGTGCGTCGTCGGGGTTCAGGGGCACGCCATTCGTCGATACATATGTCGTTATATATGTATATGTATGTATCACGTGTGTGCGTGCGATAGCGTCGGCGAAAACCTCCAACTGTTAACGAGCAAACACAATTCGCAGCTGTAATGAGGCTGAGGGAGCCATCATGCCCGCCTCAAATTGTACCTATTCGATCAACACGTACGCTTAACCAAGTTAACTGAAATTCACAGATTTCAGTGTTCCATTCTTAAGACATGAATCTTGCCTAAATCGTAAAACAGGTAAATGGGCCGTTAAGTCGGATTTCACGTCTATATAATAACACTAAATAGAGTAAGATCCTGCGTAGGCAATATATACCCTCATTTGCTATACGATGACAAAAATACATGATAGATAAGATTGTTAAATGATACAGCAGTCGCCTAGCAAAAACCTGGACTGAACTTGTTAAAAAAGTACTTGAGAAGAATAAGGGGGTGAGTGGAGTGACACTCCCTCATTTGTTATTTGATACTTTTGATTTTTTTAACCGGTTCCGTCCAGGATTTAGTAATGCAACTTCTATTTCATCCACCAATATATGTTATCTATCATGTATGTACTTAACATTTGTCATTATCGAACAGATGAGGGTATTCTTATAGTCAACAGATCTCACGCAGAAAGATATAAATGAATCTAATCTAATCTATTTGAGTTCCAGATTTACATTTATTTATTTCACAAGGAAAGTTAAAAGCTAATCGAATTCTTGGTTAACTCTATTTTTCTTTGACATTAAAGGTGACGTCTCGCAACTACAGTTGCGGAACGCACGTGAGTCAATATTTTTGAGGAGGTGCGTGTCATCATCCTTTCAGCCGAATGACGTCCACTGCTGGACATAGGCCTCCCCCAAAGACTTCCACAATGACCGGTCCTGCGTCACCCGCATCCTGCACGGTGGACTGATGACCTGATAAGGGCAGAGGGTGTCCGCTGGTACGTGTCAACATCATAAGAATTTATAAATCTAAAGCCGGAACTCAACTTGATAGGTATTACAGCTAGATGTCAAATGTGGAAACACGTTGACACGTCTCTTGCTCATGCAGGAGCTTATGATCGCCCTAACCTAACGAATCCCCGCGCGTAATATCAACGAGTTGCGCTATACATTCATAACACACTTGTATGCAAATTATCGGACCAGATTGACCTCCAGGCCAGATTGTTTTTTTACATGTCAGCTTCCCTGAGCTATCTTTACGAGAGGGCCCGGCAGATAACCCGAGATTGCGATTGTTTTGATATAATTGTCACTTATTGCCATCGTGTTGACACTTTGACAGTTGAGGACGTTAATCCTTATCGGTGCAGTGCAGTTCCACTTTCCTTAATTTTCTCAACCTGCAATGATCTCAAGATATTGTTTGGATAATCACTAACTATAATAAAAATACATCGTGAATTCAGTCTTACAAATTCCATTTCGCAGTCTTAAATGCGTTGAAATATACTCGAGAGCAAATAAAACGGGTACTTTTTATATAAATTTCATACCAAGAGATTGTTTGCTTTACATTAACTTAGTTTAGTTTAATATTTGTTAGGTACTATACAATGTCATATAATATTTGGCGTATACTGCTTATCGTGTAGTGATCCATTAGCCTACGGATTTAGCTCGAAAAAAGTGAAACACTCAAACTCATTATCTCGTTGCTACTCGGAAAATATTTTTACTAGAGTAAGGCTATAGGGTCCGCAAGCCCCCTGGCTGTTTTGTATGTTACGAAAATATGGTACGTTTAATTATTAACAAGTATGGCTCGCGTCAATTTCTTTAGCTACTTTTTGGCCCTTGGCCGCTAAAAGGTTGCCGACCCCTGCTATAGATGATTTGTCCCGCGTATGTTTTGCGTGTGACGCGCCGCGTGGGCACCGTGCGTCGCAGCGACAGGTCGCTGTCGCCACTGTCGCGGGTCGCCGGCGCACGCGCACGCGACGCCTCACGTGCGCCCCGCACCCCACACACACTCAATTATGATGGCGCAGGGTTTCTCTACTTACGAATAAGTACGAGTACCCCATCACGAACCGACTAAATTTAAATTTTCCAGGCGATTCCTAACCTCTTATCCAGAATTGTTCAGTTCAAACCATCAATAAGCGGAAGCACTTACGGAAGTGATCTGGAACGTGGGGTTTTGCATACCCCACTTTGAGAAACTCTGGTACTTACCTATAGATGATAATAGAGATCTAGGCCATTGGGTAGGCACAACGGCTCTTTCAAAATACAAATTGCGGCTCTTTCGTAAGACGGATGGAGCTAGCTGAAGGTAAAACTTAAGTAAGTCACCTGTTGTATGTAGTTGTGACGTGTTCGAATAGACATTACATATTTAAAATGTGCAACACAAACAAAACAAACGCCTATTCGAACACGCCACACCTACATACAACAGGTGACTTAATTAAGTTTTTCACCTATAGTTTTTGTGTACTTCTACGAGTAAATTAAAAGTTTGCCGACTCCTGAGTTAAATCCCAGGATCGGCGTTAATACCCTGACAAGTAATTGATGGAATCAGGCGTTACTTTGTATTGAGTATAATCCCACTACTTTACCACTTCGCGGGCTGTCAGCTTTTTTGCCTCCGACGTGGCATATATAAAAAAATCTAGAACAATAATCCCGATAAATAACGCGTTTAGGTCTATTAGTGATAATGATAAGCTAATGCAATGTATCCTAAGCATTCAAATAAATATAAAATAATACCTAACCCACATAGAAATGTCGAAAAATCCCTGACATTTTCATTTCAAACTTCAATATCTCAAAAACTGCCTAACCGATTTTGGGAAAACATGTGTAAGAACCGTGGCTTCGAAACCTGCTTTCAAATAAAAAACGCACTCGATTCGGTTCATCCGTTAGATAGCTATGGTGCCACAGACAAACTGCACACATACACACAGATACACAGAAACGCATATAATAGATACATATGTTAAACTATACAACGCACCCTTGTTTTGCGTTGCGTGTCAGGAGTTAAAAGTAAAAATAAAAACAGCAAACCCAATCACAACTCCCACAAAAGTTACGAGTACTGTGGTAACCGCACTTATAATACATATTTGTATAAATTTTTAAAGGGTCGGCAATGCGCATGTGACACCACTGGAGTTGCAGGCGTCCATAGGCTGCGGTGACCGCTTACCATTAGGCGGGCCGTACGCTTGTCTGCCACCGACGTGGTATAAAAAATATATTTTTCCCCTCACTAGCTCGGAAAGCCGTCTTTTATCCTTTGAAACAAGCGGGTAAAAACGCATTTTATCCACAAGTGGGGAAAGTAATTTGACCTTGGAGCGTGTTTGAGTAGCTTTTGACAGATAACAAAACGTAAAACGCTCGTAATAATGGTTCCTTTGATATCAATTATCATTAAATAAATGATTTGAGAATTTAATAAAAAATACCAAATTTAGCTTTATTTAATGATTTAAGTCGTAAACCTTAAAATTTTATAAGAATTTTTTTTTTATAATTATATTGAGTATAATTGTAAACGTACAACTTGAGTCGATGCAATTTCAAAACGCATCGTCAGAAATGTCATCATTGTCAATGTCAACTAAAATATTACACAACTTGTCACCGACTCCGACTCACGTAAATATTATACACAACTTTCAGAGTTTTCTGGTATAATATCGTAAAAAATCAGTGATTCCAGTGAAAATCATGCCTGTCGAACTGTGTTTTTTGCATGTTGCACTTTCCTCGCTATAGTGAGGAGAAAAGTTTTGTGTTACACACGGGTGCAAAGTTGTATTTTACTTCTCGTGTGTTGAAACACTCGCTACGCTCAAATCAACTATAGAATCCTTTCGCTGGCTCGTGTTTCAATTCCACACTCGCTGGTAAAATACAACTTTGCACCCTTGTATAACAAATAACTATTACTATACACTTAAAATATAATGCGTTGATTAAAAGATTACCATAATTCCTTATATTTAAGAATGATTACGATAGCCAAGATATAGATAAATACTATATAGTAAACACTTGACGTCACACGAATTCTCGTCAATATATAAGTAGAGCGCTCGTTTCCGAGAACACGTGGATGTGCTTAGTGTAACATAATTTTATTAGATATTAGATAGAAAAGAAATACATCATAATCTTGGATCAATCCTTTCCGTCGACAGGCACCCCTTATCTACTGTATGTGCCCAAAAGTGGAATCTACTCGTATATAGTCTGGTCTGAGGAGGAGAGAATTACCAAATTAATATGTACTCGTATTTTTCGAAATCAGGTAATCGATAAACATGCATGATTAGGTGTAGGAATGAGTATATGTATACTTAATTTACGTTCTAGTTGACAGAGGAAAAATGCTTTCGTATGTCCGGATTCCTGAGGTCCGCCTGTCCGGCTGTTGTCCTCTATTACAGGCGGCATTTCTCAACCGATTCTCGTGATATTATGTGAGCGACTCGTGAGGTCTACCGCTTACAGAAACACTTATAATTTTAGTGTTTTGGGCTGATATAGGAGCAAATACGTATTAGAATTTCAAAATGTACTTTTTTAATGCATTCAAATACAACGAGACCATGACAATCAGATTATTGATGGAACGGCCTCCATCCCGCATTTTTCGCTCAGCTGACGTTTCCATATACTAATTACTTTCAAAGTCAAGCTTATTGCGTCGCTATCGCGCCATAAACCGGCGCGCGGCGCAAGAGTCGCGGAACCTTCCACCACGACCACCAATAAACAAGACGACTTACAAAACGACTTATCCCTCTTTGAGGAACATAAGTGTCTCCGCCTTTATAGTATGACGGGCTTCTATGCTATCTTTATAGTCGCGATTACAGAAAGTCGCGGGCACTTGCGGTTTACAGCGCCATATTTATCGCCGGATTATTATATTAAGCGGTTATTAAACGCGATATGATAGCAGCGTGAGAGCTACACCATGCTTTATTTAATTGCTGTTTCCTTTTGTAAATAAACATGCATCATTGAGTATAATGTTAAGTATATTTACTTTAGGCTTCCTCGGTACAGCTATCAGCAGCAGCGATACGCACAAGGTGTGTAAAAAATGATCTGCACAAGATTTGGCTATAAAGTAAGAGTTACATATTGCAGACTGCATCAAATAAGACTTGCATTAGATTTGGATTTCTGTGGAAGCCTAGTAAATCAGTTATTAGGCAATGATATTTTTGTTATTAGGCACAATCACGGAATCGTATCAATATATTAGCCGAACGACCTTTTGCGACCTATTGTAACCTAACGTTGGGAGTTCGGGTTGATAAACGAAAATACACTGACAACTTCAATGGTTCGTTTGTTTGCCCGATTGAGACTTGTTGAAATTGCCGCACAACTAAAGGAATGTGTCGTGATTGTGCGGCAGTGGCGGCGACGGCGGTGGCGGCACGCCTCAATAATATATCTCAATCAGAGCGACAGCTGACCGCGATCGTTCATTGCAGTAATTAGACGACTACAGCTCGGACACCATCGTTACTTGAAGTAGGTAAATGTATAGTTTGATACAGTCGTCCTATAACAATCATAGTCTGCCTTCTGTGAGATGGTATTCAAAAGTCATAGCTTCTCTCAACTCACCTCACCACTTGTCCCTACTACGATTATAACTTGAATCTGAGATAAGTATGTGTTACCGGAGGTGAGACTCACGCTGGTCGCCGGAGAAGGGCTACCGCGAGCAGAAAACGAAGTTGTTTTGTCTATCTCTCTCTGTCTAAGTGTCTAGGTGTAGTGTGTTATAGTTTGATCTCTCTAAGGCCTTTATTTAGCCCCGGTATGGCAGGCTAGGCTGCACTTGCTGGTCAACTCTACTGTCACGGAAGCAAAAGGGTATTAAAGAGGAAAATATATAAAACGTATAACGCTCTGGGCATGGTACCGGTTAGCCTTGCCTTGGCTAGCCCTGCCCTGCGCCTTATAGGGGAGTATAGAGTATTTTGCATTACGGCGAGCCTTTATGGATTTTTATCGTGGATATAACCAGATAGGTACTGGATACTTTGGTGCTTTGTCGCTCTCACCCTTTGAAAATTGATTATGACAGTTTAACCATGTTATTTAAAAGTGTCTGGATACAAGGGTTTGAAGCTCCCCCTGAGACCGACCGGATGACTTGTTAAATTAGGAAGCCGCGCGAAATGTATCATTTGCAATGCAACATAATTAGTAATAGTAGGTATTAATGTTGTCAACCTAGTTAACGTGTTTAGAGACTACTATCGAAGAGCCGAATAAAACCGGAAGGGCTAATCTAGGAATAAACTATTATTCTTTGATCTAACTGGCATATAGCATTACAACTCGTTAACCATTGTTTTTCAAACAGCAGAACAAATATATCAAGTATATGCAGTACAGGTAACGTGTAGTCCTCTATGATGACGCTAATATAATATTCATCATCATCATTCTAGCGTTATCCCAGTTTAGGTGCATCCTGAAGGATGCCCGGGGTCCGCTACCTTATCCCAAGAACTGGCGTTGGCACTAGTTTTTACACAAGCGACTGCCATGTGACCTTCCAACCCAGGGGGGAAACTAGACCTTAAGTATTAGCATTAGGCTTGTCAAGGCAACTTGACTGAGAAGTAATCAAGCCGCCTGAAGACCTGTACGTCGCCTTAACGACTGCTGCCATAGACAGCAGCCGGGATCAACGGCTTAATGTGATTTCCAAAGCGCGGGAGCGCTCAGCCAGTAACCACTCAAAGCGGTCATTCATCCAACAGTTGACCTAGGGTGACGTTGCTGAACTTCGCATACCGCACGCGGTGCGCCGGCGCCGCTGAGCCACGAGCGCTCCGGCTAGTGCTAGTACAATATTCAATGTGCCTAATAGACACCAGACAATCAACAGACTCGTGTTTTGGTTCCGTATAACGAGATAGAATGTATCCCATCAAAAACATAAATGTGAACACGGGAGCAAAATATTGATAGTTAAATTAGTGCCAAGTTCTGTAAATACTTAATCCTGAAATTTGTTTATAATGACATACAATAGTTACAACATTCTGCCTTCAATAAAATTAAAATTGACCTTTTTGTTTTTCTGCAACAAATAAATAAATAAATAAATATTAGGGGACATTTTGTACACAAATCGATCTAGTCCCACGTAAGCTCAATAAGGCTTGTGTTATGGGTACTAGACGACGATATATTTAATAGATATATACTTAAATACATAGAAAACGTCCAAGTCTCAGGAACAAATGTCTCTGTTCACCACAGAAACAAATGCCCTTACCGGGAATCGAACCCGGGACCTCTAGCTTCGGAGGCAATGACACTACCAACTAGGCTAAACAGGCCGACAAACAGGCAACAACAATGTTTGATATTTAAAAATACTTCTTATATTTGAATAGTCCAATTATTTAAAAGAGGTCGAAATTATCTACACACGTCTTATTTTGAGACAGTAAGAGCTTATAGGTATCTATCTATTCTCTATTAGGTACCTAGGTGCGGCTCAAAAAAATGTACCTTAACGTACTGGAAAGTGTAACACACAATTTTATTCGCAACACACTGGAAATTTTGTAACACGCTGGAACACTGTAAAGCTTAGATTACATGAAGCAAGATTCGTTCGAAAATTAAAAAAAATAGTAATCATATTTGCAAGTTCTTAATGTGAAGAGTGTAAGGATGAGGGATCGAGAAATGCTTAGCATTTTATTATGAGTGGAATTTGATTTTTTTTCGCAGATGTATGCAGGTTTTCTCACGATGTTTTCCTTGATGATTTAAGAATGTTGAAAGGTAATTTATTTAAGACAAGGCTAACTAAATGGCTACAGGACAACTGCTTTTATAGTGTTAAGGACTATAAAAAAACTAGCTAAATAAGAATCCCAATATTATTATTATTAATGACATTATATATATATATATTTAAAGTAAAAGTAGTTTATTCTTCAAATTAGGCATAATACATCCACCTATGAACGTCAATAAACTACCACCAAAAATCAAAATATATGACACAGTCTAGCTCTTACACAGCCTTTTTTTATGACATTATATTTCTTGACATCTATATTTTAACTAATTTTCTTAAATAAATTTTACCGTAATGTTTAACTTCTGTTCCAATAAAGGGACATGTAATAATTTTTTGATATATTTTAATAATAATAATAATTGTATGGCATTTTCGAGAAGACAAGTACAGTCGCCAGTTTGTTGCACTTTTAGCACCACCCAGGGGTCACGTGTAGGGAAACGGTGGGTAGTTCCTACGGAAGTGGTGCAACTTCGACCCCCCTTTGACAAGTGAGTGGGCAACTTGACTGTTAGAAATTCTCAAGCCACCCGAAGGCAGCTAACTTGGCTTAACGACTGCTGTCGTAGATAGTAGCCGATATTAACGGTTTAACGTGCCTTCCAAAGCACGGGAGCGCTCAGTTAGTAACCACTCAAAGCGGTCACCCATCCAAGAACTGACCTGGGCCCACGTTGCTTAACCTCACATACCGCACGCAGTATGCGGGCGCCGCTGGGCCACGAGCGCTCTATTTTAACGCGGAGAATTGTCAATAATTGTTTAGGTCAAATGTTATTCACAATTTCACAACAATTTGCGTGTTGACTCTTATACTATGTTGACTGAATACTGGCACACCAATAGTTAAATTTTACGACCTAATTATAACGTATTCTGAAAAATATTTCTATTTCTTAATCGAAAAGCTAACAAATAATATTTCATACATAAGTTCAAAAAACTCATATAGGTACGAGCCTGCATTCGAACCCCAACCACCGCCTGACAGCCACATTCGTGAACCGCTAGGCCACCGTACCTTTTACTCGGACATAAATTGTTTTATGAAAAGAGCTAAAACATAACACGCTCTTTATTGTGACGCAGTCGGGTAAAAGCATTATGTGAACCAACCTTTAACTATCTAGTGTGTTACGCAACACGTATTGTAACACGACAACACGCTGGAATAAAATACAAAACGGGAAAAATGCCTTAATTTAATTGTAGAAGCCGCAAATTTAAAATTATTTAAACAAGAAATTCGTAATTTTTAAATTTTATTTGAAAATAACATAGTTTCTGAGATATTCAACCAAAATACTTTAAATTGACTACTCTTCTAACAACGAAGACAAAAAATTCTAAAGTTAGAGCCGTCTTATTATTTTTTATTACATATATGTATCGAAAAATGTCCTGGGGACATTTCAATTTTGTATGGAGCAAAAACTTGACGAATTTCAAGTTGCTCAAATATCATGTAAAATAAAGATAAACGAATTTTATTTACAACCATCTATTGGACTGGTTTATACTTTAGAAGAATCAATTGAATGTGGTTTAAAAAAATGAAGGTAACATTTTATTTGGGGGGTAATCGTGTGACCGAAAATTTTGTTCAAAAAGTACTTTTTTTTTAGCCGGACCTACCTACGTTTGAAAACTCCACCAGTGTAGCTAGTTCTGCCGATGACTGGTACCTACATAGTTGGACATTTGAATACTTAACACACGTGGAAAAGCACGGATTGGTAGATAAAGATAATACCAACGTAACAATAGTTTCAGTAGTATTGAGTGACAATGTTGATGAGTGTGCGTGAGCGCAGCTGATACGATAACTTCGCCGCCGACCCTGACTCGGTCGCGACTCGAACCGCCGCCACATCGCGCGATGCGCAATTGGTCTGACCTGCGCGCTGATAAATTCGAGAGCTAATTAACGAGGTTGCGCAGGTATCAGTATTGTTTTAGCACCCCATTATGGACCAAAAGCGGCAGTTAGCTAATTTAGCTATTTACTCGACTATTGACCTCTTTATTTCTTTCGTTATTTATTATAAGTAAATAAACACTACAAATAAAAGAAATGATAACGAAGCTGATAATTTTTAAAGATAGAGATGGCACTACAAATTGAGGATGCTGTCTAACCACAGAATAAATAATAGTACAAGTCAGGGGGCTAATTCTCGGGTTCGATCGAGATGATCTCTATTCGAGATTCCATACAAGTGACTCGCTACCATTCTATACAATGTCACGATAGACATGCATCTCGATCGGACGGAGAATTGGCCCCCTGGTCTAACATAACTCCTTACCTAATATTCCTAATAAATCTATAAATAAGACTAAGTGCAAACTTACAAAGATTTTTGAAGAAGCAAATACCTGCCACAACACCCAGGCGGTGAAATTTAATATTTTAAAGACAGGCAAGTAAAAACTTTTCTCAATTTATCTGCACTGCACGTACCTTCAAGGCGCGCGCCGCGTCGTCAAGCCGCAGGGGCGGCGGCAGGAACTGCTTGGCCCACTCGGCGTCCTCGGCGTGCCCATTGGTCCCATTAGCTCCATTGGCCCCGTTGGCCCAGGCGCCCCCGTTGACAGCCTTCCCCGCGTGCCCATTGACGCGTGGCGCGCGTCCGTCCACCGCCGCAGACATGACCAGCTCAGTTCAACTGGAAAAATAATGATAATTATGAGACCGACTAAAATTTGCGAACGAACTGATCGGTTTTAAACAATTTTGTTCATAAGAATGTCAAAGTCTCCTTTCCGAGGTGCTTAAGTTTTGAGTCCGTTCGTCTGAAATCGTGATAGGTATTTTTTCATTATTTACTCAATCTTTCCTGGACTCTATAATAATATTAATAATACAATAGCTTAGGTTTGGATGGGGACCCGGGTATGTCCTAAAACTGCGACCAAAACCACCGGTTGGGGGGGTAGGCAACAGCACCCCTGGAGTGAGGTGGAGATACTGCGATCGCCAACTCGCATGCTAAGCGTGGCGATTATGGCATTTACCCCTCGTTAAATTGGGGGAGGCCTATGTTAAGTATTGCCTATATTGACGTACTTAGAGTTGACGTATGGTTGACGTCTTCAGAAAAAAAACCTTAGGACAACAGTAGTTCAGAAGTATAATCGATATCAGTGAAAGTTGAATATCCAATGACTTTTTATGTAAAAATTATATATTCGGAATGTGTCTACATAACAAACGTACATAACGTAACATACAAAACGGCATTATAATGCCAGGCCAAAATCAAAGATGAATGAATCACCTACCTCACCTGTGTTATCACCTGTTTTATACAAATAAAAGTATTCTATTATATTCTATTCTATTCTATCGTTACTAATTATTTAATTATCTTGTAAGTTTTGAACGACTCAATCAATATGGCTTCTCGAATAACTATCTTCTCTTTTCCTAGTCAAAGATCACGATTAAGTTTAGTAAGCATAATCCGGTAGCTTCAGATGCCCGAAAGGCAAACCACCCAGAAATAGGAGTCCCGCGTAGCGGGGCTCCGTTGACTCTAAGAAGGAGTTGTTTTCGGATTGAGAGTATATGTATTTATTGTATCATTTTGCGTTTCTATCGTTGCGCGTGTGTCATTTAACTCATTTTTCATGTGTCGTTTTGCGTTTCTGTTTTTGCGATTGTGTCGTTTCGCGTATGTGTCATTTTGCGAAGTCAGAATGTGTCATTAATTATTATGCGTGTAAAGGAACTGTCTTTAATTAAGACGCTAGAGTACCTAATTAACGAAGCGCGGCCTGTTTATCTCGTATCGGTCACGTGGATGATTTGAAACATTTTACTTCCTTATCGTATAAAAAAGTAATAATGGAATTATTCGCAGTAGTGTTTTTATAATTATAATTAATTGGTGGATAACGTTTTATTGCGCGGTTATCAAAGATACATAATTTTAACACCGCGAGGTTACACTTGTATCACTATACTATGCAAGCATTCAATCTATATAATACCTATGGCCACAATTGGTGCGCAGGACAAAATTATGTCGGTTACGCTGGTGGAAGTTTCAATACCTATCCTAAATAACAATCAAAAGCGCCTTTTTTAACTTTTTAGGAGGTGATATAATTTACATACGAATTAGGGTTGTCAGATGTCCTGCGTCCCGATATTCAGCGTCCCGCAATTCAGTGAACCCGATTCGGGGCAGATCATTGTCCCGAATCTTGAGCAATTAGTACCAAAAATAAATAAAATTTGCCTTTTGCGATGTGGATCCAAGTGTTTAATTTATTATGTCCCTTTGGTTTATTTCTCTAATATAGGACGGCATCAAGCAAAATTTGTACGTCATTTTAGTCTTCAGATATGGTCAGGAATATATACGCTTTTAAAGGTTGTCGGGTTGGTCGTGATCACGGTGCACAACCCTTGAGTATTTTAAATTTTCTATATTGATTAGGTCGGTTAAAATATACATACATATAAGGTTAATTATTTAAATTTGATTAATAATAGAGTTAAATTTGATAAACAGATAGCGAAGTCTCATTGCCAAATAATTTGATAAACACGGTGGCTCGACTGATAACAAGTTAACAACAAGATTAGAACATTTTTGCACTGGCGGAGTGGCTACTGATAGTTACCTACTGCTGTGCAAATTAGGCTTTCGATCTTTATTGTACAGTTGTACACGTTAAAGATATATTTACTTTTTTGAATTGTAAGTATAATTTAGTCCATTGTAATAAGTCGAAAACCTTATAATTACATACATATCTTTAATGTCGACAGTATAATTAAATCAATGATGTTTTGTGACAGTTGCAAATGTTGCAATTGACAGTCACTTAAGGCACGAAAGTATCTGACGTAACTTATTTCTAGAGCCGCTAGACTAGACAGATACTATATTTTAAACAATTTATGTCAGAAATTAATGTAGTTGACTGTACTTTGTCTTAATGGTCTTAAGAACCTGAAGTAGGTAGGTGGAAGCTTGGATATGTACAATAGACACATGCATGGTGCTGTTTTATTTCTGTTTGTAACTGATTCATATATGTATAAGATGCATAATAAAGGGAAAAATCACCTTTTCGTATTTGTTTTAGAGTCTTATTTGTTTCTTTTGTGTGAAACTTGAGCATCACGATTATTCCTGCCAAAATTGGAGTCATTTGCCTCACCAGCGGCTTACCTAGAGGTAAATTGACTTTGCTAAATTCAGGAATGCTTCTTTTCTTGATAAGAGATAAGATCGGAAAGCCTTATCAATATACCTACTTGCTTTAATATGTAATAATAAAACACGTAGTTAATCAAGAGGAAACTTAGCCCTGCCGTATGCGACACGACATATTGCCAGGCTTCATATTCTAAGATCAAGGATGTTCTTTCATATTAATGAAAGCCCTTAATCTCAGCATATTTTCACATTGCATTAATGAGTGCCAGCAATGATCACTAAACCGTTTAGCATAATTCCTATGTAGGTACTATATAGTATAAGAGTACCTTATATGATGCACTGAAAGTATTATCTTTGATTACGGTGACTTATTTTCATTGCCACGTCTGCGCGTCAGTGTCAACATAGCGTGTTGGCTTATCTGCGATTTGTACTCCAAGATCTGTCAGTCACTTTAGCCAAACTAATGACCGAAATATTTGTCCATAATTTACTTCAATGTCAACCACTTTTTCACTGTTGTTATAAATATAACACGTATGTATGTACTGATAAAATTGGTGTAGCGCAGAAACGCAGAATCAGTAAAAGATATCACGAGATGGACAGACGGAAACTTTATTCATCTTTTACTTACGTGAAATACAATACTCAACATTTCTAATAAAAACAGAAATAGAAATAATTAAGAAAGCAGAGTCAATAATGAGAGGTCGTAAGTTGTAGATTTGGCGCAGATAGAGATAGACAGGGGACGCGATCCAGGTAGGAAGGACATAAGCACTAGAGGACTGTGCAATGATATCTAGATTTTTGACAAATGTTAAACCGTAACATACTATCAATGGTGATAAGACTGATAAGATAATTATGATAACCACTTCAACATTCCCCGCAGATAAAAGGTTCTTCGCTAATATTGGTTAACGAAACGCCTCTTAGGGTATAATGATCCGAGATCTAAGTTTATTACGCTCAGAAGCTGTCAAGTTTGACTAAACGAAGAGATATGATATGTACATATATAATTATGCTAATATGCTCCTTGTTACCGGAATCACATAAGTAAATAAACTACTAAGTACTACTAAGCGATAAGATTCTGGGCCCAAATTACAACAAACACTCGGAGCTTGAAGTCTGATCCCGTTCATATAGCCTCCCTAAACCAATGGAACTGCACGTACACCTAGTAGGAAACATGAATATGGAATGTTGGAAAACAGCTTCACACCACACAACTAAAACTTCCCGTAATACGACTTTGAAACCGGATCCCGCGACCCATCCAGCCTGATCACCAATCATTTCATATTCGACATTATCGACTACCTATTACTATTTGGCCCCTACATTCGTTACTACTGTTCGGTATGGAAAGCCGAACATATACTGGAGCGCCAGTAGCCATATGCTCAGTAAGCGTTGTAAATATCCTGCATTAAACGCAGATATTTGCTACGTACGAGTTACAATATATGTGCAAATACGAGTATGTTTGTTAGTACGAGAATTGAGAGAACCGGAGCTCTCAGAAGACTTGCTGATCACATCGGCACAGGAAAACCAGAAAGTTTAACCTAACCTAAACTCTGATTGAGCACCTACAGCTGTTGCCAATCATCATCAATTTATGTTCTTGACATTACTGTAATATTTTTAGATTTTAATTCGATATCGCAAATTAATAAATTGTCATTCTATTTAATTTTAATTAATGAATTCAAACCAATTGCTTTTACAATTTAAACTTTTGTCATAACATTTGTACAAGTAACTTTTAGTTTATAGATCTTGGTATCATCAACTCCAATTATATAAATAAATATGAAATCCTTCACATCTAGGATTTTCCCGGTTTCATCCCGAAGGAGCAACGTCTGCTAGGAGCTAGTTTTTGCGAAACTGCAATTCATTGGTGAATCTCGACGTCGTTCTAGGATGGCTTTTGTAACGAGTCTGGGAGATACAAATTCACAGACGAATGCAAACATATAGTTATCAAACAACACGGCAACATCAATTCCATGCATGCACAGTAATATGCGCACGAGTTGCTCTATACTACGAGTATAGCATGTCTGTGCGCAGGCGCACGACATGGCGCGGCGCGGGCGCGGCGCTGACGCGGCGACGCGCCCCCCGCTCGCCTCCGGCGCACTGCGCGCTGCGCAGGCAACTTACCAGGTGCAAATTGAAAATATAATGACAAAATCCCTGAATATTTTTTTGCTTCACGATCAATACCATACATATACTCTTTATTGCACACCTCAATAACGGACAATAATCAAAGACTTTAGTATGGCAGAGGTAAGCCAACCGAAACACAGGGAGAACTGGCTACAAGTAGAGATTAAAAAAATCCACTAAAAGTTCAGTCATTCCTGTTATTGCAGCATGCATCTCCTGTATAGTTAATCCCATCAAAAACATAAATGTGGAAATGGCAGCCAAGTTCTCCGACAAAAGAATTAAGATCTAAATGGGCGCAAAGTTTTCTTAAATACCCAACAGCGTTTATGGTATTATAAACATACTGCATAGAAAACTGCCAAGTTAAGGCTCAAAATGCATTAAGCCGCAGTAAATTAGTTTTACTGTAACCAATCCAGTGAAGAATAGAAATGTGGACGAAGCGGAGGTTGTATGAAAATACACCTAAGGATATCTTTGATATAGATAGATTATCATCATTATTGTATAGCTTTTAGTTGGTGAACTGCATGAACTGCGTATCTAAGAGTATAAGGGTGATATTCCACTCATCCATTATCTTTGTCCAATTGTTTTGTCAAATCTTTGATCAAAGTTCTTTGACGGAAGCCCATTCCACTCATCCAATATATTTGTCCAATTTTTATTCTTTTTCATGCGTAGCCATATTGATTTAACTGTCATCATAATCTTTGATGAAATGTCGGGGTGCCATCCAAGTTGGATGAAATCATCCAATTTCTTTGATCAAATGTATATTGGACAAAGATATTGGATGAGTGGAATACCTCCCATAAGTATATTAAGTTTCAGGTCTTTCAGCCGTTTCTCTGCTGCCTGGGAAAGGTATGTAGTTATAGAAAGATGTGAAATCTAAAATTCCTGAGCAATGGTAATGAAAACTAACTTGTCAGAAAATGACTGACGTCTGGTAACCCTGCTGACATTGATAATACTTGTTATGTAGACGCTTTTATTGGACGATCAATTTACATAACACGAGTCGATCTCATTAAGTCAAGAATAGATGCAATCATAAATAATAGTGTAGATTTTACGCTTTATTTTCCTTGTACAGTCGCTACAATACATATATCCTAATATGCAAGGATGGATGCTCAATAATATCTAACCATCATTAAACACCTTGACGAAAATGTTTGTGAGCACCTAATTTCCTACAATATAATATATTTTATAGCAAATGTTTTTGTTTTGTCGGCCTGTTTAGCCTAGTTGGTAGTGCCACTGCCTCCGAAGCTAGAGGTCCCGGGTTCGATTCCCGGTAAGGGCATTTGTTTCTGTGGTGAGCAGAGACATTTGTTCCTGAGACTTGGATGTTTTTCTATGTATTTATGTATATATCTATTAAATATGTCGTCGTCTGGTACCCATAACACAAGCCTTATTGAGCTTACTGTGGGACTAGTTCGATTTGTGTAAAAATTGTCCCAATATATTTATTTATTTATTTATTATTATTAATGTAGGAATCAAGCTTGCCATTAGCAACTAGTATGTATTGAATATTGATACAAAGTCGGACTCTCTGTAGAAAAGAAACCAGTTGTTTACACAAGTGAAACGAAAAAAAAAATTTGTAAAATATTGTTCACAGTGTTAAACGATAACGAATATTTCGCCGTGCAAACACAGATGCGATGTTTTTAGTGGTCTTGCGGTGCTACCATAAATATCGAAGTTCGAAGTTCGAATAGGTATCGCTATCTCAGTTGCTCGAATATTATAAGTGCGATAGAGGCGAAGAACTTCGAAATTGGCGCAGTAGCGAGAGTTTTATAATGAGCGTTTTACGATGCGCGCACGCGCCGTAAAAATAACCGCGCGGGCGCGGGCCTCGTGTCGTGGTTGTCAGAGTCAGAGTAAAAACATAGCTGACCTTGTCTATTTAGTTATAATCTATATTAATAATTTCGTGCAGGGGTACGGTAGACCCGAACGAGACCTGTCTCAAATTGAAGAACGTATAAAAATAACGATTTTTGAGTTGAACATATGTATCCGCAAAATTCGGATTGTCGCGTATTTTGCATTTAAAAGTGTTAATTTGATGACAAAACGTCGGCCATATTGCCCACAGACTATATTGCTATATTAAATTTGTTGGTTGACAGTGTCGGCTACGTTCGAAAATCGTGAACTATTTTTGCGTCCGGTATGTTGGCCAGGTTGCTGGGCTGCGTTCTGGGTGATGGGCCATCATCGCCCATTGTGTGGATTCGGCTAGCCGCGTCTGCAGCGTTTTGTTTTTGTAGTTTTCAAGCGTTCTATACACCTATCAACCTAGCTAGCACGATAACTTATACCGTCACGTTATGTGGGCGAAATGTATTAAAACGTCACATAAAACGTAACGGTATAATCTATCGTGCTAGCTAGACTGATTGTCACAACAACCGCCTTCAAAGCGAATGTATGGGGCCTGTTACATGGATTCATATCACGATAAGTATCACGTGAATATTAAAGCAGAATCCATACAAATTTGAAAACTGCGATAATATTGACACCCCAGTATTGTGATAATATTAATCGTGTAAAGGACACCACTGTTTGCTGAGTCTGTCCGCCATCTTAAAGCTGTCTATTTTGTTGCGACAAACTACTAGGTGACTTATGGCTTTTAAACGTCTAGCAAAATTCTATCCCTATCTCGCTCTATCTTATAACTTAGTGGTACTGGGGGACTAATCCGAAATTCGAAATCCGAACTTCGTATGGTGCCGTCCCTTTCACTCATATAGTCTATGACAGGAGAGTGAAAGGGACAGCACCATACGAAGTTAGGATTTTGAATTTCGGAGTAGACCCTCAGCTCATGCCGTTCGCCGCGCTCGGACGTTAGAGGCGCTACTGCGAACCGAAAACGAAGTATCTGCCTCTCTCGCACATGTATATTCGAACGACAGAGAGGAAGATAGTTCGTTTTTGGTTCGCGGTAGGCCCTCAGGCGTCAAGTTTAAAACGAATAGGGTATTTTACTATAAGAGAAATAAAATTCTAAATGTAATAAAAACCAGCCAAGTGCGTCGGAGTCGCACACTGAGGGTTCCGTACAACTAAAAAACAAATGTGATTTATCAATATATTGATATTTTTGGTAAAATATACTTCATAATAAACATTATCACTTAAATTCAAGTTCATAGGTCGATGGGAAGCTAAAAAATTATATGTGTGACAGACAACACAGGGAATGTTCTTTGACTTTCTTCGACCGTCCGCCACGCTCGGACTAAGGTGCTACCAACCGAAAACTAAATATATATGCCTCTCTGTTGCACTTGCATATTCGAGCGCGGAGAGGGAAATACTTCGTTTTCAGATCGTGGTAGGCCCTTTGGTCTGACGGCTCCTATTCCTGGATGGTGCGCGTATCGGAATGTGAAATACCTTTGGCAAAACGGAACACGTTGTTAAATAGCTTCTATTAATTGGAGAAAATATTACCAACTGTTATTATTATCACGTGAAACACTGAATATTGAAGCAACATCCATAGGGGCCTGTTACATGGTTATTATTATCACGCGATATACTCATATCACGATCCGTATCACGTGCAATGAATATTGAAGAAAAATCCATACGATTTTGAAAACCACGATAATATTGACACACCAGTATTGTGATAGTATTAAGCGTTTAACAGACCCCATACAATTTTAAAAATCGCGATAATATTGAGTGTAAAGGGCCCCACTAAATAGAATTTGGCGGAGAATAGAGAGCTGCTACCGCGAAACGAAAACGAACGAACATCGTGTATTTCCCTCTGTGTCGCTCGAATTTGCAAGTGCGACAGAGAGGGAGATACACGAACTTCATTTGTTTTTCGCGTTAGCAGCTCTGACTTCGCACCAAAAATACTGACTGGCACATCAATATTTAACAATGCACATCTGAATTGAATTTTAATGAACGATTAGTATTTTAGCTATACAAATCAGTACTGATTACGGTGTCAAATTTTTTATGTGCCTTTAAATACTACCCTTATAAAAATGCTTAGGATTAACTTGCAAAGATACTAGCCTTTGCCCGTGACGTCGTTTGCGTAATCTTTTACTCCCAATTCCATATAATTCCATTCCATACTTTTATTCCCAATCCAGACTACAGACTATATTTCTATACGATTCGAAGTTTCATCATAATCCGTTGTTGTAATGTTTTTATTTTATACATTTTTGTACACTATTTATTTCGTCGTTTGCATAACTGTGACGAATAAATGTTTTGTTTATTTCTTTCTTATTTATTTCACCCGAGCGAAGCCGGGCTTTCATCTAGTCTATATTAATAATTTCGTGCAGGGGTACGGTAGACCCGAACGAGACCTGTCTCAAATTGAAGAACGTATAAAAATAACGATTTTTGAGTTGAACATATGTATCCGCAAAATTCGGATTGTCGCGTATTTTGCATTTAAAAGTGTTAATTTTATGACGAAAGGTCGGCCATATTAAATTCGTTGGTTGACAGCGTCGGGTTGGGTACGTTCGGAAATTGTAAACTATGTTTGCGTCCGGTGTGTTGGCCAGGTTGCTGGGCTGCGTTCTGGGTGATGGGCCATTATCGCCCATTGTGTGGATTCGGCTAGCCGCGTCTGCAGCGTTTTGTTTTTGTAGTTTTCAAGCGTTCTATACACCTATCAGCCTAGCTAGGACGATAACTTATACCGTCACGTTATATGGGCGAAATGTATTAAAACGTCACACAAAACGTAACGGTATAATCTTCAAAGCGAATGTATGGGGCCTGTTACATGGTTATTATTATCACGTGATACATCATATCACGATAAGTATCACGTGAATATTGAAGCAGAATCCATACAAATTTGAAAACTGCGATAATATTAACACCCCATTGTGATAATATTAATCGTGTAAAGGACACCACTTGAATGTTTGCTGAGTCTGTCCGCCATCTTAAAGCTGCGTCTCTATTTTGTTGTGACAAACTACTAGGTGACTTATGGCTTTTAAACGTCTAGCTAAATTCTATCCCTATCTCGCTCTATCTTATAACTTAGTGGTACTGGGGGTCTACTCCCAAATTCGAAATCCGAACTTCGTATGGTGCCGTCCTTTTCACTCATATAGTCTATGACAGGTGAGTGAAAGGGACGGCACCATAGGAAGTTAGGATTTTGAATTTCAGAGTAGACCCCCAGCTCATGCCGTTCGCTGCGCTCAGACGTTAGAGGCGCTACCGCGAACCGAGAACGAACTATCTGCCTCTCTCTCGCACATGTATATTCAAACGACAGAGAGGAAGATAGTTCGTTTTTGGTTCGCGGTAGGCCCTCAGGCGTCAAGTTTAAAACGAATAGGGTATTTTACTATAAGAGAAATAAAATTCAAAATGTAATAAAAACCAGCCAAGTGCGTCGGAGTCGCACACTGACGGTTCCTATACTTCATAATAAACATTATCAACTAATTTCGAGTTCATAGGTCGATGGGAAGTTAAAAAATTATATGCGTGACAGACAACAAACGGAATGTTCTTTGACT
Source organism: Notocelia uddmanniana (assembly GCA_905163555.1). Classification (NCBI taxonomy): domain Eukaryota; kingdom Metazoa; phylum Arthropoda; class Insecta; order Lepidoptera; family Tortricidae; genus Notocelia; species Notocelia uddmanniana. The sequence goes on along the minus strand of LR991075.1, from coordinate 17,032,513 downwards.
TTCTTCGACCGTCCGCCGTGTTCGGACTAAAGTGCTACCAACCGAAAACCAAATATATATGCCTCTCTATCGCACTTGCATATTCGAGCGCGGAGAGGGAAATACTTTGTTTTCAGATCGCGGTAGGCCCTCTGGTCTGACGGCTCCTATTCCTGGATGGTGCGCGTATCGGAATGTGAAATACCTTTGGCAAAACGGAACAAGTTGTTAAATAGCTTCCATTAATTGGAGAAAATATTACCAACTGTTATTATTATCACGCGAAACACTGAATATTGAAGCAACATCTATAAAACCACGATAATATTGACACACCAGTATTGTGATAATATTAAGCGTTTAACAGACCCCATACAATTTTAAAAATCACGATAATATTGACACATAATATTGAGTGTAAAGGGCCCCACTTAATAGAATTTGGCGGAGAATAGAGAACTGCTACCGCGAAACGAAAACGAACGAATATCGTGTATTTCCCTCTGTGTCGCTCGATTTTGCAAGTTCGACAGAGAGGGAGATACACGAACTTCATTTGTTTTCGTTCGCGCTAGCAGCTCTGACTTCGCACCAAAAATACTGACTGGCACATCAATCATTGCACATCTGAACTGAATTTTAATATACAAATCAGTACTGATTACAGTGTCAAAATTTTTATGTGCCTTTAAATACTACCCTTATAAAAATGCTTAGGATAAACTTGCAAAGATTTTTGCTTTGCCCGTGACGTCGTCAGCGTAATCTTTTAATCTACTACTACTAACTAATCCAGACTACAGACTATATTTCTATACGAAGTTTCATCATAATCCGTTGCTGTAATGTTATTATTTTATACATTTTTGTACACTATTTCTTTCGTCGTTTGCATAACTGTCACGAATAAATGTTTACTTTATTTCTTACTTATTTATTTCAGCCGAGCGAAGCCGGGCTTTCATCTAGTAAGTAAATAGTTAGGGACAATCTTACACAAAAACTGGTTGACGGTGTTATACATGACATCATCTTAAGACTTGATAAAAAAACTCATATTATACACCACTATACGGCAACACACAAGCATTTTTTTATACCACGTCGGTGGCAAACAAGCTTACGGCCGCCTGATGGTAAGCAGTCACCGCAGCCTATGGACGCCTGCAGCAATATCTAAAATGGCATAAGTTCGCCCTAGCCTATGAACAAGTATAGATATCATCTGGAGACGCAAGCGGGTTTCCGAAAACAAGTGTTCAGAACTTCAGACCCAACTCAGCATTTCGTAATGAATGACAATTGTGTCAGTTGCAAGTGTTGCAACACACCTCGTAGCGTGAATTGGATACCGCTGTCACTTGCCATAGCCTTTCTTTGATTTGGACCAACCGCTAGTTGCCTAAAATGTAGAATTTGGATTCCTTTTGATTTTGGTTACCAAGTTTGATCTCGGGATACAGAAGCACGACCTTGGTTTTGGCATATAAATATCGAATTGTAGACCAAGGCCTATATGGCCAGCAGTGGACTGGTATGATGATGATAATGATGAGACCAACCCGTAACTACGGCGAATTCTCCGCGCTGTATTTTAATCCGGAAGTTAGTGTTAACCGAACCGTGGACGTTGTTTGATGGCTGACACAAATTGACAAACAACTTTAAATAAATTGGTAAAATGTACTAGTCAGACTCGGCTGAAATAGCTATCGCTTGCCTGCGTACGCAAAAGAGGCGGGAGAATGGTAATACTATTTAATGCTGTGATTAAATAATAGGTTATTCGACTTGGAAACCAAATTGGAAGCGGCTAACCTTGGTAACCATAACGTTAGACTAAAATATTGAATAGGCTAACCCTATCGAAAGGCTTAAGCAACTGAAAGGGGGTCCCTGGCCCGCATACAGCAGATGTAGACGGGTGAAGATGACTCTGAGCTGATGCTACTCAGAAGGCATTGAAGATCGTGTGTGCGCCAGCGCCACTGTCAACATCGATCGTGATAGCACGTGACCTGACCTGCGACTGCGATACGGCAGCCAGTTTCAACCGGCTTATCGCCTGTCGAGTGCTTTGTTTGTCCAAAATGTCCGCTGCACGCAATATGGTCTGCCATGCTCCAGGTAGACAACAGGGTCCAGACTCACAACCACTTAAACCAACGCGACCATTCACAGGACCACGCCACTATAAAACAACCTACGCATGTGGATGATTTCATTGCCTAGGGATAGATACTTTGCTCTCCACATCAGCCCTAGGACGTGCACTTCTGGACATAGGCCTCCCCCAATTTCATGGGGGGTAAATGCCATGATCGCCACGCTTGGCATGCGGGTTGGCGATCGCAGTATCTCCACCGCACTCTAGGAATGCTGCTGCCCATTCCCCGGTGGTCTTGGTCGTACTTTAAGGACATACCCAGGTCCGATACTTTGCTCAACTCACAAAAATTAACCTCAACCACCAAACCCAGGACCACTAATGACGCGGGCAGGAGGACTGATTAGGCTCAACTGTGACGATATGATGTAAACAAACATGTCTGGCGCCGTAACCAAGGGTTCAGTGACTTTATTGCATCTTAATTGGTCCAATTTAGCTCCCTATCTTATGCATTTGATCAACTGATGTCCGCTGCACTGAATGAATCGGGGCCGTCGGTCAATTGCCGATCGTCCATCGTCCGAGAATTCGCGAAACAACCAAACAACCAACTGAATTTGCAACAAGACGTGGAACGTCGCCAAGAATCTAAGATATACACGTCGAGACGCAATAATCTTCAAATAATCCGAAGTACAACGAACTACGCGCACAAAACATATGTTTATGTGCCTAGTTACAAGTATAGGTAACATTTTGATGAACTGTGTGCTCACCCCAATCATAGTTGGCTCATAGAATCGGCGATCAGACTTCCTGTAGCCAATACTACGTGGTCTGTACAGTAGCCACGCATGGAGCTTTTTAAAGTACGAGTATTTTAAGTAGGTCCCACTTTGATGTTTGTCTTTGTCACAGAGAATAATCTGATGACTATTATCTTCAGTCAAGTTGTTTACTTCTTTAAAGGTAGTTGATTTTTGTTGTATTATTACATCTACCTACCTATAGAAACGAGTATGAGCCAGCTTGAGTGATCAGCATTTTTGCTTCAGTTCGAAGAGGCACGGCGGATAAGAGCTATTATGTAGGTTTGTATGGTAACGTCACTACATAATGATAGTTATTTTATTTTTCACCTGACGTTCCATTGGATAGGTCGGATAAGTGATGGCTACATAACTACTCTGAAATGGCCGGGTAGCGTGTCAGCGCACAATCATCTCTCATTAGTATTTATCATCTCTCATTACTACTCCTACTAGCTGACAGCAGTTCCACTCGCATATTATTTATCAATTTCATCCCCATACAATAATCAATATTGGGGGACAAAAACCTATCGAACTTGCACACAAAATTTCACGACAATGGATTGAGAAATGCGACCTATAGAGGAGAACAGCCGGACATCCGCCGCAAACACTATACGAAAGCATTTTTCCCTAAGCTGAAACGACTCGCACTCGTTCGGTCAACAGCTACTATTTCACAACCCTTGACGATTTCTAGAAAAGTATTCTAACCTTTGTCTACAAGCCGGCAGTGGAGCGGCGGAGTGGCAAGCCATATTCACCAGTGGACGTCTTTAGGCTGTTATGATCATGATGATGCGATGATCCTAACCATCTCTGGCACTCTAATTATCTCCTTGCCAAATACAACCAAAATCCTTTCACTAGCGGACTCGACATAAGAAATATCTGCACCTCCTAGATATTCAAGCGCGTCTTGATGACGCAGAAAAATATGGTACTTGCTGGTGACTGTACTGCGGATTGTCGGGCTCAAGCTTCACTTGGACGACGGGAATTGGTGCACAGTTCACACGCTGGCTAATACGGACTAAGGAATACAATACAATACTTTATTACACACCTCAATTAAAGAATTAAAGGACACATGTACAGTACGTAATAACAATAAGTAGAGGTAAACAGCCAAGCAAGGAATTGAAAAATGTCATGTATGTCGCAAGGCCTAAGACAACACTATCGCGGCAATAAAGAACTGGCCCTGAGGGCACGAGGGCGCCGGCAGCTATCTCTCTGTTTGCATTGATAAACCGACGGAAGGTCCGCTACTAGCGTTGTAAAGTGTAAATTTCTCGAAATTGTCACAAGAGACGGCTAGTTAGCCTAAGATAACAGTGTTACGGGACCGGCTAGCTTACCGCAAACGATTACATATTAATAATGACTGAGTTGTGAAAGGTTTGCGGGAATGGTTCATATAGTTTTGTGTTTAGTTGGTGGCAATCCTGAGTTCGAATCACGAAATCACGATAAGAGAAAATACTTGTGTTGAACATAAGTACTTGATGATTTTTCTTAAATGTTTCCTAGACAGGGTGTTGCTGGAAACATTCCTGTTTATTTATCCACAGAGGACTACAAGAATACCAATTCTTCACCACAAAATAATTGCCAGGTAAAATTATGAGCAAAAATTGATAATCTCTTTTTAGCGACTGTATTAGTTTAGTCATTATAATAATAATAATAATTCCTAATTCCTAATTCCCTACCTCCTCCCTTAACAACTGGTGTTACCTCCCTGCTCTACAAGTCCGGTAGTACCACGGAAGCGAAGAACTACAGACCCATCACGTGCTTGCCTACGCTGTACAAGCTCCTTACATCCATTTTGAGGGCAAAAATTAACACGCACATTGTTACGAACAACATTTTGGCCCCTGCTCAAAATGGATGTAGGGTTGGGTCGCGTGGTACTAAAGAGCTCCTCCTCATAGACATGACCATTTGCCAACGAGTACGGCGGAACAGAGGGACCCTCTCGGCCTCCTGGATTGACTATAAGAAGGCCTATGATTCGGTGCCTCATTCATGGCTGAGGAGGATCTTAGAGCTGTATAAAGTTGATGCAGCTTTAAGATCCTTCTTAAGTGCTTGCATGGGGCAGTGGACCACAGTCCTTCGTCAACCGGGTGGAGGAGATGGCCCTTATGGCCCGCAGGACTCCATCAGGATTGAGCGAGGCATTTTCCAGGGTGACAGTCTGAGTCCCTTGTGGTTCTGCCTAGCGCTGAATCCGCTCAGCACTCTGCTGCAGGATTCGGGGCTAGGTTGCCAGCTTCGGAGAGGGGGTGAGGTCATTTCTCATCTGCTATACATGGATGACCTTAAGCTATTTGCACCAAATAGACAGGACCTGTTGGAGCTACTGAAAACGACAGAAGTTTTCAGTAGCGCCATCAAAATGGAATTTGGTGTAGATAAGTGTGCGGTCATGCATGTACAGCGGGGGAAAGTTGTAAATTCAACAAATTTACAACTCTCTGAGACAATGTCGCTCAGATCTCTCTCCGAAGCAGAAACCTATAAATATCTTGGTATGTCACAGGCTTTGGGTATTGAGGGTGAGGGCATAAAGCAGGCGGTGAAGGAGCGCTTTTTCTGTCGCCTGACAAAAGTACTTAATAGTTTTTTGTCGGGTGGCAATAAGGCGCGCGCCTTCAACGCCTGGGTTATGCCCTTGCTCACATACTCCTTTGGCATACTAAGGTGGACTCAGACTGAGCTGGATGCCCTGGATCGAAGGGTGCGTGTACTGCTCACTGCACACCGCATGTTGCACCCACGTTCGTCTGTTATGAGACTGTACATCCCGCGGAAGTGTGGAGGTCGTGGCTTTTTAAATGCCAAAGACCTCCACAACCGCGAGGTGTGCAGTCTCAGGGATTATTTCCTAAACAGAGAATGTGGGATGCATCGAGATGTAGTGGCAGTAGACGCATCTTTCACCCCGCTCTCCATGGCAAACGAGAACTGGCGCAGATTTAAAGTACTGAGCACCGAGGACCGCAGGGCGGAATGGAAGAGTAAGGAGCTACACGGGCGGTTCTACAGGGCCCTTACGGGGCCCGACGTAGACCTGCTCGCGTCGGTGAACTGGCTACGTTTCGGGGATCTCTTCGGGGAAACCGAAGGTTTTGTCTGTGCAATTGCGGACGAAGTTATCATGACGAACAACTACCGGAAATATATCCTGAAGGACTGTCGACCGTACGACATTTGTCGGGCATGCCGCCGTCCCGGAGAGTCACTCAGGCATATCATTTCCGGTTGTAGTCATCTTGCTAACGGCGAGTACTTGCACAGGCATAACTTGGTAGCCAGAATTATTCACCAGCAACTTGCTCTTTCATACGGTCTTGTGGACTTCGAAGTGCCGTACTATAAATACTTACCTGCGCCAGTTCTCGAAAATGGTCGTGCTACGCTCTATTGGGATCGATCTATCATCACGGATCGGACTATTGTAGCCAATAAGCCCGACATCGTGCTGATAGATCGATCGAAGCGCCAGGCAGTGCTCGTCGACATCACCATCCCCCATGACGAGAACCTCGTGAAGGCCGAGAAGGACAAAGTCAGCAAGTACCTAGACTTGGCACACGAGGTAACCGCCATGTGGGATGTTGATTCGACGATCATTGTCCCGATAGTCGTTTCTGCGAACGGTCTAATAGCGAAGAGTCTCGACCAACATCTCAAGAGACTCTCGCTAGATGGCTGGGTCAAGGGTCAAATACAGAAGGCGGTACTCCTGGACACGGCGCGGATAGTCCGGAGGTTCCTCTCTCTGTCGCCCTAACCACCGGTGGCTTAGGCCCTGCCTCGCTGCCGGCGGCACCCTAGGTTAGGTTTTTATAATGTTTTTATATTTTGTAAGTGTATTTTTATATTTTACCTTTTGTAAATCCATTGTACAAACCTAACCTAAGACGAAAAATAAATAAAGGAATAATAATAATAAGCCCGCAGGGAAGCTTGTGTGGAGCTGTTGGGGAGTGACGACCCCACGGACCCGAGTGCTCCGGCGTGTCTTCGTCGGTCGTAGTGGAACCCCAAGGGGACCCGCAGGACTCTCGGCTCTGGCTTGCCTTCATTGGCCGTCCAGGGAGGAGTCGTCAGAGCTATATGCTCGCAGGGTGGAAACTTGCATAAGTCGCGAGTGAGCACGGTGGCTGTTAACAGCCACTGGGTAGAAAGCGGTGCATACCTCTCCACACCCTGAGCCGCTCACACCGATGTTGCTCCTGGCCGTCTTTACGACGGCAGTTACAGGGGCCCGTCTAGGCAGCGGTGAGTCACCACCTGCCTCGATAACGGTGTAAGCATTGTTATGGCAGGTGTCCGGAACCTTAGTAATAGCCCAATCTCTTGACCAGCTAAACTTCAACACCATAGCCCAGTAATCTTTTCATTTTATTTACAATAGTCTCAACGCCTGCTGGGACCGGTTCACGGGTATCTATTGATGTGCCCGTGAATGAGTTGTAGCAGGTACATTACATAGTAAAACTCTCCAAAGGGCCTCTACGTGTTGGATCTGTGTCCCCACGCAAGCCTATCAAAAGACCGGGATGTAATGGCCCGTGAATCTCGAAGGAGAAACAAATAATAATACGAATTAGTTTAGTCAGGCTCAAAGTACCCTTAATATTGATTTGTATAAAATTATATCCCAATGTTTTATTCATTATTTGAAAAATGCGAGAATTGCTTAGGTTTATTAACTAATTAGGTAATTACAGACCTGCCGAAATGTTTATTAAAACTACGAGAAGGTCCAGTCAGTGTCATATAGTATGTAGCAGCCAGTGGCCAAATAGTTAGGCACGTCATATATTTTGTATGGTATATCGAACTACTTATTTGACCACTTTGGCTGCTACGTATCGAAGGCTACGTACTATATGAAGCTGACTGTACCTAAAATCAATTCATTTATGCCGAGAGTGGGAACCGGTATAGGTTTGAAATAAAGTTAATTTGTATTCTATTTGCGTAATATAATCAGTAAAAGCGAATTAAATAGACAAACTGGCAGCATTCGCGTTTTTAGTGACATTTTACAGAATTATAACGTCTACGGCATTCCAGCATGGACATAAAAAGGCCGATTAGGTCTCAAGTAGTCTCTCTGGTCTCGTCTGGTCAGCGCTTGGGACAGAATCCCCTGGCTTTTTCTCCGCCAAGGCCTTTGTCACAATTTTGCTGGTTCAACTTGGTGTAAAACAGACTCTATAGTTGTGTTTATAACATATCTACTCGTAAGTATGTGCATGATAGAAACAAGGGATATAGCGCCCGAAACTCGGCCAGTGTTATAAAATGACGTCTATCCAGGGCCGGCCCTCGCGGGTAAACCCAGAGGCGTCTCTAGCCTATGTAGTGCACGTGTACAAACCCCTAGCGCCCCGTAGTAAGTGGGGCTCCGTCGCGAGCGGGGCTCGGCGCCCCCTAGGACCGCTGCGCCCGCGTGCAACGGTACTGCACCATAGGTAAAGACCCCTTTGGTTAAACCATACAGAGCAGCCGCTGTAGGCGCCTACTTGACGAATGAGAAAAAATCAAGAAAAAGCAATAAAATCTTCGTCCGCTATTCGCTTGGACTGCCTCGAGAGTTCTCAACGTGAAAGGCGTAAAGCACGCTCCCGTATGCAAACATCACTATACCTACCCTGCGTGTTTACAGAGCGCGACACACCCGCCCGTGACGTCAGCGCACAAACACAGATACGGTTATCTTGTTTGTGTTATTGTTCTGGAACACTGGATACATAATTCATTAACAGACTATCTGTCTCAATTGGCTGATTATGTAATGTTCAAAGTCGCACATAAACTGGAATGAAACTTGTTTGGCTCATTCATGATTTACGAATAAGTAGGTACAAAACATACATAAACTCACGCTTGTATAATTGATAGAACCAGGCGTTACTTTGCAGAATTCCATGATAATTTTCTAGAAATTTATGGCCCATGTAAGTCCAAAAGAGGTACGCAGAAAACTATATGAAATTTAGCTAGTCTTCAGCGCGACTTGTATGAAACATCAGACAGTAACTATCTACAGACACTCCACCATCAGAAGACCACCTGTCTTTTCCACGTATGAATGAATCGAGTTCTTTAGGTGCCTCGCTATTATAGATGTAATCATTCCTGATAATACTTTTTCTTAAAACCTTCCATTGAACGCGAGATTGATGTAATTTGTCTGAATAGAAACTTTCCAATCATTGCCGTCACAAGTTCGAAGATCGATCATTCCGTGACATTTATTAGTAGAGTCGAACAGAAGCCTACCTATCTAATCACTAAGGACACCAAATTACCCGACAGCGGGTCCTTAGTAGGTGTATCAATGATTTGACCACTAAGATTCAGATCAAGTGCGTAACAGACAGAAGATCAGGCTTAGCCTCAAACAGAACACAAAAAAGGGATTAGCGCTACAGCCGGTAAGTTTGTTGCACGACTCTATTTTCAAACCGTTTAAGAGCGTGTTGTGTTCCTATAGTTTGAAAATACAGAATTTAGGAAGGTTTACCTGTAAGCTTAACATGCTATGCAACTTGACCTCTAGATTCGCACCAAATGCGTGTAATGGAAGATTAGCCTTTAGCGAAATAGCCGGCAAGTAGTATAAAAAATATATGAATCTATTTTCAAAGCATCGGAGCGCAAGGGCAGGCGTTAGGCATATATGAGCAACACAGCTTGTTAAGATCAAAATATTTATTTATAAAAATCATGACATCGAACTAGCCAAACAAGTTGTTACACGCGAAGTGCAATGATTCAACGCGTCACAATCATAAATCCAGCGGCACGCCCGCACCTGTCTGCTTCGTCAGTATACTCAGTATGTATACCTACAATACAATTAATCTAGCGCAATTTGTAAGCACCGGACCACGTGCGGCGTGAAGGTCTCTGTCAAGTTGTCAACCCATGGTCGTAAGAAGATTCATATCATAACCGAATCCGAATGACCAAAAGGTCGTGTGAAGGTCTCTGTCAACCCGTGGTTACATTTGATCAAAGAAATTGGATGATTTCATCAAACTTGGATGGGACCCCGACATTTGATCAAAGATTCTGATGACAGTTAAATCAATATGGCTACGCATGAAAAAAAAACTTGGACAAAGATATTGGATGAGTGGAATGGGCCTTTGTCAAAGAAATTTGATCAAAGATTTGACAAAGACTGGACAAAGATATTGGAAGAGTGGAATACCACCCTTAAATGTCATTGGAGGAAGTCAAAAATGGGGAGTGTGAACTACGCCCCAGAGGGCCAAAGTAACTTTCTTTATTCGTCATTAATTACTTATTATGGGCAAATTCTATGGGCAGATACTACTGATTGCCAAGATTTAGAAAAGTCTGGGCTCGCCCACGGCCTTTTGTCTAGACCATATCTATATGTCTGACATTAAACCTATACCGAAAATGGGTATTATTTATAATGATAACTGATAAGGCTTGTTACGCACGAAAAAACGCTCACGTAACAACGAGATAACGCAGTTTTATAAACATTGAAACATTATTATGTCGACCGACTAGAATGATACGTAATACAGTCCAGACAAGTACACTACACTTGTATCACTCCTACTATATGCGGTAGTTGTTTATTAATTACATGGTACCGGTTTACTACGCACGGCGAAAGCCTCTATTTTGCGACAATAAAGCCTTACATCCACAGTCCACACGCCATATCAATGCGTTACTTTCATAGGTACACTTGGCTGTGGGTTTAGGTCCAGTCAGCCAAGAAAGTGGTCCATTATAGGGTAGGGAGGACATAAACAAACTTAACTCACACATTATTTCATCACGTTAATAACTAATGGGACGAATAACGCCGATACCCTTAGTTTCGGAATCGAGTCGAGGCAAAGCCTACACAAGTTGCGTATGTATTTCTGCACTTATCCATAGGCAGATACCATCTAACATCGCGGAAACTGGGTGAATCCAGGTTAGAGGAAAACTAGATTATCTATGTTCTCAAACATTTCGCAAATAATAAAATAGATGCATATTGAAGCAGAAATGTCACTTAAGTATTTATTTGTAAAACATTTACATGACATTCTCTTTGAAACTTTCCCGACACTTATTAACAACTACTAGTACTTTACCTTTTTTATTTTAAATTAAACATACACATACATACACATACATAAACTCACGCCGTTATCCCATGGGGTAGGCAGAGACCAAAGAACGCCAAATACTACGGTCCTTAAAGAAGTATGTTCTTTCGCTTCAATCACATCCATACATCTTCTCATACATGCTCGTCGTTTGCGGGTACTTCTGACCTGGCCCTTTTTCAGTATCGCCGAAATTTGATCTAGATTAAAGGATAAAGGTATTATTCTGTCGGCCTATTTAGCCTAGTTGGTAGTGCCATTGCCTCCGAAGCTAGAGGTTCCGGGTTCGATTCCCGGTAAGGGCATTTGTTTCTGTAGTGAGCAGAGACATTTGTTCCTGAGACTTGGATGTTTTCTATGTATTTAAGTATATATCTATTAAATATATCGTCGTCTAGTACCCATAACACAAGCCTTATTGAGCTTACCGTGGAACTAGTTCGATTTGTGTAAAAAATGTCCCCTAATATTTATTTATTTATTTTATTCTGAATTTGTAATTTGGTTTACAGTTGTATTGTAACAAAGCTTTAAAAAAATTGAATATAAATGAAAGTAGGAGGTCTGTTTTTTCCGCTCTGAGGGTCACAACTCAAGGTAACGGACGAACCCTATACGCCAAAAAATTTTTTTTTGTATTGTGTTTCAAAAATTCAGTAATAGACAATAAAATCTAAGTAAAAACGTTATCCGTCTGTGTGATGATTAGTTAAAATAAAAATCGTCAAAGTGATTTTTAAATGAAATAATGTTCGACAAAACAGGAGTCTTACGAAAATGGTAGGGTAGTAATTTAGGATAAACATTTCGAAAATAATTACTATGACAAATGAAACTATGAAAATAGACTTTAAACAAACGATTAATTATAGTAAAAGTAGTTATGTTACACAAAATTAAATTACACAGAACGTTATTGAAACCAATCAAGGAAATACCATTTAATACTTTTCCCCTCACTAGCTTGGAAAGCCGTCTTTTATCCTTTGAAACAAGCGGGTAAAAACGCATTTTATCCACAAGTGGGGAAAGTAATTTGACCTTGGGGCGTGTTTGAGTAGCTTTTGACAGATAACAAAACGTAAAACGCTCATATTAATGGTTCGTTTGATATCAATTATCATTAAATAAATGGTTTGAGTATTTAATGAAAAATACCAAATTTAACTTTATTTAATGATTTAAGTCGTAAACCTTAAAATTCTATAAGTAACATTTTTTTATAATGACTTTGAGTATAATTGTAAACGCACAAGTTGAGTCGATGCAATTTCAAAACGCATCGTCAGAAATGTCATCTTGTCAATGTCAACTAAAATATACACAACTTGTCACTTATGGACCCTTAACACATTCGGCGCCGACAAGGCAAGTATACATACAAAAATGAGGCACCGAATGTGTTAACCTTTCATATGTTATGAATAATACAAAATTCTTTATTGCTGTAAATTATATGCGTCAATGACACAGTGCTGAAGGAATTAGATTTTTCGTTTCTGTCATAGAGCAAGTTTTTGATAGGCTTGATGGCACTGATACTTATCAAACATGGAACAAAAGTCAAGATGTTACAGGAGTCACAACCGGTTGCCTACTCTTAATTGAATTGAGAATTCGTGTTGTCAGTTAGAGACAAATGCAAGTCCCTCACTTCTCACTCTCAATGCAGTGCATCTTTCGGGGTATAGCGACCTTGCCACCATAAACACAACACCGTAACTAAAGAGCAAGTCAAATCATCACTTCCTAGTGATGGTTTGACTTATGCTGGTTTGCCTGAGGCCAAGGCCGTTTATCACAATCATTGAGATTTTCCTAGATGATTAGACTGAAGTCGCGAATTGGCTACGCGCTTCGCTCGCTATAACAATCACGAAAACTCTGGTCTCTCTCTCTCTGTTATCTGGACGGTAGTTGACAACCGTGACTATTATTTTTAAGTCTCCACAAACGTAAAGCGATGATTTATTTGAGAAAAACAGAGGCGGGTCGTCGGCGCGGCGCCGGCGCAAATAAAAATGAATCTATTCTATTTACGTAGCGTGCCCGTGAATTAAATGATAAAGATAACGCTGGTAGCTGTTTACGCGTATCTGCATGAATTAGTGAAAATGGTTTATCATTGCTTAAATACAGCTAAGCTTTTGACAAGGCAAGCCGCGGAAATTTTTCAGGACACGCTACCATCAGGGTTGTGCGCATTGTCACTTTCCCCGATTTTGGAGTTTCCCTTATCAAAATTGATTGCGAATCGAGAATCCGCGATGAATTGTTGAATGTTTGCGTATGATCATATAATGTTTTTGCTAAATACGATTTACCGAACCGGGAAAACCGTTAAACTGCTTGACATACCTCTCTTTTGATTGAACTACTCATCAAATATTTATTAGCAATCGCGGACCGGATTAACATCAATGACATCATTAAAATAAACTGGCATCGCGATCCACAATACTTTGCTACCGTAAACACTAAACGATAGACGAAATTGGGAAAAGGTTTTCGTCAAATTTCCTAAGAGAAAAACCGCCTGAAAATTGAAAAACCAGAACTATTGCCTTAAAAAAAAACAACAGTAAGTTAATTGTGCGTGTACTTACACGTGTGTTGTTGATTGTTTACGTGGGGTCGCTGTGTTTATTTGTGTGTGTCGTCGCGTGTGCCGTGGGACTGGGACGTGCGATGTCGGCAACGGCGCGGCGCACACTGCCGGGTGCCGCGGCGGTCGGCGCCGCCGTGCGACACTGACCCCCGCCTCCATAAGGGCTGATATCGTACCAAAACATCAGCAGTCCGCGGAAGAAAGCATGAGAACGGGCCCTAAGGATGTTCACCAACTTGGCTAATTTGAGGAATTTCAGGATGTCTCAGTGGACGGAAACTTTGGGGGGACATCATCAGATCGGAACAAGATAAAAATATCCCCAAAAACGTTCTTCTTCTTGGCAGTCGAGTAAAAATACACTCACCGATTGACCTGGGATTAACACGAGTGTGCGTGGAGATAAACAAGCGTAAGGCCCAAATGATGGTAAGCGGTTACCGGACCTAAGACGGCAAAACACACAGAGTAATCACATGTGATCAACCATATTAAAAATCTCTACTCGTTTTTTACTTTAACAATGCACAACAAACTGAAATTATTTGATATCTGGCGTTAGATTTTCAGCAAATAAGTAAATTCAATTGAGTTCTTTGGCCAAGGCTTTAATCTCATTTACATTGGTCCAGACGTGAATGTGGGCGAGTTACTTGAGAATACTACACAAGTGGTCGCGATAATAATCCACCACCACCATATCAGCCGAAGAACGTCCACTGCTGGACATAGGCCTCCCCCAATTTCGTGCCGTAAATGCCACAATCGCCACGATTGGCATGTGGATTGGCAATAGCAGTACCTCCACTGCATTCCAGGGATGCTGCTGCCCATCCCCCGGTGGTTTTGGTCGTAGTTTTAGGACATACCCACGGGGGTCCGTATAATAATCACAGAACAGATAATAATGCACAAGATTTGGAAGTGAGAACGAATTGGGAATGGGAAGAAGTAAGGATTAGAAAATAGTTGAGAATGGAGTTCAGTTAAGAATTTGTACGAATTGGTAACAACACACACATGAAAGCAATGGAAATTAAACAAGTTGATTTAAGGCGCCTGATGCACCGATGATCAGAAGTATCAAAAAATACAAAAATTGCTCTACGATGAATATCTACTTCTATTTTTAACAAGTCTAGTATAGATACTGTATGTTGTTAAACCTGTACCATGCTGAGCAGAGGCGTCCTCTCATAAAATGAGAGGGAACCGGCACTGGTCCGCACGCTAGCGTAGCATATTAGGGACCTCACATACACCATTTAAAATATTTTGAAACATTCCATACATAAATTTCAAAAAACTCTTTGGTACAAGCCGGGGCTGAACCCACGACCGCCGCTTGGCACCTACTTATACCCATACCTATTATACGAGGGTGGTTAGATAAGTAACTTGTTTCGGATACCGATAGATGGCGTTAGTGTAATCTATGTAACTATTCACAAAGATTATTTAATCAAGATAATTTATCTGTGGCCAAATGTCATTTTTGGCGGGAATTTTAGATTTGACAGTAGTTTAAACAAAAGTGATCGGAGTAGCGCGGCAAAATGGAGAAAATAGGAATTCGTGGTGTAATTCAGTTCTTTTTTTTGGAAGGTAAAACTGCACTGCTTTTAATGATTTTTACATAAATTTAACGAATTCTGTTACGGATAGCAAGCCAAATTCTGATGTCTCCCATATAAACGCAAATAACGCAAACATGTTCTTGGCCCCAACGGATGAAAGAGAAATCCGAATGACCATAAAGGCCCTAAATTCTACTAACTCTGCAGGTTACGACGAAATACAGACTAAAGTAATTAAAACATGTAATGAACAAATTGCTGCAGTATTGAGTCATCTGGTAAATATGTCATTTGCCAGTGGCATTTTTCCGGAGTCTTTAAAGCTGGCCCTAATAAAACCACTTTTCAAAAAAGGCAACAAAGAATGTATCGGGAATTTTAGGCCAATCTCGCTCATATCCGTTTTCTCAAAGATATTTGAGAGAGTCTTTCATGACCGTATAATGTCTTTTATAAATAAGTTTAAAATAATTAAATCTGAGCAATTCGGTTTTCAAAAAGGGAAGTCCACATCATTAGCTGCATATAATCTAACAAATAACATCTTAGGCCATATGAACAGAAGCTTGCCAGTTACGGCTATCTTTTTTGACATGAGCCGGGCTTTTGATTTTGTATGTCACGAAACGCTACTTGCCAAATGTGAACTATACGGCATGAGAGGAATAGTTAACGACTGGCTTAGGGATTATTTGAAGGCAAGGACTCAATTTGTGGAAGTAACTCAAATTGGTTCTGACAATATTGTAACTGCTCATAGGTCGACCACAAAAGTAAACGCAGTCGGAGTACCGCAGGGGAGTATTTTAGGACCCCAGCTTTTTCTACTGTATATTAACGATCTTTCAAATGCAATAAAATTCGACTGTACACTTTTTGCGGATGACCTATCAATCGTCATACCATGTCGAGATGCAAAAACATATAACAATGACATCAATGAGACTATTAACAGTATTGTGAATTGGATGCGGAATAATAATCTAAATATGAATTTGCAGAAAAGTACATTTATACAATTTGTGAATAAAAATGGCGTTAAACACCGTCTAACTGTTACTTTTGCGGATCAGATCTTGAATGAATCTTGTCAGACAACATTTTTAGGTATTTGTTTGGATGATGCATTTTCTTGGAATGACCATATCAATAAGGTATGTAGTAAGGTGAACTCGTTTGCCTATGCATTGTGGAGGTTAGTAAAAATCAGTACTAAGGAGACTGCCATACAAGCGTATTATGGATATGTATACTCAATACTTAAATATGGCATTCTTCTTTGGGGTAACTCAAGTCAGGCCAAACGGGCACTATTGGCGCAAAAACAATGTATCAGAGCTATCTGTAATGCGGATATCATGACATCATGCAGATCACTATACAGAGAATTAAAAATTTTGACTTTGCCGAGTATGTATATTTTTGAAACATGTGTATTTGTTAAAATGCATCCTGAATTATTTAAAACAAACAAAGATACGTGTAAATTTAATACTAGATACCCAAATCGTCTTGTCATACCTCCAAAAAAGACGAAATTATATGGTAAAAACGCATTTTGCATGTCTATTAGCATTTACAATCGTCTGCAAGATGACATCAAGGATTTGCCGCTTAGATTATTTAGACGTAAGTTAAAAAACTGGCTAATACAGAAATGTTTTTACTCCATTAATGAATATTTTGATTATTTTAAATATAATTATGTGAAGACTCTTTGTGATTAGGTATGGATGGACTTGACTTTGCAATTTTATATTTCGTATTATCCACTTTATAATTATTATTATATATATATATATATATGTGACATCGTTTATAATTAGATATAAGTAGGTACAAATTAGTGGGTTGTGGAAGTAAATATGACTCTGACATTGTTATTTTAATGATCATTCCTCCTTTTTTATTGCTATTATTATTATTGTTTTATTATTTGAATTCTATTTCTCTTTTTCACTTTTGCATGCCAGTTGCTGGTAAAATGTGCGGTTTTATATTTAAATAATGTTGCCATCTTATGTACCACATTTTATGCAGAATAAAGATATTTGTATTTGTATTTGTTTGTATTTGTATTTGTATTTGCAAAAGAAATCCATGAAAGGATTTTACCTACATTGGGTAGCTCGTGTCCTTCCTATGAGACAGTTCGACTTTGGGTGAATGAGTTCAAGCGAGGCAGGACAAGCATTGATGATGCACCTCGTCCTGGAGCCCCAAAAACGGCGGTTGTACCCGAAATAGTCGATAAAATCCATGATTTGGTTTTAACCGACAGAAGATTGAAGGTACGCGAATTAGCTGAAGCCACAAACATCTCTTCTGAGCGGGTGCATTTTATTTTGCACAACGAACTGCACATGAAAAAGCTGTGTGCAAGGTGGGTGCCGCGGCTGCTCACTCCAGAACAAATGCGTGTTCGTATGCGAACATCTGCGGATAATCTCCAGGTCTTTGAAAGAAATCCAACAGACTTTATTCGCCGTTTTGTGACAATGGATGAAACCTGGATTCATCACTATATTCCGGAGACGAAACAACAGTCAAGACAAACTCCAAAGAAAGCCAAGGTCATTCCATCAGCTGGAAAAGTGATGGCATCCGTTTTTTGGGATGCAAAGGGGATTCTCTTAATTGATTACCTTGCGAAGGGAAAAACCATTACTGGGGCATACTATGCATCACTGTTGGACCAATTGCATGCGGCGATAGCCGAGAAACGGCCAGGTTTGGCAAGAAAGAAAGTAATGTTTCACCATGACAACGCACCGGTGCATTCAAGTCGTGTCGCTGCACAAAAATTGTCGGAATTACGGTTTGAACTCCTTCCTCACCCCGCTTATTCCCCGGATTTGGCCCCGTCGGACTATCACCTATTCCCCAAACTCAAAATCTTTTTATCGGGGAAAAAGTTTAACTCCAACGAAGATGTGATACAGGAGGTAAACGCGTATTTCGAGGACCTCGAAGAAACGCATTTTCGTGAAGGCATCGAGAAGTTGCAGAAACGTTGGGACAAGTGCGTCGAGCTTCGAGGGGACTATGTCGAAAAATAAAATATATACAATCGCTCAAAATTTTTTTTTTCATATCAAACCAAGTTACTTCTCAAACCACCCTCGTATTACTCTTTGCCTAAATACTTACCCACGCGGCAAACTCCAGTAATTTCGTTGCGAAGAAACGACTTGTGAACTCTGACCCGGTTTTATCTCGACTTGTTTTGTACATAACAGAGTAATAACTAGCGATAAGAAGTATGGTCCAGTCGCTGCGAAGATTTGTTTCTTATTTATTGTTTTTCGCCACAATGGTGGCTAACAAGCGTCGTACCTTTAACATCATCACTCCTTACTTAAGACGGCGCAGTACGATCGGTGTGGATCGGTTCTCCATACAAACGTATTTAGGCTCTCATTTTAAAACGCCATGCAAGAATAACATGAAACTTTATATACACAATGGGATCCGGCATACCTAGGTCGGAAATTAGTTTCTGTTGCTAGAAATTGAAAAAGAAAAAAATACATCGGTTTTTTGAGTTTTTTACGGCTTGTATGAAAACCTTAATAATCGCTGTATTTTTTCGCCATTATAATTTCAAGCAACAGAAACTAATTTCCGCCCTAGACAAGCTGGATCCCATTGTGTATACAAAGTTTCATGTTATTCTAGCATGGCGTTTTAAAATGAGAGCATAAATACGTTTGTATGGAGAACCAAACGTACTGCGCCCTCTTAAAGACGAATAAATGTCATCTTCCTCGGTACCTCATGACTGAGGATCGTGGCCACGTATACTCAGTTTCCTGGACTGTGGAGTTGCAGGTGACCGCTTACAATCGGGTGGAACGTACGCTTGTTTACCACCGACAGAAAATAATAATAATAAATAAGCCATGTGGGTATCGTACTCTGCATACTGCCGTCCATCTTCACAGCATCAGACCATCTCGCTCGTGAGTCTACCTTGAGTACGCCTGGTGTCCATTTGACTTAAAATCTGCCTCACTAGGTCATGCTATTTAGACCGCATGATATGTCCAAAAAAAGCTGAGCGGGCGTTGACGGCATACTATTATTATACTTACTTATATACCAGTATAGGGTTCTTCAACAAAGGAGTGCATAATACCCCTGTGTATCTGATAAATCCCCCTCGAGTTCCAGGCGTACATAGGCTGCGGTGACCGCTTATCATCAGGCATCCCGTACGCTTACGCTTGTATGCCACCGACGTGGTATTTTTTTTGTGAATGCATGTAGTGATTTTCAGCTCCTATAGTATGGAGTCGTATTGACAAAATATATTGGTTCTCCTAGCCGTCCAGATTATCCGTACAAGTCTTCGCCAACACCACCATAAATGCCATACGCGGTCTGGAAAACAGCTGTACCTCTTAAAAGTTATAAACTTGCGCCTCCAAACTCCTGCATTTGGTAGATTTAGCCATAAAATCACCCTAAAAAGCATATACCTATATACCTATACAACGTGCAATTGATCAATTTCCCTAGGCGTCTTTCCACTTAGTTGAGTCAGATTACGAAGCAATATTTATTATAGCACCATCAAACTGGTCTGATGAATTGATGATAGTGACTAGGTGGCCATAGAAACTGAAATGACAAACCCGTCATTAGCTTCATCATCATCATGGTCATGGTCATAGTGATGGTGATGCACCCATCGGTCTTGATGGTATTTAATGAATAAAACACACACAGTCAGTGAATTTTATATTTGCATGATATAACTTGTATCACGACCTGAGGCACTTGACGGTATTCACACGAAGGCTCCATTTCGAAACACGCTACTGACGCATTTATCGGTTGATCAAAGCATCATAGATTTCATGTAAAGTCTAGTACAAAGAAATGTAAAGTCAGTCGGGCCAAGGAAAGAGAAATCTACAAATACTTATGTTTTTTTTTCGGTAACCAACGTTCACTATAACATGGGGTTACAGCTAGCTTAACTGTTACATTAACCCTTTAACCGCCAAGAATTATTCATCGAACATGCCCCGGTCGCCGTCGGTACGAAGTTTCACAAGCTTTTATGCATAAATCGATCAATTTAAAACCAATGACAGAGATGAATATCCTGCTAGTATACATAGCAGACATTTGTCTTATTTGTCAGACTGTGGCGAAATTAGCTGGATAGTTTGTGTCTTTTATATCAGACGGTTAAAGAGTTAAAAACATAAAATATAAAGAAATTAGTTTCAAATACAAATATTTATAACTGTTACAAAAGCGGATACGTCTCTAATATCTAGTCGATTCTGAGATTGATATCGAATTCATTAATTCACTCTGAGGTAGGTATTATTTACAAATCGACTTGTCCGAAGCTTTCACCTGACCCGTTTTTATATGGAAACGGTCAAAATTTTACAAATGACACTTGACAGTGTGACGGGTGAGGTGACAGGTGGTTGCTCTAGACGCTAAAGTCTAGCGCATACGCATATTGTGATGCAGGTGCGCAAGAGCAAAACACAATCCCTCACGAGACGTCTCGTTTCTTATTAAATAAATTAACATTTGTGGACAATCTGACACAAAACTATAACAATTTCAACGATTCAGTAGCGTGTTTCAGAATTGAGTCCCAAATCGCGTTCACACAATGAATTCTCGCATGAACGCGACAAACACATTAAATATTAATCTTATTTACAGTTAGTGTCTATTAATTACAGCGTCGATAAGCAGATCGCGCGGAGGTCGGCTCGCGGTTACAGCTTACATAACAAGACAGCTTTAACACGGTGCATTTAGTTTCTAGAATAACTCTTGCGTCGAGTCCAAAATTCAACCTATGTAAGACTTTTACCATATACAGAATAAAAAGCTTATCTACGTCGGTCCGTTTTACTTTTTTTTATTTGTTCACACTGGACTTGTTTACTTTATGTAAATGATTCTCAATAACAAAATTATATAAATAAAAGAAAACTACAGACACCGATCCTCTTTTTATTACTCTGTATCAGTAATGGTATAAATATTTGGTGCGTTCGTGGCCCAGCGGCGCTTTACTCATCTGTGCGTTGCAGTTTGCAGTGCTTGCACACAGCAGCAATTACAAGCGCCGCGCGCACAGATGTTAAGCGAGGTTAAGCAACGCCGACTGTGGTCAACTCTTAGATGGACGACCGCTTTGAGTGGTTACTAACTGAGCCCTCCCGTGCTTTGTAAGGCACGTTAAGCCAAGTTAGAGGCCTCTGGGCGGCTTGAGACATTCAAACAGTCAAGGTGCCCACTCAATGCCAATAATATCTAGTTTCCCTCTTGGGTTGGGCAGTAGCTTCCGTAAAAACTATGCCATTTTTTGGGCTTAGGTGTGGTCTGGTGTGGTATGGCCGCGGGCATCATTTAGGATGCCACAGTACTGGGATAGCGCTAAGATGATGATGAACAGGTACAAACAGGTTGAATTTTACAGGAGACACTTTTATACCTATTGTAGGACCCATTTAATATTCTCTTAAAGAGTTCGAATAGCAGGTAATCCAACAATTAGGATTGGTGATGGCTAATGTGCGTTTAATAGAAATCTTAATCCTGGTCACGGCACCAATAATGTAATCAACGTTATGCGGAGTGAACACACGACATTAAGGGTGCTATATTTAACGTTGTCTGTAATCGTAAGTTGGTGCAATCCACCTTCGAATCATTCGATGTCAACTATTATGC
Organism: Notocelia uddmanniana; assembly: GCA_905163555.1. Classification (NCBI taxonomy): domain Eukaryota; kingdom Metazoa; phylum Arthropoda; class Insecta; order Lepidoptera; family Tortricidae; genus Notocelia; species Notocelia uddmanniana. The sequence goes on along the minus strand of LR991075.1, from coordinate 17,010,533 downwards.
TACAGCAAACACGAAAACATAGGAATAACGTGGAATTTATCTTGCTACAAACCGTACCGGCTTATGTATTTAAATTGACAGTTTACAGTTCACACGTTTTGACTTCTTCCCTAGACATACAAATCTTTTACAGATGTAATGAATACTGTTTTTCCATCGGCCAAACTCGGAATACAACTAGACCCGAAGAAGTGTCAAACAATTGCCTTACCTATTTATTATGTTCGGTTTAACTGTGAATGTAAATTGGTTAATAAATAAATCTGTCATGTCAAATGACAGTTGACATTGACTAATAAAGTTTCATATTAACAGAATTTGTCAATCATTTAATACGATAATTGATAGCCACTTCGGGTCTAGTCGTATTCTGAGTGTGCTCGATCATCATCATCATCATCATATTAGCCGATCATATCAGTTTACCCCAGGGAAAAACAGTATTCACTTCACATGTACATTATTACAAAACTTAATGTACAACAATGTAAACTAAGGTCAGATTTGAACAAACAGGAATAAGAACTTAATATGGAATTAAACGTCAAAATTATGAGGTAATCTCGGAATAAATTCTATTCCAGTTTGGTCAAATTGACTTTACGACACAATGCACTAACTAAAGGTCTACTGCATAAGGGTGAAACTTCACTGCACTATGCATACCACCAAAATTGTAACAGAAATTCAATAAAGTCAAGAATAAACAAATGTATGTTTATGTCAATTTATGCGAGGTATATGATTGCCCAAAAAAACCGACCAAGTGTGTGTCGGACCACGCACAAAGAAGGGTTCCATACCGACACCTCCTAATCTACATTTAAAACCACTATAAAATACATTGCATCAGGAGCGCTCGTGGCCCAGCGGCGCCCGCGTAGCGCGTGCGGTATGCGAGGTTAGGCAATGTCGGGCGAGGTCAGTCCTTGGATAGGTGACCACTTACCACACTTTGGAAGGCACGTTAAGCCGTTGATCCCGGTTGCTGTCTATGATAGCAGTCGTTAAGCCAAGTTAGGGGCCTCCGGGCGGCTTGAGAACTTCTAACAGTCAAGTTGCCCACTCACTTGACAAGCCTAATCCCAATAAGGTCTAGTTTCCCCCTCGGGTTGGAAGATCAGATGGCAGTCGCTTCCGTAAAAACTAGTGCCTACGCCAATTCTTGGGGTTAGGTAGCGGACCCCAGGCATCCTGCAGGATGCAACTGTACTGGGAATAACGCTAGGAGGATGATGATAAAATACATTGAATTAAAAAAGGTCGTATCTTCATAGGAAACTCACGGCACTTACACCCTTTTGTTTGGGCAAGACAGTTTTTCTGCAAAAACCTAAAAACCGTTAGACCTTTCATGTTCAAACCAAAAATCGTTGAAAGGATTTATTATTGTACACCATCTTGATTTTTTTCAGTATTTTAAACTTCATAGTTTGGAAATTAGAGGGGGGGGGGACACTTTTTACGACTTTGACAGCTGATATCTCACCAACGGTAGACTTAAATGGAAGGAGTTGTGCCTATGAGCATTGAAAAAAAAAATTACCCTTCTGTTACATGTATGGGGTGCCCCCCCAGTTTAATATTGTTTTCATCGTAATTTCACACAATATTTCTATAGCGGTTCATAGCATACACCTTCCTACGAAATTTCATAATTTTAGTGCTCATAGTCTCCGAGTAAATCGGCTGTGACATACGGACGGACGGACGGACGGACGGACGGACGGACGGATGGACGGACGGACGGACAGACATGACAAATCTATAAGGGTTCCGTTTTGCCATTTTGGCTACGGAACCCTAAAAAATTACTAATTATCCATGAATTGTTTTATATTATAATTATTTTTAAATAATTTCGACGTACACATAGTAAAGTTAGTAGCTTGAAATTTGTAGATAGGCAAGGTTACCGTATGAGTGTTTGTATGGAGAGTGCAGCGATATGTGTTCCTTAGATGAGACGTGCCCCGAGCATAAGGGTATATCAGTATCACCTATGCTTTGAAAAACCACCGATGTACTATTTTCTTTAAAATATGCATATTTTTCACTCTCCAAACGTCATATTTATTAAAATATTATGATTCTAAGGGTGCTATTCCACTCGTCCAATATCTTTGTCCAATCTTTGATCAAATTTCTTTGACGGAGGCCCATTCCACTTATCCAATATCTTTGTCTAAGTATTTTTTTTCATGAGTAGCCTTATTGATTTACATGTCATCAGAATCTTTGATCAAATGTCGGGTTCCCATCCAAGTTGGATGAAATTATCCAATTTCTTTGATCAAATGTATATTGGACAAAGATATTGCCGATATTGGATGAGTGGAATACCTCCCTAAATGTAGAAAACAACAAAAAAATATATTACGATTTATGATATGGACGGACAAAGAAAAATTAATTGTAGTAGGTCAGAATCTTGCATAAATTTTACATTAACTTGTTGATTAATTGGTCGTACAGTCAGCTGCTGATAAACCTGACCCGCTGCAGCAGTTTGTTTGCAGGCTGGTCAACTTTCACTGCAGCTGACTGTACATCGAGAAGTATAAATCGTTTACATCACTTTCGCTGTAATTCATTCGTGAATTACTTACAAACAATGGTTCTTGAAAATATTTGTAATTAGTTACTAAATAATGGTGATTTATTTATTGCTCGGTATGGTAGCGTATGTATACAGCGGACACACAATAAAATCATAATTTAAATGCCTCGGGTACCACAAACATTATTAAGTAAAATAAAACTAGAGGCAGCATCAATTAAAAATTACAATACATCCATTACAATTAATTTGAAAATATTTTAAAAATTAAGAAAATCTTAAAATAACTTAAGTTCATAATTATAATCAGCTGCTCCCTGAATGGGCTCACATCGACATCATAATATCACATTTAATTACACAATATTTACAAAACGTCCATATGGAACCTTACTTAAACAGATAAATTGAGATTCTCCACCGGTGAGGCAAGGCGACGCGGGACTCATACTATCTTCAATAAAATAATTATTTATTTATAATAATCCATCATCATCCAATGTAAAGTGTACAATCGACTACAAAAAAATGTATCCATCTTATTATAACATACACAATTAGGAGAAAAGGAATGCATCTTCCTGTAATTGACTGTACCTATGCAATTTCACTTGAAACCTCTCTGTCGTCTCACCTCGCCGGGAGGGAACAATGCTAAAAAATGCCAATCCATCCAATGATTAATTTCTTTTTCCAAAACAGTTTCAATCTTCACCTCGGATCTCACTAAGACTAGATGAACCTGGTTTTCTTCGACGTTTAGCAGTCTGTGTAGTTTACTTTGGTTTTACGACTGCAATTGAAGGTATGTTTACAAAAACAACATATCTGCTTAGACCGGTTGACACTTCTGGAGGAACATTCATAATGGGCTCAGGAGTCGACCAGTGTAGTCAGTTATGTTGTTTTTGTAAACATCCCTTCAATTGTATTGCGATTAGTTTTTATTACAGCTGTAGAAATGTTATGCGAAGAATTCGAGTAAAGCGTGAGTCAAAATTATTTGTTTGACTTATCCTTTTTCAAACAGAAGCTTTATATCTAACACAAAACTGCTTTACAAACGTTTCTAATTAGTATGAATAAGTCTGAAATCCGGTCGTTATTTCTAACTGCTAGCCTGGAAAAGGGTTATATTATATTTGGACAAATCTTAATTTTATCTACATTTGGACCGTTTATACTTTACCTAACTAACAACTGCGTTAAGCCCGGATTCATATTTAAATGTCGTGACGTGTTGAGACGCTATACATAGAATGAAATCGGTTTGACATTTAAGTATGGTTATATTCGCACGCATCTGATGCGATCTGCCTTGACGGCCTGGCGCATCAGAGGACATCAAGTCAGCTAAGTATGAATCCGACTTTATATCGATAGTTCATCATTAAGTATCGCTAGGAACTTGGACATACTTGTGGTGCATACACATATTGCCTAAATACAATGATCTTCACCGGAGCTTGGCGTTGGATATAGCAGTTCAACTTGGGTTAAATATCACATTCTCCAAAAATAGTTCCTCTGATAGAAATCATTTTCCAGATTGTATTATTGACCGTGTGAAAAAGGTCTCCGTGCTAATTATAGTAGATCAGTTGCTTCAGATTAAAATGTCGTTAAACAAATGAAATATACTTATTCTCATTTAAATTTCTAGAACAATATCTTTTCTTTTGCTAGCAGAATACTGTTCCAGAAATAATGGAATTATGCAAAATTAACGGCTCCCATTAATTTCTTTCATTCATTTTTTATTTGTGCCGAATTTTGTTCTGATATTGATTTTTGTGTTTGTAGCAAAGACAAATGCTTTATCCATCTATCTCACTTCCTGTCTCGGTGAAACTTGATGCAGGTGGTCTTGAGGTGCATGGAGAGCAGCCCCTTGGGGACTAGATGCAGGTGGTCTTGAGGTGCATGGAGAGCAGCCCCTTGGGGACTAGATGCAGGTGGTCTTGAGGTGCATGGAGAGCAGCCCCTTGGGGACTAGATGCAGGTGGTCTTGAGGTGCATGGAGAGCAGCCCCTTGGGGACTAGATGCAGGTGGTCTTGAGGTGCATGGAGAGCAGCCCCTTGGGGACTAGATGCAGGTGGTCTTGAGGTGCATGGAGAGCAGCCCCTTGGGGACTAGATGCAGGTGGTCTTGAGGTGCATGGAGAGCAGCCCCTTGGGGACTAGATGCAGGTGGTCTTGAGGTGCATGGAGAGCAGCCCCTTGGGGACTAGATGCAGGTGGTCTTGAGGTGCATGGAGAGCAGCCCCTTGGGGACTAGATGCAGGTGGTCTTGAGGTGCATGGAGAGCAGCCCCTTGGGGACTAGATGCAGGTGGTCTTGAGGTGCATGGAGAGCAGCCCCTTGGGGACTAGATGCAGGTGGTCTTGAGGTGCATGGAGAGCAGCCCCTTGGGGACTAGATGCAGGTGGTCTTGAGGTGCATGGAGAGCAGCCCCTTGGGGACTAGATGCAGGTGGTCTTGAGGTGCATGGAGAGCAGCCCCTTGGGGACTAGATGCAGGTGGTCTTGAGGTGCATGGAGAGCAGCCCCTTGGGGACTAGATGCAGGTGGTCTTGAGGTGCATGGAGAGCAGCCCCTTGGGGACTAGATGCAGGTGGTCTTGAGGTGCATGGAGAGCAGCCCCTTGGGGACTAGATGCAGGTGGTCTTGAGGTGCATGGAGAGCAGCCCCTTGGGGACTAGATGCAGGTGGTCTTGAGGTGCATGGAGAGCAGCCCCTTGGGGACTAGATGCAGGTGGTCTTGAGGTGCATGGAGAGCAGCCCCTTGGGGACTAGATGCAGGTGGTCTTGAGGTGCATGGAGAGCAGCCCCTTGGGGACTAGATGCAGGTGGTCTTGAGGTGCATGGAGAGCAGCCCCTTGGGGACTAGATGCAGGTGGTCTTGAGGTGCATGGAGAGCAGCCCCTTGGCCACGAAGCCGCGCCCGCACAGCGCGCACACGTACGGCCGCGCGCCGCTGGAACACACACCAAACCATATACAAACAAACAATACCTATTTGTTCAACAATTTTGCTGCGAGTGTTGATGTTGAGTCCCGAACAAGCGAAAGATTCTATAATTCTCAATCTGGATGCATCTCGTGTCTTTGAGTCCCTCGCTACGGGACTCAAAGACACGAGATGCAAATATCTTTGCTCTCGTGTGATACATATACATACAACTTTTCTCCTCAGCGGCGAGAACATATAACGCAAAGGAATAGTGATAGAGAAAATGAAGTTACTTAAACTAAACTACGATATGAAAAATTAAAAAGTTAGGTTTTTTCACGCTCGCAGTAAAATTGCATTTTGCTCACTGGTTTCACGCAACAAAACCGCCATTTACGAGCCGCTGAGGTGAAAAATACTTTACTTAACGTCACACAAGAAAAAAAGTACAAAGAGATTAAGAGATAAATAGTATTTATTGTACAGAGTTAAGGACTTAATTGTCTACATTTTAATTGATTCCAGTGTGTTACGCAAGTTACCCATATAAAGTGTATGAATAATTACTGTAACACATTGGAATCAATTACATAAAATGTAGACATAATTAAGTCTTTAACTATGTACAAAAAATACGTTTTAGCCCATAAACTAAAATAAGAAGACATTAAACAGGATTCCCACTCAGCATGAAGCCGCGGCAAGACTTAGCAAGCTGAGGCGCTGATTTTCAGTGGGGACCTTACTTAAAAACTAAGATGTCGCGTGTCTAGATTATTTTCCAACCGACTCAAAAACGGTGGAGCTTTTCAATTAGGTTGTTTTCTTTTCATGTTAGTTACCTAAAAACTCCGTTACTTATTAACCAATTGGGAAAATTATTTTACACCACACCTGGCCAAAAAGCCAAACCACCACGGCCAAAAATTTTTGGCTAAGTGGTGACGTAAAATTGTGTACAAAACACGGGTCGTAAAACAGAAAGCCCTCTCTCGCATATTTATGACCCTCGCCTGCTCGGGCCTCAAACATCTGCGATATCGGCCTTTCTTTGGTTTACAACCTTTGTATCGTAAATAGCTATTATTGTTTTGTAAGAGGAGGTACTATCGGCCAACGCTGCGGGTTCACACTTTCTGAACGAAATCGTCTGCAGGCAGGCCGTTTCTATTGGTAGATAATTTAAATAGAGAACGCTGTGAAGTGCACTCGATAATTGCAGTGAGGTGTGACCTTGTAGCGTTGGGCGATAGTACCGTACCTCCAAGTCGGTTGGCCATATGATTTTGGTCAAAATCTGATGACGAGATCCATGAGGACTGGAAAGAACTTCTCAAATATTTAAGGCTCATTTATATTGAATTAAATTTGAATTGGCTGAATGCAACGAGTCCACTGCCTACGTAGCCTTACCTATTCAGCCACAGATGGCGCTGTAGGTAGTTAACATAGATCTGTCAATTCATGCATGATATGATATACTTACTGATTGGTGTTCGGATTAATAAAATTAAATTACGAAAGTATTCTTATTTCTTTCTATTTTCTCAAGTGGTTATGGGCCCAGAGCCCACGCGAGTGATAAATAGTTAAAGTAAATAAAGAAAGACAGTAAAGTAGTGTACAGTGCATCCGCGAACTAACCGACCGCGTGAACTTTTTTTTCATAACCTAAAAATGGAACTCGCCGGTAAAGTGGACAAATTCGACGGAACAAATTTTAAACAGTGGAAATTCCAAATAAAGTGTGCTTTACGTGCTAAGGGGTTAAATATAAACGAAGCCAAGACGGAAACGAATGCGGCACAATGGAATAAAGACGACGGAATGGCGATGTTTATCATGACGTCTGCCATGCAATTAAGTCAGGTTGCCCTCATCGAGAATTGCGAGACAGCGTTAGAGATGATGACCAAACTCGAATCCATCTATGAGCAAAAGTCGGAGCTTACTAAAATGATGATCCATGAAAGATTTTACAAGTATGCAATGTCATCATCCGACAGCATTGCTCAGCATATAGCGAAAGTTGAGAGTTTGGCAAAGCAACTTAAGGAAAGTGGAGAAAATATCAGTGATACAGCAATCATGACAAAAATTCTCAGTACACTGCCTCCTAAGTATAGATCTCTCCGCCAGGCATGGATGTCTCTCGAAGCAAGTAGTCAAACCATAGTTAACTTAACTGCTCGACTATTAGATGAAGAGGCTAGTTTAAATGTAGAAGAAGAGAATGAAACCGCTTTGTTGGTAGCAAAACAGGCCACAAAGAAGAGAGTACCCACTTCTACAAAACCAAGTAAAGAAGAATTACACAAAGACCGCCAGGGTCATCGTTACCCATGTTATAATTGTGGTAAACGTGGGCATTTTGCCAAGGAATGTCGCAATCAAAAGAAAAGTCAAGGGCAAAGAGATATGTTGGCCTTCAATGTCGCACATTGCGAATGGAAGGAGCAAGATGAAGACAACAAATGGATACTGGACAGCGGTGCCTCAGCTCATCTTTCATATAAAAAGGAATACTTCACAGAATTACATAAGTATACTGGTACTCCATTGAAACTTGGTAACCAAGAAGTTGTGGAGGTGGTTGGACAAGGAAATATTCTTATCACAAAGTGGTTCAATGGCCAGTGGGAGACCAGTATCCTGAAAGATGTTCTCTATGTACCAAAGCTTCGAAGAAACCTATTTTCTGAAGGAGTTATTACAAGACAAGGATATGAAATTGTGAAAAAGGACAATCAAGCATTTATCTATAAGGAAGGAGAAATAGTGATGTGTGCAACGTTGCAAAGAAATAATTTGTATGAACTTAAAGTGAAAACGATACTAAATCAATGCAATTTTGTGCAAAAGTCAGATTTAAAAACATGGCATGAGCGTTTAGGACACTTGAATGTCAAAGAAATACAGAAAATGTGCAATAATAATGTGATCAATGGTGTAGACCTAACAAACTGTGATAGTTTTGTATGTGAGGGGTGTGCCTATGGAAAACAAGCCCGGAGACCATTTCAGGAGTCCGGCAGAGGACCAATGCAGCCGGGTGACATGGTATATAGCGATCTCTGTGGGCCGCTTAGCATGCCCTCAGTACAAGGTATGAAATATTTCGTTCTTTTTAAAGATGCTGCCACAGCCTATAGACATGTGTTCTTTCTTAAGAACAAAAGTGATACATTAGAATATTTTAAGAAATATAACGCTATAATAAAGAATAAATTCTTGCATAGTGTGCATGTGCTGCACACAGATAATGGCGGGGAATACAAGAATAAACAATTTAAAGATTATATCGATAGTGAAGGCATCTCTCATGAGTTAACTGCCCCTTACACACCCGAGCAAAATGGGCGGGCCGAACGAGAGATGAGGACGATCATGGAAAGTGCTCGCTCTATGCTATATGCTCGAAATGTATCACTTGATCTATGGGCAGAAGCAGTTAACTGTGCTGTTTATTTGTTGAATCGTACATCTTCAAGTCAGACACCAAATGTTAACACCTTATGAATTGTGGACCGGTACAAAACCCAGTTTAGACCATGTAAGAGTATTTGGGTGTATAGGCTATGTACATGTACCAAAGGAATTAAGAGTGAAGTTGGAGAGTAAAAGCAAGAAACTGATGTTGGTAGGCTATGACCACACAAATTACAGGATGTATGATCCAGATACTAGAAGAGTGACAGTGTCACGAAATGTCATTTTTGATGAACAAAGCTCACTGCCTATTAAAAGAAATGAAGTGGAAGTTACACTTAGCGATGGGGAAGAAAATGAAAGTGTTATGGAGCAAGCAGGGATAGAGAGAGTGGAACTGGAAGGGATAGAGAGAGTGGAACATGAAGAGGAAGAAAGAGTGGAACAGGAAGAGGAAGAACTTGAAAATACTATTACCGATGGCCAGAATAGTTCATCAGTTGACAGCACATATGCTGACGCAAATGAGAATGATGAGACTTATGAACCATCGCATGAAGGTGACCTAGAAGGTGTTAATAATGACATTACATACTACTTACGTCCACGCAGAAACCACCGTGGGTATGAAGCAAATATATTGGAGTTTGATATTCCACTGACATATAGTGATGCAGTCAACAGTCCAGAGTGCAAACAGTGGTTGCTAGCTATAGCGGAAGAGCTGAAATCTCACACTGAAAACAATACTTGGAGTTTTGTTGATCGAGAAAATCATAGGACCATCACTTCAAAGTGGGTTTTCAACATTAAAAGAAGCAAAAATAATGAAGTAGAGAGATATAAAGCCCGTCTATGTGCTCGCGGCTTTTCACAAATTCAAGGGCTTGATTACAGTGAAACTTTTTCACCAACTACAAGATACGAGTCAATCAGAATATTGCTGAGTTTTGCTGCACAGTACAATTGGAATATAAAACAATTAGACGTAAAAACAGCATTTTTATATGGTGATGTAGAAGAGGATATATATATGGAAGTACCTGAAGGAGTAAGAGCACCATCCAACAAAATATGTAAATTAAACAGATCCCTCTATGGTTTAAAACAGGCATCTAGATGCTGGAATAAAAAATTTACAGATTTTTTAGTGAAATTTGGATTTAAACAGTCTCAAGCGGATAACTGTGTTTTTGTAGGTAATTTTGAGGGTGTAAAAGCACTGTTAATAATGTATGTTGATGATGCTCTAGTTATGTCAGAATCGAATCGTGTTTTAAACTTGATTGTAAGTTACTTAAAGACATGGTTACAAATTACTGAAACAGACTTAAATAAATATGTCGGTCTGGAAATAGTCAAGAATGATGACTCTATCTGTATTCACCAGAAAACGTATATTGAGCAGATAATAAGTAAATTCAATATGAGTTCTGCCAATCCATGTAACACCCCGGTAGATGTAAATGTACCCATACAAAACAGTGTTGGTCATGATAGAGTTGATTTTCCTTTCCGAGAAGCCATAGGCTCCTTGTTATTTTTAGCAAATGTATCTAGGCCAGATATATCTTTTGGTGTAAATTTTCTGAGTAGATATATTAACAATCCTAGTTTGCAACATGTTGTCCAAGTGAAACGAATAATCAAATATCTAATAAAAACAAAAGATCTTTGTATAAAATATCAAAAGCAGGAAAGTTTGCTTGGATATTCAGACTCGGACTTTGCTGGGGATTTGGACACAAGAAAATCAACCACAGGCTATCTTTTTATGTTAAATGGAGGTCCCATTTCTTGGGCTAGTGTAAAGCAGCCCTGTGTCGCCTTATCAACGTGTGAGGCCGAGTTTATGGCAAGCTGTGAAGCAGCCAAGAATCTGCTATGGTTGAGGCAATTTTTCAAAGATATTGAAATTGAACAAAATTGTACAACTTTGTGTATGGACAACCAAAGTGCTATTAAATTAATAAGTAATCCAGTTTTCCATAAGAGAAGTAAACACATTGATGTGAAATTTAATTTTGTTCGTGAAAAGGTCCAACAAAAGTTGATAGTTATTAAATATGTACCAAGTTCAGAGCAGCTTGCTGACATCTTTACAAAGGCTTTACCTGCAGTTCAATTTATGCACATTAGAGACCAAATACTTTCAGTGTTGTAATTTTGTATTGCAGTTTCTATACAGTTGTATGTTTATTATGTTTGCTGTATGATGCATGTGTAGTCAATGGACCAGCATTGCATTCAAATAAAATATAAGTCAAATTTAGTGGGAGTATTGAATTAAATTTGAATTGGCTGAATGCAACGAGTCCACTGCCTACGTAGCCTTACCTATTCAGCCACAGATGGCGCTGTAGGTAGTTAACATAGATCTGTCAATTCATGCATGATATGATATACTTACTGATTGGTGTTCGGATTAATAAAATAAAATTACGAAAGTATTCTTATTTCTTTCTATTTTCTCAAGTATTTATGACCATTTCGAAAACCTTTATGAATGTTTTCTCTTACTTTTCTAATACTTCAAATGTAATCCACCACCACCAGCATATCAGCCAAAGCAGAACCTGGAGCAACGCAGCTGCAGGCGTCGGAGAGATCACGATACATTCATATCTATTACCTGAAACGATGCACCACAGCGGAACAAGTGCGTTCTCATTTAGAGATTATGTGTGGTCAAGATGTTTGCACGGTCGAGGTCTTGAAAGCCAAAGGTAATTACGCGTCCTTCAAGTTGAGTGTTCCTTCGAGATTAGCTGATACAGTAATGGATCCTAGCAATTGGCCGAGGGATATCTGCATAAGACAGTGGCGTAATTTTTTTCGTCCCGGAAGCAGAAAGTCTCAAACCGAAATGTAACCTTTCTGACAAGTTAAAGTACGTATCTATTATCAGAACGTGAGAGGATTGCGATCAAAAACTAACTTATTCCACAGCAATATACTTTCCTCTTCAAGTGAAATTATAACCCTTACCGAGACTTTCCTTACGAGTTCGATAATGGATGCGGAACTGTTCCCACAAGAGTATACAGTTCTGAGGAAGGACCGCGCAGGCGATACTGGCTGGGGCGGGGTCCTTTTAGCTGTTCGAAATTGTTATTCTGTGCATCGCATTATGGATATTGATGGCATTTCAAATGAAATGGAGTTGATAATAGCGATTGTAAGTTGTAAAAGAATTAAATTTATGTGTCGTGTGGTGTATCTCCCACCTAATTATAAGGATGAGTATCTCAATGTTTTGAATTGCCTGGAAAATGCCGTTGTTAATTATCCGAATTTAGAGGTAGTCTTAATTGGAGATTTTAAATTGAATTCTTGTAGTGTTAGAGTAAGGAATCAGTTTAACGCATTTATGGATTTCTGTAAGTTTATTCAGCATAACAATATACAAAATGCTCATGGCGGTATATTAGATTTAGTTTTGAGTGGGTTAAAGCCCGAGAGAGTGAGAGTGACCGATGATATTGAATCGTTGGTGCCAGTGGACGCATACCATCCCCCGCTCGAGGTGACTTTGGCGATGCCCCGTGGGCCCATGATCCCTACGCAGCCTCTACCTCCCCCTGGCCGCGATAATAATTTTGCTCCTAAGTGGAATTTCCGCAAGGCCAACCTCAGCACACTGTATTATGACATGGGAAACATAAATTGGACAGATGTGTTAGCTACAAATTCTGTTGACACTGCGGTCGAACTATATTACTGTAAATTGAATGCGTGTATTAATAATAATGTTCCTACTCGTAATAAATCGCAACCGAAACCCTCGCGCTACGTTTATCCTTCCTGGTTTACAGCTGATATAATTAGAAATATAAAAAATAAATTCTTTCATTTAAAAAGGTATAAAGAAAAAGGGCTGGAATTCAATAGAGAACTTTTCAAGTTCTACAGGTCACATGTCAAAAAATTCATTGATGATGCGTATAAACAGTATCGCAATCGGATAGAAGGTGACATAGCCAAGGATCCAACCAAGTTCTGGACCTACGTGAAGTCGAAGAGTGAAAGCAGGTGCAGCAGTAAAGAGTACACATATGCAAATAGGACAGTGGGACAAGAGGCGACGGATGCGTTCGCTTCTTATTTCGCCTCTGTGTTTCTGAAAGAAATGCCGAGGTTAGATGCTGAGGAGGCCATGCGCGTTGCAGCCAGCATTAAACCTAGTGACTCGGCGCGGGTCGTGGTTGACAGTGTATCTGAGGCGGAGCTCCGTCGGGCGGTCAAACGGCTGAAAGCCCAGTCCTCGGCCGGCCCTGACGCAATTCCCCCATACCTTGTAAAATATTGTGTACCTGTGTTAAGGGTTCCTGTGTTGTACATTTTTAATTTGGTTTTACAGGCTGGTCAATATCCGTCGCGATGGAAAATATTCAGAGTGACTCCAGTACCCAAAGGGGGAAATATATCTGATGTTACTGAATACAGACCAATTGCAGTCCTCTCTGCATTTGGGAAATTATTTGAGACCATAATTGAAAGCCGCATAAGCCAACAGATATCAGTGTACCTGAATGACAGTCAGCACGGTTTTAGGCAGGGCCGATCTACTACTACTAACCATATAGTGTATGTTGATTACATCTTATCTCAATTGGACTTAAGGCGCCAAGTAGATTCCGCTTACTTTGATTTCAGGAAAGCATTCGACTTGGTCCACAATGATATTCTTTTGCAAAAGTGTTCGGCCATTGGGTTCACCCCAAAACTATTACAGCTCTTGTGTAGCTATTTGCGCAATCGTAGTCAGTACGTTCAATTAAATGGCTATCAATCTGAGCCATACTACACACGGTCAGGTGTAAGCCAGGGAAGCACATTAGGGCCAACATTATTTCTTATAATGATCAATGATTTACCTGATGCAGTTAGTACAGCTAAATGTCTGCTGTTCGCAGATGACCTTAAGCTCTTTTTGGGTGTAGGTGGCGTGGCAGACTGCGACGCTCTACAACGGGATATTGATAACGTGGCCGAGTGGAGTATTTTAAATCGTCTTTCATTTAATATCAGTAAATGCAAGCAAATCACGTTCTCCAGGGTTCGAGCACACACTACCGTAGAGTACAAGCTTCTCGGCAGTTTGCTGGAAAGAGTTGAAGAGGTACAAGATCTCGGATTGACCCTGGATACTGGGCTTGACTTCCGGGCGCACATGACGGGAATTTGTAAGCGAGCCAACCGCATGCTTGGGTTTGTCATGCGCATGTCATCCCAGTTCTCGGATACAAGAATTTCGATCATTTTGTATAACGCATATGTCCGGAGTAGGCTGGAGTTCGGTGCCTGCCTCTGGGACCCCCGCGAGGCAAAGTATTCGCTAATGGTTGAGAGGATACAAAGAAAATTCGCAAGGTATCTCTATAAAAAGAAATACGGGTACTATCCATTCCTATATCCCTCTATGTTTGTTTCGGGCATGGTAGGGTTAGAAACGTTGGAGTTGCGGCGTAAGGTGCTTTTATTGGTACATTATTATGACCTATTCCGAAACAAAGTCAATAATACGGCGGTTCTAGACCAGATAGGGTTGTTTGCTCCGACACCTCGGACGCGTGTGTGGGGTGCGAACGGCGCGAGCCAGGGCGGCGCCCGCGCCCACTGTTCAGTAGCGTGGTGAGGGAGCGCGTACGAGGAGGGCTAACAACGCTCCCACCAATCGAGCACTCTCACTCTTAAATCAGTTGGCTATGAAGACACCTGCCGACGTCTTTCATGACTCGCCGGGTACATTTTACAGGCAGATATGTACATTTATATATAATAGTCTAAGTATTTAATTGTATTATTGTGTGTTGTTAATGTTGTAATATTTGTGTTAGTACTATAGTTTCCTTTATTGATATTTGTGTTAGCATAGTTTCCTTTTCATGTAAATGTTTTGTGTATGTAACATGTGAGCGTCTTGGTTTTAATACTGTAAGCTTATATGTACTATATATATGAATAAATAAATATATATATGAATAAATAAAAAGGACGTCCACTGCTGGACATAGGCCTCCCCTAAATTCACAGGGGGTATATGCCATAATCGCCACGCTTGGCATGCGGGTTGGCGATCGCAGTATTTCCACCGCACTTCAGGGATGCTGCTGCCCATCCTCCGGTGGTCTTGGTCGTAGTTTTAGGACATAATATCTTGTATAAGATGGGTCACTTTCATGTCACCACGCTAAACACGGGGTGGCAGCACTGTGACTGTGATCCAGTACTTGCTTTTGGAAACATATTTCCAACGGTTACAGGCTGCAACCGATATCAATAACGTTGACAATCGTAACAAGAATCTCAAACTAACCTGTGGTACCGCTCGTGTATGACCAGCGTGGACCGCTGGCTGAACGCCTTGCCGCAGTGGCTGCACACGTGAGGCTTCTCGCCGGAGTGCACGCGTTCGTGCAACGTCAGATTGCACTTCTTCACGAAACCCTGAAATAACGCAGATGTCAATTTTATTTACGACAGTATAATATGATATTTGTATGCCAAAGAGTTACCCATCACAACTAAAAAATATATATAATAATATTCCGAAAATGAAACGACTTTTTTGATCTCCTACTCCCAATTATTTTGTCTCAAACATGCAATGAAATATTGATGTTATGTTCCTTATAATAGGCTGCGAAGTATGACGTTTCAGGTGCGGCTAGGACAAGAGGTCGTTAATGCAATTTCATACAAATGTTGCAGGCCTAGGCCGGCAAAGTCCTCTTTTTTAATTTCCATTCCACATAAATTTGTGGCACAGGCATCATGACATTCTGCCACTATGCGTATTAAAAATAAAACTTTGATTTTTTTGTTGTTTATTTCATTGCATGTTTGAGAAAAGCACTATACATACCTCGGCGGGAAATATGGGGTTGCTAGCCTGAGACCTATCCGACCTCGCTTCGCTCGGCCGTCTATATCTCTTCGGCCGGTAACCCCTTTCGTCCCGGCCTCTGTAGTAATGTACTATTGTCCGTAGCTTCATTTTCTATGGTCACAATATTATTACACAGATGATTTAGTATCGATTGATTATAATCCCGTACATTTATCCGCAACAAAAGCCCAGGATTTACAATTTCGTAATGTCGTTATTCAGATATTTCTATAGATAACAATGTTCGATTTCCTAGGAAAAGAAAATAACCGACGTTGAGCAATTCTGACCAGTCAACGATCACCGATAAGATCCCAATAACACTGGGTTTAAATAATTTATAACCAAATAAATCTACTCCAATTAACTACAGAAAATATTGAAATCGTCATACGCGTGCCTATCAAATTTGAAGGGTTCCCTCGGTTCCTCCTGAATATCAGACCTTAACCAAAGGGTGGTATTCCACTCGTCCAATTTCTTTGTCCAATCTTTGATCAAATTTCTTTGACAGAGGCCCATTCCACTCATCCAATATCTTTGTCCAAGTTTTTTTTTTTTTCATGCGTAGCCAATTTGATTTAACTGTCATCGGAATCTTTGAACAAATGTCGGGGTCCCATTCAAGTTGGATGAAATCATCCAATTTCTTTTATCAAATGTATATTGAACAAAGATATTGGATGAGTGGAATACACAACAGAGCTGAGAGTTAGGTCATTAAATAAGTCTTTAAATAACTACTATTAGCTTATATTCACTTTGACTAAAATATGAATTGCGTCAAAATGGTCCTAAAACCCTCAAAGCTGAGATTTAGATCATTAAATAGGTCTTTAAATCTACTGTTTGCTTGTATTCATTCTGACTAAAATATGAATATCTCAGTTCTGCAATGGAACTAAACTTGGTGTTCATATAATGAAATGAAGTACACGTCAATACCTATTTAATGACAAAA
Organism: Notocelia uddmanniana; assembly: GCA_905163555.1. NCBI lineage: Eukaryota > Metazoa > Arthropoda > Insecta > Lepidoptera > Tortricidae > Notocelia > Notocelia uddmanniana. The sequence goes on along the minus strand of LR991075.1, from coordinate 16,993,739 downwards.
CTCTTAGTTCTGTTGGTTTTTGGTCCACCTTCCATACATAGTTGCCCATGTAAAGTAAAAGTAAAAAGTAAAAGTAGTTTATTCTTCAAATTAGGCATATTACATGCACCTATGAACGTCAATAAACTACCACCGGTTCGGAAAAATAAACCTCTGCCACGAGAAGAACCGGCGTAAGAAACTCGGCGAGGTGTCATTTTTTCAAAACAATATACATTGTATAGTTAAATATAAAATTACAGTCTCAGTTACTACAAAAATAACAAGCAAGCGAAAGTAGAAAACCTATTTTCGCGATAGATTAGCCGTGCAGGACACTATCACTGCCAAACATCCCTGTCCGTGATGTAATCGTTTACCTTATAATATGCTTTTGAAATAAGTGTTTGTTTTACTACAGATTTGAATTTAGAATTGCTAAGTTCAGTAATGTGTTTTGGAATTTTATTGTAGAATTTAATACAATTTCCCAAGAACGACTTTTTCGCCTTTACTAGTCTATAGAAGGTTATTTTCAGTTTCCCAGTGTTTCTGGTGGCTATTGGTTTATCAGCGTTCGTTGGGAAATTGCACAAATTCTTCCTAACATACATTATTATTTCAAATACGTATAGAGACGGCAGGGTTAGAATATGATGAGTCACGCGACCCCAAGTTATAAATTGCTCGGATAGCCCTTTTTTGCAAAATAAAAACAGTTTCAATATCTGCAGCTGATCCCCACAAGATAAGACCATAAGTAATTATACTATTGAAATAAGCAAAGTAAACTAACCGTGCCGTTGCCACATTGGTAAGCTGCCTTATTCTCCTGACTGCAAATGCAGCAGAGCTCAACCTACTTCCTATCGCTGTTATATGGGAACCCCACTGCAATTTTGAGTCCAATGTAATACCTAAGAATACAGTTGACGTAACAAATTCTAATGTTTGGCCATTAAGTTTAATATTTGTATCTAAGTTTCTATTTGATGAGGTCGCTAGAGAGAATTTCATACATTTAGTTTTTATCGGATTCAACACTAAGTTATTGGCAGCAAACCAGTCAGATATCATGGACAGGGTATTATTTGGTTCAATGAGTTCAGTATCTTTCCTATTTACCTTGAACAGTAATGAGGTGTCGTCTGCGAACATTACAATGCCTGATCTTCGGCTTACCATATATGGTAGATCATTTACATAAACAAGGAACAGGAAAGGGCCTAGAATAGACCCCTGAGGTACTCCCATCTCTACCACTGTCATGGTCCTTTATATGGAACAAACTAGGGGGTAGCTAGGGGTGCTTTGAAACAAAAAAGAATTATCAAAATTGGCCAACGTGGCCAAGAGTTATTGGGGAACATACATACATAAAATGAAAAAAAAAAAACAGGCATGCAGACGAACTGAGAACCTCCTTCTTTTTATTGACGTCTGTTAAAAAATAGCTTTACGGAATATCATTCGATATTTAATAACAGGTTTTCGGTGAAGGAAAACATCGTGAGGAAACCGGTATAATTCTAACAAGGAAGGTCAGAAGGTAGTATGCAGGCGGTAAAAGGCAAAAAAAAATATGACTAACCTTTTACGTTTTTGCAAACTAAAATATATATATATATATATATATATATAGCTCTTCCAATAGCTAAACTTAAGTGGCAGCGGGCGGGGCATATAGCACGTAGAACCGATGGCCGTCGGGGCGGAAAGGTTCTCGAGTGGCGACCACGTACCGCAAGGCGGAGCGCGGGCAGGCCCCCCACACGGTGGACTGATGACCTGGTGAGGGTCGCGGGTGGCGCAGGACCGGTCATTGTGGAATTCTTTCGGCTGACGTGATGATGATGAAGCCGAAATATGTATACTAATGTATTATGATAGAGCCTTGCGAACCGCTAAAGTGCCCCGCACATAGCACGTAGAATCGATGGCCGGCGGGGCGGCGCGGCCTTCGAGCAGCGCGGGCCCGCCTGCCCGCGAGGTGGACCGGAGACTACGTACGCGTGTACCGACCTTCCCGCAGGTTTTGCAGACGTTGGGCTTGTAGCCGGCGTGGATGCGCAGATGGAACTTGAGGTGCTCGCGCGAGGAGAGCGCCTTGCCGCACACGGAGCACAGGAAGTTGCGCTCGCCGGAGTGCGCGCGCAGGTGGCGGCGCAGCGAGTTGAGGTGCGCGAACGTGCGCGCGCACTCGCCGCAGCGCAGCGCCAGCGCGCGCGCCGCCGCCTCCGGGTGCGCCGCCGCGCGGTGCGCCAGCAGGTACCTGCCGGCGCCACCAGCAGCGTCATATAGTACGTCCTCCCTCACCCACGCTTGTACACTCAGCGTCATATAGTACCGCTAGGTCAAACTGCCCTAATATTTGCCCACTTTGACCGCTACATAATATATGACGCTGACCGCTGCCTACGAAGAAGTTTTTTCTTCCAACGAAATTAGTTTCGTAGCCAGAAAGACAATTCCACACGACAGGTAAGTAGGTCCGACAACGAGCGAAGCGAGGACGAGGAGGAGTGTTAGAAAGAACTGCGGCCCTCCAGCGCGCGAGCCGAGACAGCGAAGCGAGCGTAACGCGACAACAGCCGGCGAAACGCCAGAAACGAACATTTCCTACGAAATTTTGACGCAAACCCCGCACATGCGAGGCTCGTTTTTTTAAGTAGTTTGAATATATTCACTCTAAGGTCGCAGTTTTACTAACACTTCTCCTCGCTTCGCTCGTCATCGTACCTACCTAACTGTTGAGTGCAATTATTTTCTGGTTACGTAGCATTGGTTTCTTAGACAGTCGTACGAAACTGGTTTTGTAGAAAGAAAAAAAAATTTACGTAACTAGTTTCATAGCAAAAAAACTTCACATGTAACTGATTACGTTGGCGGCCGCAAAAATCAAAGTACTACTTACTATGCTATTTTAAAATCTATAAAATACATAAAGATAAAAAACAACCAATAGCGTATCGGACTACAAACGATGAAGGATTCCGTACGTCCTAATTTTATTTAAAACCGGTAGTAAGAATACCAGCAACGATCCTTGTGCTGACTGAAAGACAGATTAGCCACCTGTTATTGCATTATCAGTACGTATTATAACATTTGTTCCATCTCAAGCTTCCAACTGTTACATATATTTAGCAACGAATATAAAACCAATTAAGTTTTCATTAAGTGAAATATAAATTTCTTTTGAGATAATAAATATCTTCAACCCGAATTCATAGACTGATGACCTGTAGCCCGAGAGCTATACGGTTTCATTGTATGAAAAAACAACAATATATCGGTATCAGCAAATTTAGTGCATCAAAAATTAGGTTAAGTAATTATACTAAGTATTCTTTAATAATACACCTACATTTATTAACGCGACGGTAGAAAATATTAAAAATAAATCTATAAAAAATCCGTAAAAATCTAGCGAAAACACTATAAGAATTATTTTCTTTATGATATACTACTTCTATTTATGTTCTTTGTAATATATGAAAATCAACTTATTTTTGTTACGGTAACTTAATAATACAATCAATTATTAATATCGTAAAACATAAAAATACATTACGCTAATGGCATATAAGGTATCATTGCAGTTAGGGTTTTTATATGCCTTTATTATATTTCTTGACACTTTTTATACTGAATCAACCCAAAATACCTAAAGCTGTAATAACTTTTGGAATTAATGTGGCAGCCAAATGCACTCTGTAGACTATTCATGAAGGTCAAATTGACTACTACTACTACCTATTAGATATTTTTTTTCTCATTTCCCGTTGCACATATCGTTCGATTCTGGTCGTAAGTATTAAAATAGACATAAACATAGAAGTACTCATCATAAAAATACTGATACCCTGTTTGCTGCAAAAATTCACCAGTTTTCGGGCACATCATTTTTTTCCAACTTCCGGTCTTGATATCCGGAAATTTTAAAAATATAGGTTCTTAAAATCACATAATAGGACCGTATAACAAAAATTGGCCAGTTATTGAATTATTTCCAAAAAAACCGTATCTTTCTCGGGCTACTGGTATAGGTCAAGGGAGTGTGCTAGATGCGGGTGGCACAGGACCGAGCATCGATCGCGGCACTCATTGGGGGAAGCCGCCGTCCAGCAGTGGACGTCCTTCGGCTGATGTGATGATGATAAAATCGAATGTGATCTAACTGCTCCACCTCTTCCTTTTAGGAACATTCGAGTGAGTTTATGTGTGTGCGAAGACTTGGCCATGGTGCAGCGATAAATACCTCATGTAGACGAAGCCCTCGGGGCACAGGTCGCAAACGAACCGCTTGCCCGGTGTTTTGCCTTCCGCCTCGTTCTTGTGCGTCAACCCTGCACCGGGAATACCAACTTACAAATTACCCAACTATTTAGATGAAAAACATGAATAAGGCGTGTTCTGTATAAGGTGAGCCGGTATTTCACACGGAAACAGCTTTTTTCCTTGCACCAAGCTCAAGTAAAGTAAAGTAAAGTAAAATTTTATTTCCAAAAAGATAACATACAAAAAATGCAAAGTCGATGACCCCACACTAGGCTAGGCCTGTATCGTGGAAGTCAAAGGTAAACCACACGCATAGAATTGACCGAATAAAGTGCGGTCTGTAAATCAAAGTTAACACAAACATAACATTGTACACATGCAAGTTTTGAAGGTAAATTTATAAATATTGGTAGGTACAGAAAACTATATAATATTAATATTAAGACATTTTTTTAACAATAACTGAGTGTGTGTGTGTGTGTGTGTGTGTGTGTGTCTGCGCGCGCTTTATAGGTATGCTTGTGTTAATGTGTGTAAATGATGCGTTGCATTTAATGATCGTCATAAATTAGAGGTACAGGGTTGTTGAAATTTAGCTAATAACAGACAATATACTTTCCGACTTATTGTAGTCCCACGTAAGCAACATATACCGAATACGTTTTTTGGCCTCAAAAACATAGCAGTGCCTAATATCACACGTCCTATTTATCATATTATAGATATGGGGAAAAAGGAAGGATTTAAAACGTTTTGCAAAACTGCTCTTGACCGCAGGCTTGGGCAGTTCGATCGTGCATGGAGTACTGCTCCCACCTTTGGGACGGTTCCGCTAAGTATCAGTCAGCGGCCTTGGATTCGGTAGAGCGCCGTGTTCGTAGGCTTTTCGAGGACGATCCGGCGGTTGAATCTAAGTTACAGAGCTTGGAACACCGCCGTCGAGTCGCTTGTTTGTCTGTGTTCTATCGGATAGATTTTGGAGAGTGTGCACAGGAATTACATGACTTAGTTCCGCCTTCCCAGTTCCATCACCGGACGTCCAGACGTGGTGAGCGGTTGCATCCTTACGTTGACAAGTCTACCATTTATTCGCACGAAGCGATTTGCTTCTTCTTTCCTAATGCGAACAGCTAAGGACTGGAATTAAGGATTAAGGATTGGAAAATAGACTTGACAAACTATCTAAAGCAGTGAATTATATTAGTGCTTAGTGAACTATGATTTAGACTTACCAGCGCGAGCTTTCTGTCTAAAATGATATAATAATAATAATAATAATTTGCTGCCGCCGTCTGTATTTCCTGATACATAAGATCTGGGTCTCTTCAAGACAAGAGTGAATAGGCTATTACTGAACCAGCGACCAAAATCTTAGACCTTGTCATCGCTTTCCATCAGGTGAGACTAAGGCCAATCGCTGGTCAGTCTATCATTAAAAAAGGCCCCTCTTGCATGCAGTAGTGGACTGTTCGAATCATTCACACTAGCTACGATAACACATGTCTAGTTAATCGCCGATAGTATGCAATATGCCGCGTTGTGAAAGTGTGGAACAGTTTGCCTGAATCGGTTGTCAGTGCGCCTCCATTGAATTCTTTAAATAAGTAAGCCCGCCCGGCCGCGCCGCACCGTCGTGTACTCGGACCGGGAGGGTGTCGGCCTCGGCGCGCTGCTAGCGAGCCGCTTGACTCAGAGGGTGACCAACAACTGTCTCCCAGGAGCCTCCGTCGATCGTTTGGCCTCGTGCATCGCCGCTGACCACTTCGACTGCGACTCTACGCTGGTAGTGTTCGTCAGTGATATTTTAGACTGTACCGAGCGAGACATTATTAGACTATCGGAGACCCTCACTGAAATAGACCAGCGAGGGATAGGTAAAATCATAATATGTGCGTTGCCTTTTTCGAATACTGTGTCGGCAAAGCAAAATATATACTTACATTATTTAAATTCCATTTTGTATAGGTTGTCTCTATACAGCAGTACGATTTCGTATTTCGATACGAACAAATTTGTTAAGAATTTAGTTTTGACTGAAAAGCGTCCATATCTACCGAAAAGGTACTTACGTGAGTGTGCTAAATTGTTAGCATATAATATTGTAGACCCCGTCGTGACTAGCACGACGTTTGATAATATTAAGGCGGTTCCTGTGTTACGTTTTAGTAGCGTGGGCTCCGAAACGGGGTCGGTGCCGGCGAGTAATTTAAACTGACCGATAAGACAACGCGTGTTACCACCGGCCCCGAACCCGTTGATAGATGTAACACTAGTATTAATATGGTTCATCAAAATATACAGGGATTTACTAGTAAGGAACTTGAAATTGATTTGTTCATACAATGTTCAAATATTCATATTCTATGTATAACGGAGCACTGGCTTAAAGATCATGAATTTATGTTTAACTTTAGCAATCATAGTATAGTAAGTTCATACTCTAGAAAGTCATGTAGGCGTGGAGGATCCTTGATTATGGTGAAACATAATTTGAAATGTAAAGAGCGTAAAGATATTGTTGACATGTCCGTCGAGCGTCACATAGAACTTTCTTGTGTGGAGTTAGACCAATTTATAATTATATGCGTATACAGGCCCCCATCGGCGGATTACAGTCTATTTGAGACAGTGATGGAAGAAGTGCTCAGCAGTATTTTTAAGAGTACAAAATGCGTTATTGTTTGCGGTGATTTTAACGTTAACTTACTTGAGAAATCGCCCATGAGTGTGAGTCTAGTGAATACTTTTAAATCTTTTAACCTGGTGAACTTGTTTTGTGAGCCAACTCGCATTACAGCAACCAGCGCGACATGTATAGATAACATTTTCTGTAACAAGGATGCGATTAGTAAATTTATTATAAACAACTTAAGTTCTGACCACTGTGGACAACAAGTCGCCTTCAGCGGGAAAACTGACAAAGTTCCACGACACACTATGTGCAGACCTATTTCTGAAAAGAGCTTAGATTTATTCAATCGTAATATAATGAAAAGATTATGTTATCTTCCACTTACTCAGGAAAGCCCTGACCGTTTGTGTACTCGATTGTTTAATTGTATCAAAACTGAATTCGATGTCTGTTTTAATTTGAAGAAGATTCAAAGCAAGATCAAAACTAAATTTAGCGACTGGGCTACGCCAGACATTCACGAGAAGAGGCGCCGACTCTATGACTTGTATGATTCAAGAACTACTGATAAAAGGCCGGAATTTCTAGAGTATGTTAAGAACTATTCAAAATCTTTTAAGTTAATGTGTGTCGCTGCTAAAGCCGATTACTTGTCAAAAAAGATCCAGAACTCCAGTGATAAGATTAAAACTGTATGGCAAGTTATCAACAATGAAACTGGGAAAAGTAAGTTAAAAGATGCGCACTTCAGCCTGCGAGTCGATGACACTCTAGTGAGTTCTGACCACGAAGTGGCAGATCATTTTGAGCGGTTCTTTACTAATGTACCCGTCGATACCACGAAGTCTTTGAATTCATCACCAGATGTCGCTGAATCGTTATTGAAGGAAAATGTAACAGAATGTAAAGAAATCTTTAGCTTCACTTACGTGACCCCACATATTGTAATTAAAGCATTTAAATCATTAAACTTAAAAAAGACTGAAGATCTTTGGGGTATTTCAGTAAAAGTATTACATTCCATTGTAGAATCAATCGCACCTTTCTTAGCTGATATTTTCAATAAATGTATTGATACTGGAGTTTTTCCTAACCTGATGAAACACAGTAAAATCATCCCGTTGTTTAAATCAGGATCAAAAACTGACCCTACCAACTTCAGACCAATCTCAATACTACCGGCATTAAGCAAAGTTTTTGAGAAAGTCATTCTTAATCAGCTGATGTCCCATTTTAATCGCAATAAACTACTCAATAGCAATCAGTTCGGGTTCACTAGAGGTCGCTCTACCACTGATGCCGGTGTGGTACTAATTAAACATATTTTTGATGCCTGGGAAGAGGCTCAAGATGCTATTGGAGTGTTCTGTGATCTATCAAAGGCATTCGATTGCGTTAATCACGAGAATTTAATTAGAAAGTTAAGCCATTATGGGATAAAAAACGGTGCCCTGAACCTTGTTACATCGTATCTGTCAGAGAGAACTCAACGGGTAGTCATCAACGGGATTCAATCTGCAGGGACAACGGTTGCTCTTGGAGTTCCTCAAGGATCAATTTTGGGTCCATTTCTGTTTTTAGTTTATATTAATGATTTACCAAACCTTGTAAAAGATAAACACGATATAGTGCTATTCGCAGATGATACGTCGCTTATCTTCAAGGTAGGCCGCAAAGACAAAAACTTTGACGGTATTAATGAGGCACTAGGTACTGTTGTGAACTGGTTTACAGTAAATAATTTGCTCTTAAATTCCAAGAAAACAAAGTGCATCAAATTCACTATGCCTAATGTCAAGCACGCAAACAACTCTAAGATCAAATTAAAGTCGGATGAAATGGAATTTGTAGATAGAACAGTGTTTTTAGGTGTCACCTTAGATTCAAAACTGCAATGGCATGCGCATATTGCCACTCTGGCCGGCAAACTTAGTTCTGCGGCCTATGCAGTAAGACGTATTAGACAGTTAACTGACGTTGAGACGGCCAGGCTGGTATATTACAGTTACTTTCATAGTGTTATGTCCTATGGAATCCTGTTGTGGGGAAAAGCGGCTGACATCCAGACCGTTTTCGTGCTACAGAAACGAGCTGTACGCTCCATCTACCAACTTAAGGCCAGAGAATCTCTCAGAGAAAAATTTAAGGAGGCAAATATTCTTACTGTGGCATGTCAATACATTCTTGAAAACATTATGTATGTTCGAAAAAATATTCAAGAATTCAAACTTAACAGTGATATCCACGACTACAACACTAGAAGTAAACACAAGATTGCAGTGAAGGCCAGTCGTCTCCGGAAGGTTAGCACGTCGTTTGTGGGGAACTGTATACGATTTTATAATAAAATACCCATCGATATAGTTAATTTTCCACTTAGTAAATTTAAGTCTCATATTAAACGTTATTTGTTAAGCCAGGCCTATTATACTGTCAACGATTTCTTAAATGACAAAAATGCTTTTAAGCCAGTGATAGTTAAATCCTGTTACTTTTAATATACCTATGCTTCACTTAGCATATTTCCTTGTATAAATACTTATCTCTGTCGTTGCATTTTATGAAACATGATGCTGTTTCTCGCCGAAGAGTAATTTTAATCTTTGATTTTATTAATGTCCGGCAGCCTGAATATGTCATGCTCGCTTAAAGGGCTTTGCTTACGGTGGCGTCGTTGATCGGGTCGCCACCTTCCCTAACAGATGGTCGAGGGAGGCGATGGCTGAGATACGCGTCATACTCGTGATCGGGTGCTGTTTGTGGAGTCCGGTCTGTTCATGCTTGCAAGGGCATAGTAAATACCTTAATACTAGTGTTATTTTATTGTATGTAGATTGACGAGAGACATGATCCTGTTCTGGATTAGTTTTATTATTATTGACGCTTAGAGACCTTATACAGCTCTAACAATATTAAGTTTACTTATTTTAATTTTAGCGCTTAGAGATCATTTACATCTCTAAGCACTTTGAAATCATTGTTATTAATCATATTTGGACGCTCAGAGACCATATACATCTCTGAGATATTAAATTAATTTTATATTCCTTTTGTTTATTCGGACACAGATCGTATTCAATACGTCCTTAATATTTGTAAATTTATTTTCATTGAATTGTCAATCAGTATATTTTTTTTTGTATCATTATTATTAAGTAAGATTGTCAGTTTTTTAAATTGTATAAATTCATGCTTTGACATGTAAAAGTGCCCTTGTGGCCTATTTGCAGAATAAATATTTGATTTTGATTTGATTTTGAGTACCTACAGACTGGACGAATATTTACAGTTAACATGACAAGCCTAATCCCAATAAGGTCTAGTTTGGGTTGAAAGGTCGGATAGCAGTCGCTTCCGTAAAAACTAGGGCCGCCAATGAGGGCGTGAACCAGGAATGCACGACCAAATAACGTCCGGCCCGAGAATGCGCATCCACTTTTTTGGACGCGGATTCTCGGGCCGTGCATTATCAACCCGAACAAAAGTGGCTTCAGATTGTCGCCCCGGACCAAGATTGCTCAGACCTATTGCACGGCCCAGTAATTGGCGTCCACTTTCCACAGATAACAAATAGTTACTAGGATAAATCTAACACTAAGTCAAAAAGTTTGTAGGTTAGGTTCGTTAGGTAGCTTCAGAGGCCCGAAGGGCAAACCGCTTAGAAATACGTGCCCCTCCAAGCGGGGCTCCGTCGTCTCGCTTAGTTTTTATCTACCCCTTTAAGTTTATATTGTCTATGGATGGACGCAAATTACAGGGTCGGGCATTATCGGCCCGAACAAAAGTGGCTTCTAATTCGTGCCCCGGACCAAATTTGTTCAGAATGATATTGCGCGGGATGTCCTAAAACTACGACCAAGACCACCGGGGGATGGGCAGCAGCATCCCTGGAGTGCGGTGGAGATCTATACTGCGATCGTCAACTCGCATGCCAAGCGTGGCGATTATGGCATTTACCCTCCATGAGATTGGGGGAGGCCTATGTCCAGCAGTGGACGTCTCATGGCTGATATGGTGGTGGTGGGATATTGCGCGGCCCAGGAATGTACAGCCCAGTAATCCATGTACATTGGACGCGGATTACTGGGCCGGACATTCTTGTAGCCGGGCATTATCATGGCCGCACAATATAGGGACTCATGAGGGCTACCGTTTTTGTGCTCACCAGTTGGCGCCACTGTCGAGTAAAGTCAAGCTGTCAAAGTCTGTTATAAGTTATTACGGCCGTAAAAACTAAGTTTACATTTAAATCATGTTTAATAGGTACCTCAAAACCGTACCGTTAAATTATCGAGCATGCCTGTGTTGCGCAGTTCCGTTTTGTTCGAAAACAAAGAAGACACAAGTTTCCGAAAGATAAAACCGTCTCAAAGCACTGACATTCATTGACCCGTAACTCATATTTGCCATCATTTATCTCAGGTATTGCAAAATATTTACCACATTATTATAATTACAAATAAACCGGCGTAGTCCACCCACAAACTATGGCATTTGACATTTCGGGTCCCTCTCGCGACATAAGCGCCTCTACCGGCGAATCCATACGCGATAGCCCTCATTCTTGGGATTAGGTAGCGGACCCAGGGCTTCCTTCGGGATGCAACTGTACTAGGATAACGCTAGGATGATGATGATGACAAATGTCGGTGATGTAGACGTGTGGTTACCGTGTTTGAGTATCTGGTGATGGTCGCGGAAGGTTTTCTCGCAGCGAGCGCAGCGATAAGGCCGCCGGTCGCGCTCCCAGTGCCGCAGCCAGTGCGCCGCCCACGCGCCTTCCTCCAACACCTGACACCGTTCATTTACCGTTTTACAAAATATATCATTAGTCAAAAAGAAACTAGCTCAATAACAAAATAACTTAAATAATCCCCCAACTTTTTCATTTCAAAGTTCAATATTTCAATAACGGCCGAACCGATTTTGATAAAATATGTCTAAGAACCATAGTTAAAAACTGGTGTTCAAATAAAATAAAAACTGCATTCGAAACGGTTACCCGATTAAGAGGCAGACAGAGAGACACACACAAAGCAGTTAAGCTTATAATAACACCCATCTTTTTCGTCGGGGTTAAAAAAATTAAGAAGTTACAACCGTTGTAATGTTGCTAGTTAATAAGAAAGCGTTGCTAGTTAATATGTATATACGTATGTATAGGAAATATAGTAGTTTATGCTGTATAGTAGTATATGATGACGACCTGTTTAGCCTAGTTGGTATTGGTAGTGACACTGCCTCCGAAGCTAGAGGTCCCGAGTTCGAATCCCGGCCAGGGCATTATTTGTGCATTTAGCACGGATTTTGTTTTTTGGTCTTGGATGTTCTCTACGTATTTAAGTATGTATTTATCTATATAAGTATGTATATCGTCGTCTAGTACCCATAGTACAAGCTTTGCTTAGTTTGGGACTAGGTCGATTTGTGTAAGATTGTCCCCCAATATTTACTATTTATTTATTATGCAACTGTTACATAATGAGAGGCATCAAAACATGAGTGATCATAATAAGATCATACAAGTGTTTTAATGCCCGATTATAAGCAGCTGCATGCATGAGCTCTATTTACATCCATTCATTAAATCTTCTTTCATGTGTTTCTTATGCAACCATTGAACCAGCGGGAGCATGTTTATCGAGACAAACCGGCGCCGGCCCTCGAGATACATCACGTAGTTATGTTGTTAAGCTGGTATTTATGGATGGCTTTTGAACACATTAAAGAGGATTTACTATACGGGTGTGGATGAAGTACTAGTGGAGATCCAGTGAGCGGTTGCAAGGACGCAGGTACCTTGGAGCAGCGCGGGCAGCGCAGCGGGCGCGCGGCGGGCGGCGGCGGCGGCGCGGGCGCGGGCGCCGCCGCCGCCGCCGCCGCCGCCTCGCCGCCGTGCCGTCTGCGAACACACCAACCAGTTACAACTCTTCCGTATGCCCTATTTATACACGCACGAAACTCGTATGAGAGTTTCACTACATTGCGCGGTTTGACAGCAATGTAATGATAATGAAACTCGCATGCGACTCTCGTTAATCAGAAATCCGAATTGTTTCTTTGCTCGAACAGGGTTACAATAGCTATTTACGACACAATGGTTGTAAAACAAACAAAGACCGATAGCGAAAACGTTTGAGGCCCGAGCCCCAGGCGAGGGTCATAAATATACGAGAGAGGGCTTTCTGTTTTACAACCCGTGTTTTGTAAACAATTTTACGTCACCACCTGGCCAAAAAGAGGGTTTTTCCGGACGCGCAGCGTGCGGAAAAACGCGCTTTTTGGCAAGGAGTGGTGTAAAGATCTTAAATTTCAAACAGTTCATGCGTATTCAACCTGCATGCAAGTGTGTAAAAATTTCTATTATTTTTAAAACTACTTTTCAATGTTGTTTCGAATTTAATCGAAGTCAATAATAATTACAACTTCATATATTAATTTTATTGCGTACATTTTGATTAAGCGTATATCGTGTCAGGTATTCTTTAAAATTATAAAAACAATTTCTTAGAAGCCATTCAGTCAATTTACTTTTAAATGTCATCTTACTTTCTATTTTTATGTCTACAGGCAATTTATTATGCAGTGCTACACACATATTAAAACAATTCTTCTAATAAATATAAGTGTGGCAAGGCAAGGAGGTTGAAATAAAAGGTCCTTGTATCGTGCTCGGGTGTGTTATTCCACTCATCCAATATCTTTGTCCCATATACATTTGATCAATGAAATAGGATGATTTCATCAAACTTGGATGGGACCCCGACATTTGATCAAAGATTTTGATGACATTTAAAACAATAAAGCATGAAACAAACTTGGACAAAGTTATTGGATAAGTGGAATAGGCCTCCGTCAAATTTTTTATCAAAGATTGGACAAAGATATTGTACAAGTGGAATACCACCCTTAAAATGACGATCCTCGTTTTTTTGTAACACGACAACGCTTCTGACCTGCCTGATGATAGTCTGCTTATCATCGTACTAGTAAGCGTACTATTGAGCGCTTGCAACAAAAGGGTATTAATTAAACCCTTTTCTGAAAAGTTACTTAAAATAATCTGTACATTTCTAATAATCACGTGGATTTTTAATTTATATTATCTATGGAATCGATTGATAGTTTAGATTAGATTGATTTATTACTTTCTGAAAATGTACATGTGTAGTATAAATTTATTTATTTAATGAAATTTTACAGACAAGATAGAAATATAATGAACGATATCCACACGGATTGCCGTGGTAGGATCTCGAAGTAAGTAAAGTACTGTCGCGGGTGCCGCGGTAGTACGTAGGGAGGGCTCTGTCCGTCACGGATAGCCGCGGTGGACTGAATGCCGGGCGCTGCGGCGATGCGCTTTTATTAGAGCCGGGCGCTTGAGTGTGTGCTGTGTCGACGCGCGGATCTTAGTGTGCGTGACTTGTTTACGCGCTAAAGCTGGTCGGCGCGGTGTAGCGGTCTTGAGTACTACATCCTCCCCCTCTGGCTCCGATGGCGGCCCGACGAGAAGCCAGTGTGGTAGTTAGTTACGATTTCTCTGCTTCCTGGCGATAGGCGGGGTGGACGCATTCTTCCTTGGGCGCCCTCTTTTGCGTATCGCCTGTACAGGAGCTGGCAGGTCATCTGTCGAACCATGGTATGGCTGCAGAGATGACGCGTGGTAAATGCCTACAACAGTATCAGGATTATTGGCCAAGGCAAGTTGGTAGGATGACGGGCCATGTTGTTTGGAAATGACGTATGGGCCATCTCGACGAGGTGCAAACTTTGCACTCACTCCTTGGGCAGCTCGACTGATGGGGTGAGTTTTCACTAGCACCAATGTACCTGTGGTGTATGGCAGGCTGGTTCTACGGGTCTTATCCACATAATCTTTCCTAGTCTCTTCTTTCTGTTCTTGGACCTCTCTTGCTCTCTTTAGGGTTTCCGAAAGAAGAATCAGTTTTGGAGTGATCTCAGCAATGAAGTTCTCATTGAGGATGATTTCCCTTAGATCATTGAACGTATCATCAGTCGTTCTGAGTTCTCGTCCGAAAGTCAGGTAAGCTGGGGAGTAACCCGTAGACGACTGTTGTGCTGTGTTCATAGCGAAACGGATGACTGGGAGCTTTTCAGCCCATCTACTGTGGTCGTCTTGCACCAGGATGCTTAGCTGGGTTTTTAGATCACGATTTCGCCTCTCCACTGGGTTAGCTTCCGGGTGGTAAACGGGAGTCAGGTTATGTTTTATTCCGAGACAATAAGCGACTTGCTGCATCACGGAGCTTACAAACTGTGGGCCATTGTCGCTAATTAATCTCCTTGGCACGCCATATCTCAGGAAGATCTCATTTATTAGGGTGACCGCACACGCTTCTGCCGTTGCTGTTTTAAGGGCAAACAGCTCAACCCATCGGCTTGCTACGTCTTCCACTATAAATATCCAGGTGTCTCCGGCAGGCGTTGGAGGTAGTGGCCCGAACAGGTCAAAGGAGATAACCTCAAATCTTTTTGCTGCTGCGGTAGTTTGAAGCAATCCGGCCGGTTTCATATTAGAAGGTTTGAACCGCTGACACTGAATACAATTGCGGACATAACTTTCGATGTATTTGCGCATTCCTTTCCAATAGTAGCGCAGTGCAATTCTTTGGAAGGTTTTTTCTGCCCCATAGTGTCCTGAAGTTGGTTCATCGTGGTAAACCGTCAAGAGATTAGCCCATTCGTGTTCGGGAACTACAAGTTGGGCATTCTCGGCATCTGAACTCGGATTGTGCCGATAGAGAAGAGCATTATTCATCAGATAACCTTTGCTGCTCCAATACGCTGCATTTTCGTGTTCCTTGGGGTCTTCCATTGAAGTGACTATCTTCTGTATGAATGGGTCTTTGAGTTGTTCTTCTCTAATATTCTTTGGATCTCTGGTTGGCATGTCTATTGCGATCGAACATATACCACATGTTCCGCTGGATTCTTCGTTACAAGTTGGTCTTGATAAGGTATCGGCCACTACATTGGTCTTGCCAGGAGTGTACTTAATGGTAATGTCGAAAGCCTGTATCTGTAGCGCCCATCTCGCCAGTCTGCCTGTAGGTGATTTCAGCTGCATTAACCAGCGAAGTGCCTGGTGGTCGGTTACTACGGTGGTCGGTAATCCTTCTATGTAGCCACGGTACTTCTGCAGAGCCCATACGACGGCCAGCGCTTCCCGCTCGGTGGTAGAATAATTGCGTTCAGCGGGAGTAAGCAAACGACTGGCATACTCTACTGCGTATTCTTCGCTTCCCTCCCCCTGGACCAAAACAGCCCCGAGAGCATAGTTGCTGGCGTCAGTCTTCAATATGTAGGGCTTAGTATGGTCAGCCTGCCGCAATATTGGGGAAGTGGTTAGCCGATGTTTCAGTTCTGAGAAGGCTTTTTCCTGCTCTCCTGTCCAGCTCCATGGTACAGACTTCTTCGTTAACCTCGTAAGCGGTTCAGCAATCGACGAGAAATTCTCTATGAAACGCCGATACCACGAACACGTTTGTAAAAACGTGATGAGGTGTCTCAAGTTTGTTGGAGATGGTAGGTTCATGATTGTGCCAACTTTCTCTGAATCCGCTTTTAGGCCCTCGGGTGTGATCACATGCCCCAGATATTTGATTGAGGAGGCAAAGAATCTGCACTTTTTCTTGTTTATAGTGAGATTATATTCTCTCATTCGCTGGAATATCTTCCTTAGGTCTGCCAGATGATTCTCAAACGTTGTAGAAAAGACGATTAAGTCGTCTAGGTACCCCAGTATCTTAATACCTTCCAGACTAACTCTGAACCTGTCAATCATCCTCTGGAAGGTCGCTGGTGCGTTGCGTAATCCGAATGG
This sequence comes from Notocelia uddmanniana, assembly GCA_905163555.1. NCBI lineage: Eukaryota > Metazoa > Arthropoda > Insecta > Lepidoptera > Tortricidae > Notocelia > Notocelia uddmanniana. The sequence goes on along the minus strand of LR991075.1, from coordinate 16,977,000 downwards.
CATGCGAATAAATCTGTATATGCCAAAGGGTGTTATGAAACTAGTCTTATCTCGGTCTTCTTCGGCCACTCGAACTTGCCAGTAGCCAGCCTTTAAGTCGAGTGCAGTCATAAATGGCGTAGGCTTGGCTTCATGGAGTAAATCATCAATGCGGGGTATAGGATATGAATCAGGCACCGTGATCGCATTCAAGCGCCGATAATCTACGCATATCCTGACTTCGCCATCCTTTTTCGGCACCATAACGACGGGCGAGGCCCATGGTGATGAACAGGGTTCTATGATGCCGCCTTGGAGCATTTTGTCTATCTCCTCCTTAAGAATGTCTCTCCGTGGCGGGGACAATCGGTATGGTGGTGCAGCTATAGGAGGGTGACTATTGGTGACAATACGATGCTCTACGTCGACTACGGCTTCGCCCTTTGGAGTAAAGATATCTTCGTATTCAAGTAAAAGATCCTCGAACGCCCTCTGCTGGCTATCAGATAAGTCTTCAGGTATGTTGACATCGATTGCGCTAATTCCCACATCCCAGTCGAGTTCTCCATCGAACAAGCCCTGCTCGCGTGGTGTCAGGTCAACTGCTTGAGAGTGAACATTGACCTGCGCGTCGCGTAACATATAGTCAAAACTAGGGGAGCTGGCGTCAAAGAATCTCCTCTTCTTGGGTGAGGGACTATCAATGGGGATCAGCCTCCAGGTAGGTGTGTTCGTAACTCTCTTGGTACCTTCTACAATATCTTCAGTTTTCGTCTCGAAGCCTGATATCACTGTTCCGTCATCGGCGGGCTCTGGCAATGAAGGTGATGAGCACGATGGCAGGTATGGCGAATCCGATGCTTGCGCAGGCAGTGAAGGAGACGATGATTCCCAGGTAAGCAAAGATACTGGTGATGGCAATTGACACTCTTCAAACAAAGTTTGTTGTTTAAATGTGACGAACCCTTCATTATACAGATCGTAGTCCTCTTCCGGCCACTCTATGAAGGACATCGTGAACTGCGGCAGATTAATAATTATTCCTGCGTCTTGAATGTAACCTACGCCGAGAAGCGTGCGGTTTTCCTTACAGCCGGGCAGGGTAACGAAGGTAGTGATCGTTGTTTTTCCATATAGTTCTACCGGAGCTCTAACAATCTCCACGTTCTGTCGTTTACCGATCCCATCAGCGAGAGTGATCTTCATTTTACGTTGCTGGAAGGTATATCCACTTTTCCTAAGCTTACAGGCCAGTTGATAGGATGCAATGCTTGACTTAGCACACGTGTCAAGCTGGGCGCACTCTTCTATGTTGCCAATTTTCGCGAAAACCATTGGTCTGGCGCTCACATCCAGCTGAATGTCCACAAAACATGCTCCAGTCTCGTTTGGCTTTCTCCTGTGACATGTCGAGCAGTTAGATCGCACTACTCCCGGCGCTCCGCATCCGTAGCAGTAAAATCGTGGTTGCGAAGGTGATGGAGCTTGCGTCACAGCCTCTTGCTTCGGTATGTCAGATGCTGTTCCCAGCACCTTTTGTTTGCGTCTGCAGGTTGTTATGTCATGTCCGATGGCGCGGCAGAATTCACATCGCGCCTTGACACGACCGTATGCTTGGCGTCTTGATTCGCTCGTTCCGCCGTCATTCAGAGGTTCGTTTCGCTCTTTAATTATGCTTTCAGCAGCCCTTGCCAACTGAACCAGTGTGTCAAAAGAGTCAACAGCTGTTCTAGGTACGGCGGATCTAATTTCCAGACGTAGAAGGCCATAAACCATATCTATCTGATGGGCCTCGGAAACCTTCGGTGGAGGTATTTGGGCAAACAACATCCGTTTATGCGCCACAAATGTTTCCGTGAGAACGGATCTTGGTTGTTCCCCGGAATTGATCTCGCGAAACAACTGATAGGTTTCCTTCTTGGGTGCAAAAGCGCCGTGAAGCCGTTTATTGAAGTCCGCCCATGTCTCGACCTCGTGCTTGATGCCTTCCCACCAAATACCGGCATTTCCTCGAAGTACTAAGGGCAATCCAATCAACGCCTCCTTTTCTGGTATCTTCTCCACCATTATGTATGTGTCGACAGCAGACAGGAACCTCGTCACTACGCCAACATCCTTTTCCCCGTCATAGTGGTGAGTGCAGCTTGCCATGGTGCCGTGGCGTGATGACGATAATGTCGCCATAAGGCGACTAAATTGGTCCTCATTGAATGACGCCATAGCCTCCTTCTTCTTTTTCTTCACAATTTTAATTGTTGTGACACGCCCTGACTTGGTGACGTATCTTGGGCGTGGTGAACCGTGCCGCTCGTTGGTCGCCAGTGTAGTATAAATTTATTTATTTAATGAAATTTTACAGACAAGATAGAAATATAATGAACGATATCCACACGGATTGCCGTGGTAGGATCTCGAAGTAAGTAAAGTACTGTCGCGGGTGCCGCGGTAGTACGTAGGGAGGGCTCTGTCCGTCACGGATAGCCGCGGTGGACTGAATGCCGGGCGCTGCGGCGATGCGCTTTTATTAGAGCCGGGCGCTTGAGTGTGTGCTGTGTCGACGCGCGGATCTTAGTGTGCGTGACTTGTTTACGCGCTAAAGCTGGTCGGCGCGGTGTAGCGGTCTTGAGTACTACACATGTTATTTTATAAAATGTCAATAAAAAAAGGCATGAATTCAAAAAACTTAATTCCGGTTTAGGGGCCGACCACATATTACGTCACGCAAAATTTCGACTACTTGAAACCAGTGTTAGGTACCACCCATCAAATTTATTATAAGTCGTAGCAGTATTAGTCTTTTCTTTGAATTTTATTTCTTATATACTAAAATACCATATTGCTACTCCAAAGAAAGCAGTGCTGCATCGACTGCTGGAATCATCTGTAGTGCTGAATCTACTCCTGGACACACATGTAGTGTTGCATCTACTGCTGGAAACACCTGTAGTGCTGCATCTACTGCTGGACACTCCTGTAGTGCCGCATCTATTGCTGGATACATCTGTAGCGCTGTATCTACTCCGGAAAACACCTGAAGTGCTCCATCTACTGCTAGAAAAACCTGTAGTGCTGCATCTTCTGCTGGACACATCTGTAGTGCTGCATCTACTGCTGGACACACCTGTAGTGTTGCATCTTCTGTTGGACACACCTGTAGTGCTGCATCTACTCTTGGACACACCTGTAGTGCTGCATTTAATGCTGGAAACACCTGAAGTGCTGCATCTACTGCCGGAAACAAGCTAAAGTGCTGTATCTACTGCTGGAAACGCCTGTAGTGCTTCATCTACTGCTGGACACACCTGTAGTGTTGCAGCATCTCCCCGCGACCACGGCACAAGGCTGCGCACACGCAGCACTCGTACTGGTCGGGTTCCGGCGGGTCGGCTGGCTCCTGCTTGACGGCCAGCTCGGGTTCCTGCTTGACTAGGGCTGGCGCCAGCAGCTCCGCACCCCCTACCGGCAACCCGCCTAGCAGCAGGTTCCACTCCTGATATGGGACAGAATAGAGTTGTTTATTGTGAGTCACATTACAGATTGCAGACGATGAGAACAATAAAATACTCGTAGGTAGGTACGCATGCGACGCCCTGCAAGAGCATAACAAACTAACATAGATAAATGAGGAACATCCATACATGATCCACACTAAAAATATTATAAATATTTTTTTCCAAAAAAACCGTTTTTAGCATGATTATTTGTTTCTAATTTGGATGTTTTCTATGTATTTATATTATTTTATAATGTATTTATATATTTCGGGATAAATCTGCGGTTCTGTGCGCGGCGCGGATGACTGTGTGTTACACAACACACAGTCATCCGCGTCTTGCTCTAGAATATTAATTGCAGAATGGACGGGTAGAAAACTGTTTCGGGTCTACCTTTCACATTTTTATATACTTTTATGGGGTATAGTTAAATGTTGTGTTGGTGTACCAATATCTCCGTTTGGAACCAGGAATGCACGATCAAATAATATGCGACCCGATAATGCGTATCCACTTTTTTGAACGCGGATTCTCGGGCCGTGCATTATCAACCCGAACAAAAGTGGCTTCCGATTGTCGTCCCGGACCAAGATTGCTCAGACGTCTAATGCACGGCACAGTAATGTCTAGCCCAGTAATCGGAGCCTACTGCTTTGGACGCGGAATTTCTAGCCGAGCATTATCGGCCCGAATAAAACTGGCTTCCGATTGCTGCCCCGGACCAAGATTGCTCAGACCTATAATGCACGGCCAGTAATGTCCAGCCCAGTAATTGGCGTCCACTTTCCACAGATAACAAATAATTACTAGGATGAATCTAACACTTAAGTCAAAAAGTAGGTAGTTTAAGTTCGTTAGGTAGCTTTTTTGGACGCGGATTACTGGGCCGAGCATCGTCGGCCCGAACAAAAGTGGCTTCCAAATATTGCCCCGGACCAAGTTTGCTCAGAGCGATAATGCTCGGCCAAATAATGCACAGCCCAGTAACCCATGTACATTGGACGCGGATTACTAGGCCGGACATTCTTGTGGCCGGGCATTATCATGGCCGTACAATATAGGGACTCTCTCCGTTGACAACTTGCTAAGACATCAGTTTCTGCCGCGAACATGACCGGTGCAACCCGAATCGAAACGTCGGTAATAAAGGTAAATGAATGAATATCACATTAGACACGTTTTAAACAAATATTTTAAGTATGGAGGTGTCTTTCTAAAAAAGCGCGTATTGGCGACAAAAAACGTATGTGTGTCAATATGAGTATCACTCACCTTCAAGTCTTTCTTCCTCTTTCTCCCGCGCTTCTCCGTCCCGTTCGTCAGCTCCTGCTTTACCTTCTTTTTCTTCTTCTTCAAGTTTATAAGCGACTGGTCATCACTATTATCTGAAGGGGCATTGTAATTGTCTTCATATGTTTCGAAATCGTCTATTATCTCAGTCTTGACCTGGACCTCGGGTTCCTGTTTGACGGAAGGGGGCCTAGGGATGAGGGGTGGCGGGGAGGGGATTGGTGCGGGAGGGGGGAGAGGGAGGGTCTCTGTTTGGGTGCCGCGCTCGCAGCGGACGGGGTCGTCTTTGACGATGGAGAGGTCCACGTCGTCGACTGGGAGCCCCGAGGTCTGTAGGATGGCGCGCAGCCTGGAATTACAGTAACGATATATTATCCCTTTTCCAGGCGTAGTACGTTTCATCGACCACATACGTGTCTATAGAATTTCAATCCTAGTTCTCTGATTTAAGGCTCAAATTACATTGCATTTTCGTAAAAAGTGACTCGTCATGAAATGGATGACCATAACGTAACTATTTTGTTTCGAGTATATATTTTGTTTTTGTAAAGCCCTCTAGATTGGCGCGGCCTGGAAAAGGGTTAACATTACAATGTAAATGATATTTAACCAAATGAGAGACTCCCAAGCCCCGCTTATTACATACTAGTCATACGTAATAAGCGTATTACGTAGTATTACAATCAATTTTCACTACATACGACATTTACACTGGTACGAAGTCGCACGCGATGATGGGATTACGAAGTTACAAGAAGAAAGGACCATGCGCAACTTTGTATGGAGTCTGATCCTAAAACCAACAAAGCTAAGATTTAGGTTATTAGATAGGTCTTTAAATTAATTTAGTTCTATGGGCACCAAGTTGAAATCCATTGCAGAACTGAGATATTCATATTTTAATCAGAGTAAATAGAATACAAGCTATACAAATTCTAAAAGGGTCGGCAACGCGCATGTGACACCCCTAGGAGTTGCAAGCGTCCATAGGCTGCGGTGACCGCTTACCATACGCGGGCCGTACGCTTGTTTGACGTGGTATAAAAAAAAAGTTCATGCATGACTAGCTCAGGCTGTGTATAGATTTTTCAGCTTAATTGACTGTTACTTTGTTTCTTTTTAAATTCTGTAACTCCTCTGCTTACTGACTAACTTTTAAGTGTGTAATGTGTGTATGTAAGTGTTATTTTTAGATCACCAAATTTCAGGAATGAATAGTGTAATATTTGATGCAGTTTGCAAACAGATATCATATCCACAAATCTACTAGTTTATACTATTGTAAATTGTAGAAGAATTCTACAGTCAGGGTCGGGATTAGGCAATGTGTAATAACTCCTTTTACTTAATATGAACTATTTTTTTTGTTTCTTAATATTATTTTTAAACTTTTACTGACTTTTACACTATAATTTATTGATTATTTTTGTTAAGTTTTAGTTTTAGTGTTTTCTTTGACATTGTAATTTGTTCTGTCATTGTAAATTATGTGTTCTTAATTTATTATTTATAAGGTTTGTAATTGAATATTTATTATTTTTAAGTTTTTTTTTAATTGACATGTATTTTCAAACACAATTTATATTGTTAAATGAAATAAAAATAAAATGAAGTAACACTTTTGTGTTTGTTTGTGCATAAATGAGTTAAGATATCCTTGATCTTGAAATCACTACTGCAAAGCATTGGAGCAGCAGCTTAATTATGGGAAGTAATTATATGATGTTTATTTTAAATATTTGGTCAGAGAAAAATCGGTAAAAACGTAATTTTAGCAGCATGTTTGCAGCTTGCAGCAGTTTAGCAGCTGTTTTGGTCGACTGCAAAAAAACAACAGCAATACGTGGGCTGTTCCGAAAGTTTTTAGCTGCTCTCACTCTATTCATGCCACATATGTTTTAATGATACCATTATGCGGGTAATTTCAATACATATGTGTTGGGGTGAAACTGTTGATGAAAGTCGCTTGGGTTTTTTTTTATTGTATTTTAAGTACGATGTGTGAACTGCCCTATCTAATATGCGATGAACGGCTCACAATACCAATTTTGTGTTGCGGGCCAATTTTGATTAATACGTCACCACAACTAAACGAAATTTTATACACCGCAAACTATGAATCTTCCCTGTCTCTACCCACGTAATCTGTTTCTATTGCATGAAAATTAGCGACAATGAGCAGGTGTGTCAAATATTAGTCTAGGTCGCGAGACTAGGGACTGGTCATCATTACAAAAAAACTTAAATTAAATAAAATCATTAACTGATTTTATATTAAAATCAGCAAAACTAAGTTAGGAAGTCATCCCGGGCAGTTTCCACAACAGCTGTTAGGGATTTCGTTGCCAAAACTATTTTTAGGTATCAAAATTAGTACTATTTTCGCAATTTATTAAAAGCCCATACAAAAGGCCTTTTAGTCAAAATCAAAAATCAAAATCAAAAATTTTATTCTGCAAATAGGCCACAAAGGCACTTTTACAAGTCAACACATGAATTATACAATTAAATAAATTGACAATGATAATTATAATGTTTTCAAAACAGAATTGCAGAACTAAAAAAAAGTAGACAATAATAATAATGATTTTAAAACTATAGTGATTAACAAACTCACAATATTCAATTAAAATTAACTTATAATACATTATATAAAAAATAAAAAAAATTGTGACCTATATATACGGTCTCTGTCCGAATACACAAAAGTATATACAATAAATTTAATATCTCAGAGATGTATATGGTCTCTGAGCGTCCATAATTCCTAAGTCCTAGTAAAAGAAATGTTGTGAAAAAAATATTTGCTACTTACTAACGATTTTATCTCAGCTCATAACTATTGAAATTACCCACATAATGGTGTAAATAAAAAATATATCACATGAATAGAGTGAGAGCAGCTAAAAACTTTCGGAACAGCCCTCGTACCTGGTACCTAAGCATCGAAATCAAAAAATGATCAGCAATCAAGTAGATAATGTATCAATAACCAAAATTATTATTTGATTTATGAGATCAAGGTTCCTTCATCATTCAAATCAGTTTACATTTATGGCAGTTCAAAGCTCAATTAATTTTATGGCTTGCCAATATTTGATAAAATTACCAATTTTGTTATGCACACTCACTTTTTTTTCCAATGTATGCATTTAAAAGACTGGGAATTATATCCTTGACAAAGATAATCACACTTATCTACTTTATTTATAGTGCAATATAAATGCTCTTTCATTGACACCTAATTGAAAATAAACCAAACAGAAACAGACGATTAATCTTCTAAGAAGATTTATTTGCCATTTCTCCCTATCTCTGGCTATTGTTGCCCAACCTCCACCTGCTGTGGCTTTTATGTCATCGACCCATCTTCTAAGAGGTCTACCGCGTTTCCTTTTTCTGTTTCTAGAGAACCAGTACATTATTGTGTTCGACCAATTCTCTTTCCCTCTCACTGTATGGCCTGCCCATTGCCATTTGAGCTTCCTGATATTTATGGTTATGTCTCTTGATCTTGTATGTTTCTTTATAATTGTAGTTCTAATCCTATCAGATAATCCTAACAGTCAAATTACTAAATAGAATATCTTTCCAGCATCCTTAGGGTTATGAAAAATTTGTAGCAATTTAATTTTAACCTTTTCGCCGCCAGACGTCAAAGTAATTCGCCGTGCCCCTGACGCCACAACGGTAAAAAATGATGTGTAAAGAAATAATGCCAATATAAAATTGGGCAGCTTCTCAGTAGTTTTTCATTTAAAAAAAATTGTCGGCCAGTGCCGTCGTTGGCGTCGGGGTGACGATTTTACGTTGACGGCTATGGCCGACCGTGGCGTTCAAAAGGTTAAAAAACTTGTGCACGAAGGGTTCCGTACCATTATCTATAAAAACGGTAAAGAGTCCAACTCGCACTTGGCCTGTTTTTAATATTTGTTGTTATAACGGCAACAGAAATACATCATCTGTGAAAATTTCAACTGTCTATCATGGTTTATGAGATACAGCCTGGTGACAGACAGACAGACGGACAGACAGTAAAGTCTTAGTAATAGGGTCCCATTTTGACCCTTTGGGTATGGAACCCTACAAATGTGTTCCTGACTAAGTATGCCTAGGAAAGACACAAATATTACAGAAAATGCAAATTTCATCTAACATGCAGGACATGTCCCATGATTTTAAAAGCATTCTTTAGACTTCTAAAGGTTAGATAATGTAATGGGAGACAATACCTATCTATATACATTATCAGTTATCGTAGTGGTAGATGTCGTAACAAACAATAGAAATATTTACCTTTGGAATTTAGATAAGGTATTAGTACTACAATGTCCAACAATGTACCTATGTCTATGATGCAAAATGCAAATCAGAAGAAGAAATAATAATGTCAATATCATCTAAGTATTGATTGGATCAACCAGTATACTGGGTCCCATGATACCCTATTAATATGACTGGTACTTGAGTGAGACTCTTCGGGCACCGGAACTACAGGGCGGCTGATGCACCTACTCACCTGTGCTGCACCTCGATTGCCTCATTGCAGAACTGGTACAGATCGTTGACCCTGCAGCTGCAGCGGTCGCACACCCTCTGCGGCAATCGGTCGCTTCGCACCACCTGCAAGTCGCAGGTTAACGTAACATTAGCATTCACACAAAAATAACACCACTCGCTCACAACTATTTACCTTTATCGGCAAGAAAAGAGACATTTTTAAGTACAGTGCGTTCTCCTCGTCAAATAAATGATTGTTTACGAATTTTGTAGAGCAGCATAATCGACATATTTCATCCATTGTTTAATATAAAATATAAACGGCTCGCAATGTTTATTCCTTCGAAAAGAAAGTGACAGATAGTGTAGCACGGCCATTTGTCAAATATTGACCTTCAAAGGCCGATGTTGCCAGCGTCTGCGACAGTATTAAGCGAGACCTAAATTTCTAGCGTACTGTTCATATTGTAGTATACTTAGATATATAAAGCAGGAGGAGATGGCGGCGCGACGATGTGACGCTGCGCTAAACTTTTGATTAATGAACAGAATGTTTGCAAAGTTCAACTTGGATAACAAAATATTAATGAGGACGTTCTGTTTCTGGTTTACAAATCATGAATTTAAATTAGTATACAAACTTTTATATTTCAGTTTCCATTGGTTGTGGTGTGAAGTACATATAATTATCATCCGACGATATTACGTCTCATTGCTGGGCACAGCTTCCTCTCATAGATGAGAGGTAAGGGGCTGTAGTCCACACGCTGGCGCAGTGCGGGTTGGGGACATATAATTATACTTGCCTATAAATGAAGTGGTGTCTGTATTATTATGGGTGGTAATTGAGTCTGTGTAAAAACTATTCACGATTAAGGAAGTGGAAAATTAAATTTTGCTATTTTTTAAATTAAGTTTGGGTATTCATTTATAATTAATGCTTAATAAAACATTATTTTTTTAATGTCCTATAATTTCTCTCAAACAGTATTATTATAATTTCTGTCATATATGTAGGGTTATTAGGGTTGCTGTCGCTAGGCCGGTTATGCAATTTACGACAGCATTTACTTGCGAAGTTGCGACCACCTGAAAGACGAGGTTTTTCATAGAATTCAAATGACAATAAAAAAACCGGCCAAGTTCGTGTTGGACCGCGCACAAAGAAGGGTTCCGTACCGACACCTCCTAATATACATTTAAAACCACTATACAATACATTTAATCAATAAAGGTCGTATCTTCATAGGAAACTTACGGCACTTATGATCTTTTGTTTTGGCGAAACCGTTTTTCAGCAATAACTCACAAACCGTTAAACCTATCTTGTTCAAACCAAAAATCGTTGAAAGATTTTATTAATGTACATCAGACTGATGATTTTTTTCAGAATTTTATACTTCATAGTTTGGAAATTAGAGGGGGGGGGGGGGGCACACTTTTTACAACTTTGACAGCTAATATCTCACCAACGGTTGACTTCAATGGACTTTTTAGTAATCTCCATGTCATATTTTTGATGGCCTATCTATAGATATCCCACACGCCTATGTGCAATGAAAAAAAATGTTACACGTATGGGGTGCCCGCCCAGTTTAATATTTCTTTCATAATTTCACATCAAATTTCTATAGCGGTTCATAGCATACATTTTCCTACCAAATTTCATAATTGTAGTGCTGATAGTATGTATGTATGTATGTAAGCACTTTATTGTACACAATTACAGGTTGAAACATAAAGAGGTCACAAAGCGTTAAAGTAAAAAGGCGAGCTTATCCCTATAAGGGATCTCTTCCATTGCTCTTGCATTGCATTTTTGCTTTTTTGCATAGTCTTCGAGTAAATTGGCTGTGACATACGGACGGACGGACGGACAGACACGAATGACACGACGAATCTATAAGGGTTCCGTTTTAGCCATTTTGGCTACGGAACCCTTAAAACGAGAGAATGTCCTTTTTGTGGCCTCGGCAGAAATACATTTTTGTACCTTTTGGCGTCAAAACTCCATGGGGTACCAGCGCACACAAGTTATTTGCAGAGAAATTGTGGAGCGTCTGGTCTGGTTGACATAACTGATGACCGAAGAGCTGGCGACTTCCTCGTTAAACGTATTAGTATTGCGATACAGCGAGGAAATACCGCCGGCATCGTCGATACAATGCCTCAAGGGCCTGTTTTAGTTTTAATTTTATTTATATTATTTCGGTTAAGTACTCTTGTTTATATTGTCTTTGTACCTACATAAATAAGTATGAACTCCTTTTCTGTGGATGAACTGAACTCATCCAAGTGGTCGCAAACCAGCACACCAAATTATCTGGTCGCTAACCATCCTATCGACCCTACTATACATATAAGAAAAAAGTAGCCAACTGCGCGTGGCCTACACGCAATGTAGGGTTCCGTAGCTGTCCACTTGTGACATCATACTAATTTTAAATGTTGAAAACTTGTTTTTACTATATACAGATGTGGCCTGTAATAGGAGCAATAAATTTTAAGGACGCTTCCCTAGAGCATCAGCAGTAACCTCTTGTGTCCAAAAGAAAATAGCTTTTTTCAATTGGGAGAAATTTTGTTCTAAAATTAAGACCTCCAAGTAATGCGCGGCAGTCAATGCTGATTTTGAGGTTGCTTCAAGTTATGACTCATAATCGTGGTCGCATTTTTGGTTTAAAAGGATATTTTTGGGATTTTTTTTTTATTTTTTTTGTGGTTTTTGAATAAATAGTTATTAATATCACTCCAGTAGAGTAAAAAAGTACTTTTGCAAAAAATATTTAAAAAAAAATCTATTACAACCGTTTGGAAATAATTGCTGGAGAGCTCAATAGTGTACCGTTTAATTTTTTGCTCCTATTACAGGCCACATCCTGTATATGACATAACTAACAAGATATTTAAGAAATCAATGGGAATTCTATAAAATATTCTTAAAGGCCGGCAACGCACTTACAACCCCTCCGGTGTTGCGAGTGTCCATGGGCGGCGCTAATCGCTTACCATCAGGCGATTCGTCTAATCGTTTGCCTCCTATGTCATAAAAAAAGTATGTTTTTACCAGTACCAAGCATAAAACATTAATAATAACTGACATTTCTTATATTTGGCTATTAATTGTTTGCTAGTAAGTAATGTCTACTTGGCTGTGATAGTTTTCCTTTTTAATTCATTATAATTACTACATACAAGATTTTTTCACATCCCTACATAGCAAACCGTTTAGCTGGGGGGGGGGGGGGCAGACACATGACCCCAACAAAAATTAGCACTTTAGAAATTTAATATCGCGTAAACAGATAGCTAAATCAAAAAAAAAATTACAATCTACAATTCTTTAGTATCGAGGTATCTAACGATACCTCACGCGATAGGTTATGCAAGAAAAAGAATTGCATTACTGAGCTAAGCCACGGACGGACAGACGGACCGACGAACATGGTGAAACTATAAAGGTTCCTGGTTTACTGTGGAACCCTAAAAAATACCAAACTGTACAAGTGACAAAACATTAACGACTAGATCACTATTATGATATATTTATTTGATGTACTTAATGTTTTGATTAAAATGTAATTTTATCTCTATCCATAGACTCATCATCATCATTTATTTCAATAACAAAAATACATGTGTGTTTGAAAAACTTAAAACTAGATACATAAAAAAAACATGCCATCAAATTCAATTAAAAAACTTAGGTACAAATTTAAAAAAAAACTAGATACATAAAAGAGCATGTCACTAATTTAAATTAAAAATATTAGGTACAGATACACCGTCATCTAATCAATGTAAAAATATCAATCTACTCGATAAATAAATTTACATTTACATTACGACAGGAAATTTAAATAAGTTATTATTTCATTGCATTAATGTCATAATATGCCAATAATGAAACTATGCCCAAGAAAAATTGCAATATTTTTAATTAGATCTCACAATTTGAAATAAATCTTCAAGTGAATATAAACATTTATATAATGGGAGTAGAAATAGTTCTAAACTCTGTCTGGAGTTTATTGTACACTTTTACAGCCTGATAATGCGCTATGTTCTGCCAACTTGAGCTTTGGAGCAAAGGGCCAATTAACTTTTTTTGTTCTCGTTGCTAACCTTAATTCTCTGGCATCCTCCTTTTCATTCAATCCTAGAGATTTAACTAGATCAGTGGTTAGAATTAAAATGTAGAGACTCGGTACGGTTAGAATTTCTAATTTCGTAAAATACTCCTTACACGAAACCCACTGCGGAATACGCACCATTATTCTGATTGCCCGCTTTTGGATCGTAAATGCTTTTTTGATATTGTAATCAAAAGTCGCTCCCCAAAATTTTATGCTGTACCGAAGTTTAGATTCTACTAGGGCATAATACACAGATTTTAATTGGTTTATGCCAATAACATCTCGCAAGATCCTTAGCGCGTAGCAGGCACAGCTGATTGATTTCTCAATTTCCTCTAATTCCTGCTTCCAATTGAGAAAAGAGTCAATGTAGACGTCCAGAAATTTCACTACTTCAACCGAGCGTAAGACATCATTATCAAAAACAACTTCGAGACCGCCCTTGCATTTGCGATCACTTTTAAACATCATAATGCTTGTTTTATCAGTGTTTAATGTGAGGTATATGTAGTGAACCATGAACGAAAAGCAGCAAGAGCCGCACCAATTTTAAGCCCGAGATCATTTTCACTTTTCGAACTGATAACAGCATTTGTGTCATCAGCACATATCACTAATTTTAAGACGGAGTTTTGTATGTATGGAAAGAGATCGTTAATAAACAGTATAAATAAGACAGGGCCCAGTACGGATCCTTGCGGTACCCCTCTTCTAATGGTGACCATTTCCGATTTGAAGATCTTGTCCTGACCTACTGCATCCCTAATTTCTACGTATTGTTTACGGTTCTGTAAATAGCTTCTAAAGAGTTGAAGACTGTTCCCCCTAACACCAATTTTCTTAACAAGATTTTATGGTCGACTGTATCAAAAGCGGAGCTTAGATCCAGAAAAACTCCTGCTACTTTCATTTCGTTGTTAAAAAATTGTACAACATCGTTAAGCAAGGTGTCTATTGCATTAGTGGTGCCAATATTTGCTTGATAACCGTACTGCCTTGGATTTATAATACTGTGTAACCGCAGATGGGTACCAAGTCTTGTTTTGATTAATTTCTCAAATAACTTAGACATAAGCGGTAACAAAGATATTGGACGGTAGTTTTTAGGATCACTTTTAGCATTTTTCTTATAAATTGGTAAAACCTTAGCTATTTTGAGCTGATCGGGAACTGAATGATTAAATCACTGACCTAAGTTTTCATATGCCTATAACCTGGCTGAATATATCATGGGAAGAAAGGGCTGGTTCATATCTGGCCCAGCGGCTCAGCGTTGCCATACAGCGTGGCAACGCTGCCAGCGTTCTAAGCACGCTTCCTGCTGGAGTTGAATTAAGAGAAATCTTTTATTTATAATTTAGATTTAGGTTAGATTTTAATTTTAAAGTTTAACATTAGTTTTTATTTATAGCTATATTTAATTAAGCACTGTACAAATTGTAATTTATAAATATTTATTTAGATAATAATAGTAAATTTGTCATGGGAAGAAATATGTATCTAAGAATATTTAAGATCTGATGTAACCATATATTCATTATGAATAAACCATTCATTCATTCATTTATTCAAAATCTGAATAAGAGTAGTCAAATTTATGTAGATAAGAAAATTGTACGAGTATGTTTCTCGTGGCGATCCTTCCTTCTAAATATTATCCTCTTTCTGAATTAGATGGACCCGTAAAAGAGCTCGTAAGTCCGTATAAATATTTGTATTATTTGTAAGTCATTTTTCAATAATTATATTAGAACAAAATAGGTACAGTGTAACTTCCTGAAGCAAGCATTTTGCGCGATAGTCAGCGATAAAGGCGTCGACTACCACTTATCTTTATCTTTATCGTGCGCCTTCAACAAATAAAGTGTAAAACGAGATAAGGGTAAGGTACCTCTGTGACTGATGTGATACCAACGCTCAATTCTCACCGCTCTAGGCAGTCATATTATATTCAAAATATAATAGTTTTCGAAAAGTTTATGCAGGGCCACTTGAAGTAGTCCCATGACATGCATGACACCCGTTTTAATCAGGAATTATTTGTGTAGCTTCCGTGCTGAGCTAGAGGTTTTATAGGAGCTAGACCTCAGCTGCAAAAATATCCGATCAACCTTATGCCGTGATCAATAAAGTCGTTTTCACGTATTTTCGAACTAGATTGTGGTGAAAACGGGTTCTCAAGTAACCTACCACGTGTCCCATCTTACTCTATTTGACTATACCTGACAGCAGCGAAACAACGTCAGTTGTTAACAGAGAGATAACTTTAAACTTCATTTCAAGTGCTATTAACTACAACCTAAAGGATGATTCACAGTAGACCGTTCCGTGTCCGGGCCGGCCCGTTTTTTATGACAGCAAACGCAACGGCCGGCGTATTTGTCTAGAAGAAAACGGGCCGGCCCGGACACGGAACGGTCTAATGTGAATCATCCTAAAATTTTAAAAGCCCTCGGTAAATTAAAAATGTGTACTCTTTGTTCCACCCATGTGTGAGCTGTGGTCACCTATAAGTGGCTAAGCATCTTTGTTAGATTTTTTATTTAAAACATATGTTTTGTTTTAGATGTATTATCCGTTGGTGATCCTTAAATAAATAAAATAAATAAATAAATGTAAATAATAAATAATAATAATAATAATAAACTTTATTGATGTGTAGGTACGGTCAACTGCAAAAATACGTATCGGTTTAATCCTCTCATAAATACGTACCGCTAACTTAATCCGCCGACATAAGAGCTATAGAACATATTTTTGAGCAAGTTGTATGCACCCATATTTTTGCAGTACAGCAGAAGGTTTTTGTAACTAGGTACCTAGTTATGGCAGCTTTTGTCAGGTGATGTGATTTTAATGTTATGTAAGATATTAATTGTAAAATAAAATTATGAAAACTGTTGGTGTTGTCATGGTTCATGGTACAGAATATAGATACTAAATGGAGTATTAGCCTATTTTCGTGTGAAATTTTATCAGGAACCTGTTCAAATGATAAGAAAATCGGAATGTAGGTTCAGGTGTGGTGACTGTCACTGATAACGTAGGTCATCGATAGTTTTGCCGCACCTACTCCGCCTACTCGCGATATTTGGTGAGTTTATACGTGAGTCAGTATCCAATTAGTATAAAATTATTATTTGATGGAGCCCTAATATATATTATGAATATTAATTATGAATGGTAGGGAATGGTCTGCAGGCCTGCCTCCCAATTCCTGTTACGACAGGCCTCCGAAGCAGGTCAACATAAGAAACCTTGAAACATTTGATAAACACAAGATGAAAATCGATTTCCCGAACTTGAGAGCCAACTTTGCAATTGAGCAAAACGAGCGGCACATACGCTCACTTCACGCCGGTGAACTCTGGCTTAACTTTAACCCACATAACAAAGTTGAATGTAAACACAATACGGCAGAAGTTTCCGAAGTTCCAGTTCACGGCCGCGAGGCGCCGCGGCCCCCGGCGGCCCCTGCCCCGGCTCCTGGCTGCGCCAGGCCCCGCGCACCGCGCTCCCCCGCCCACGCCCGCGCTGTCCACCCCCGCGTCACGCGCATGGCTCGCCACCCCCTCGCTGAACTTGCAAAGTCGTTATTTCTGCCACCCTTTTCTTCAGTCCTGTCTTTAGCTTCATTGAACAACGTTTTTAATTGATAATGATAAACCTACTTAACATCGTTGGGTCCTCGTATCATGTAAACTGGTGACGTACATAACTGCAACTCCAATCCAAGAATGATTTCGATTGATGTTTTAGAACCACTAGAATTTATAAGCTCTGAATACTTAAAGGGAAAACACACATAGGATACAGTCAGCATCATAAAAATGTACACATTCTAGCTAAGACTTTATTGCTCAGAGATAAAGATATGGTCAAAAAGTCTACACATGTTTATGATGCGGACTATACAAATTAAGTACTTTATTATGATCTAAGATTTAGGGCTACGTATCTGGGTATTAAGTAAGTCATATTTTTTATTTGGATCATTTAAATCTGATGCACTGTTCAAGTACCTATATAGCAGTTTTACGCATAACGTAGTCTGATTTAAAGAATCTAGTTTAAATTGAAACATTTGATTTCTTGACAAAAATGGAACAAAAGGCATTCTTTCAGTTTCTTAATAGTTCTCCTACAAAGTCTTGAAATAAAACCAGGCGAACAAATGTTCAATTGACTAAAATATCCTAAATCTTGCATCTAAATGAGCACACCTGTCTAACTTGTCCCAGAAAGTGCGCACCTCGTGCCTTATCAAATGACACCGTTTGATATGCGTCTTGCTACCTTATCTATCATGTCGAAATTCTTCCACGTATGTACATTGTACATACTACATCCTAGTACCGTGGCTATAATTCAGTTAATACGATAATTTTGAATTTACTTGGCCAATCACCTGTGTTTAATGCTGATATAGAAGCTCGGTTTGACACGAGTCACAAGTAGCGCCCAAAAATATTTATAGCTTTAGCTTATAGATAAGATGGTAGGTACCAAGATTTCATTGCTATGGATTACTTTTGAAAATACAGCAAGTAACTTTGTTACTAGAAAAGTAAGTAATTATCTGTTGACTGTAAGATATAACGTAATAAACGTGTATCTTCAACGTAAACATGGCACTAGTCATTGCGATGCAGCCGCTGTGAGCAGATAGCGGGCTCACGGCGCTGGTCCCGGACGCCATAGCCTCCGCCTTTTTGCTGCGCCCTGTGCGGGCCCGTGCCAGCACCACCGCTGGCGCCGTTTGTGCCTCCGGCGCATACTCCCGCTCTGTAGATAACACGTTGGCTATTTCAACGGGGTTTATCATCGATATTTTACTTATTGGTGGACTGAAGTGTTTGCGCGACTGATACGACCGGCGAGGACCAATCGATTCCCTCGATTTATCGAATCTTATCACAATCATGGTGAACATTCGTACCTCGTGTCAATTCCCCGATATCATATCAAAGATATCGTAAAAGTATAAATATGGGCCCATCGATCGATCGGGCCTCTGTCCAAGTGTGAGCTCTGTGATGGCTGCCTGTCGGAAGCAGCCGAGTGTAGTGTCCCGGCCCGGAGTCCTGCGCGTCTCCTGGTAACAGTGCTCTCGTTATATGTGTCGTTCCGCTTTGTTTGACCTATCTTTTTCTCTAGTGAACCAAATATTTCAATTTAGCATCATCAAACACTTCCGTCCTCGTAGCTGCGGTCTAAATTTGAACAGCATATGGTCACTCCCGATTATTCTCTACGTCGAGTACGAACCCAACCAACAATCATTAAAATGATAGTCAAATAATTAAGTCCGGAATTAGTGCCAATGTAAACCAAAACGACAACGATTACGTAACAACATATGGTGCTCCAATGGCACATGTGTTTGCTCTTTCCGCACGTCTCGTCGTGCTAGTAATAACGTACTCGTATTATTTTACTAATAACATTTTATCCTTTAGTTGTTTCAATTACCAAAACGCGAAAAAAATTCACGACAAAGCTACGCAGGACCGCTGACGCGACAGGAAAAAAATAGGTGTTCTTATCAGAGAACGTTAGCCGCACCTTTTCAAGCGGTGATAGCGGGCGCGCGCTTCGAATCGAGCGCTCACTCCGATTGTCACATTAGGCTAACACGCTGCACGATCAGACAGGTCTAATAAATTGTCATGTTTGCAGCTCTGAGCACCGCCGCCGGCTTCACGTCTGAGTTGGACAGGGGATCTAGACAGTTTGACATGGAATGCTGCCAGATCTATCTTTCCAGCTCACGCGTGGAGCCGAGTCAAGTCTGCTGCGTCTCTTCGCGTCAAGCTCCAAGGACAATGTGCAAGAAGATGAGCGAACCTAGGGTCAAGTGGAGGTGTGATCTCTTCACTTTTTTTGGCTAAAGTGAGATTCAACTCCTCCAACTTAATCCTAACTCGCACGTTCGACACGGACGAGGAGAATCAAGACCGACAATGATACATATTTATTAACATAGGTACCTCTTAGTTATTACTATTTTTGATTTCTTGTTTTGGTAATATAATGTTATGTATTTATTTAATTTGAATTATTATTATTATTATTATTTAATTATTATTATTTTTATTATTTTTTACGTCAATGTGTATTTTTACGATTTGAACAAGTCTCAGTTTAAATAAATTTTATATTTGAAACTTATTTTTTAATTAGTATGTTTTCATTTATTATTTTATAAGTACCTAACTTACTGTACACTGATTTTATTTATATAAGATTACACTTTCTATTCCGGATTATGGGAATATCATCTATGTAATAACAATAGTTTTTTTTTTTTAATGAAATTTTTCTTTAATCTTCATAAACGTAATTAAAGAAAATAATACATAACAAAAAAATAATGCACTTGTTTTATTTTAACCTAAGACGCAGCAGTCAAAAATAATCCATTTTACTGGCCATGGCCGATGAGTCAAACTTTGGCGCCACTGTGCATGTAAGAGCATTATGCGAGACCTAACGTCCCGTAGACTAGTCTGAAGTGTATCACAAATCACTAGAAAAAAATCACAACACCCAAAACAAAAAATGGGCAAAAAAACGTTGGTAACACCGGTGCGCTAAAAAAGCTTGCAAACTTCACGCACCTAACCTGCGCTGGACATCGACTCGTCCGTATTCTCCAAACTCTGGGAAAATGTATATTGATTTTTCAAAGAAAAGTCAACCGATGTAACAAAACACCGTTCGCGGAGTGTTTATACGCGTTTAGAAGCGTCGCGGTCGATGTGCTGTGTCGTCGAGATGGTGCGACGGTGTATCTCGGCGCGTTCCCAGTGAGATCGGAGAGTGTTGCGTCGCGCGGCCGACGGCCCGACGGCCCGGAGCCCGGCCGCGGCCAGGGCCTGGGCGCGCCATGGACGCCGGCGCCGCGGACCCGCTGCGAGCGGCCAGGCCGTGAGTATCTGAGCCGTGTGCCCGCTCGTGCCGATGTCGCGAACCACACCGCGCGGATTATTTCGGTCGCCGCGAGCCCATCCGAGGTTGCGAAACGTCTCGTCCGCCGTCCGCGCTAGCCTCTCGGCTCCGTCGCAGCGAGCGGCGGAGTCGCGGGGCTACATTCTCTCGGCCGGAGTGCGTCGTCACGGCCTCCGTGGCGTTGCGCCATTTCGAAACGCTCGCGTCTGTCCTCCGTCCTCCGCGGGGCCGCGTTCCGAGGAGCGAGGACACGGAGCTGATAGCGATCGGGCAGCGCGGCGGCCGAGCGTGACCGCGCGCGCTCATGCCCGCGCCCGACATGAATGAGCGCCCGGCGGCTCGCCACCGCTGGGGGTAAACATCGTAAATCAGAGCCGTGTTTACAGTTTTTGCTCGCCCCGTCTTTGTCCGGCGCGAGCAGCGCCGCGCGGCGAGCTAGTCCGTGCTGGCCCGCCGAGCGCCCGTGTCGCGCGCGGCACATCTCAGTGAATTATGGCTAGGTGCATATACGCCGTGCACTACACTACACTACACATAGCTATACCGCACGCATAGCTATAGCTGTGTGCAGCGAAGGCTGTACCTACCTACTCAAACAAAGCACTTCGCCCACAAATCCATAGTGCAGGGCTCCCGCGTCGGACCTCGCGCTCGCCCGCCGCCCGACCCGGGTCCCGACGATGTCACGCGATATTATCGAGTTCTGCAAACATCTGTGACTGTCAATTGTTAATTTTAGTTTGTATTTTGAGGTTAGGTTGTGATTTGTGGTATAAATGCTTATGTCGATGGTTTGCGGGCCGTGAACCGGGGCCAGGGCCGCGTGGGGAGCGTCCGGGACGCGAGTGGAGTGTGCAATGTTGATGCATTGTTTAGTGTGCAGTGATGCCAGTGTGGACATAGTGTAGTGACAGTGCCTTTAGTGTGGATACAACCTCGACGTTGGGACCGTGGCCCATGTAAGACAGGCCAGCTTAATGCTCAGGTGAAGTTAGCTTGTGTGCCAGCGGCATGGGTCGGTGGCCGTTCCCAGACTAACAGCTAAGTTGTACTAACCAAACAAAAAAGCTCGTAAGCAAGATTGCAAAGCAGTTACATCACCTCGGCTGTGCTAAATCCATCCTTTCTCTTGCTCTCATGTAGGTAAACTCAATCTAGACTTGTGTGACCTAATTTGAGTGCAAAACTACTGAGAATAGCCATGTAGTGTCATTGCTTGTTTCTGGGTTTAATCGAGAAGGAAAATCATATCAACCAAAGCTAAGGCCAGGATTGCTCTGTAGGCACTGTTGTTTTTATTTACTTGTTTAGTATTTACAAGGTTATAATGGGGAGAATGACAACTAAGAAACCAACAGGACATTTTGTGAGAGTATGAAACCAAATGGGAAAGGTATTGGGACATGTCTAGTTCATTCTTGATGAATATGCTTCAACAGAACATCTTGCAAAAAGTAATGAATGATATATCCATGTTGTTCATTAAATTCTGATATTATATTTTGTGCTAATTTTACTTGCATTAACTAGACATTTACAGTGCACACCAGGTTACCTGCAATAATTGTGGGAACACTGTCATTTTTATTTGGCAGCATTGTACTCTTTGAAAGTGATAGTTATAATGTGGTTTATTATGTCACAACAATGTGCTTTTCATGTTTTATTGACTCAGCTGTTGTTGTGATTTAAAGTCTTAACTGTTTATAGACAAGCCTTTAAAATCACACATTTGCTGATAAATCAGATATTCATTTATATGCTATTATTATCAAAATGGCCTGAATTACTACTCATTCTTTGTTCTTCAGAATCATTCCAACTCATTTTATATAGTTGAATACAGCCTTTATATAGCCTTAATACAATTTTTTTTTACTTATATCACAGACATGCATCGGCAAAAGCTTATTTGGGAAATGTTCTTAGAGGTTATGTATGCAATGAATTGCCATTATACCAAGTTTACTGCAAACCCAAGCACAATACTAATGAAGTTGTTTACACACAATTTGACTCACATTCTAAAATGCAAATATGCCAATTTTACTGTTGCCTAAATCATATAATAGACTATAAAAACCAAAAACATACACTCTGTGTTAGCACATTTTCAACAAATTCAAGTCATAGTTACCCATAAATCTACTTGAACCGCCATAAGTAACACAATTGAAATGTCTGATAATAGCTAGTCATTCTAACCCATTAAAAGTTTTTATTAAGTGTAACAAAATGCTTAATTCATTACTGAGAGTGTAATGGAGCACTTATGCCAATTACTCAGGGCTATTAAATGTATGTTTGTAAACATTGATTAAGAAGGCTTTGGGACTGTCTGCAGAGTGTCTGTGTAGTACAATTATCACCATTTATCATTGTTGTTGTCATTGAACAGGTTGATTTATTTAGTGTATTGATCTTTTGAGTTAGTTGCAATGTAGCTGAAACTCTTGCGCCTTAGGGTGACTTGCATAAGGAACATACGAATTTAATGTTTTTGTTTACTTTGATATGGACATTACTGTAGCTGTAAAACACACACTGGTCTCTTACTTTGGAATAATACTTAATTTGGAAGAGAGATGTAGTAACATGGCTTCTTGGGCAGACTTAAACTATATATGTATTATGTGATTTGAAAGTTTTTAGACTTATGCTTATGTGGGATGCATTAAATGCTACGTGTCATCAGCTATCATTTATCAACTTATCTTACGTATTAAGTGAGCAGTACTCACTCATTTTAAAAATGATTTTCTTAGATATTGTGGCCACTTCATTTGCTATGCATATTTGATTCTCTTAAACAATTCCATCTGTCACTATTTAATTAAGACCACACCTTGACACCACATTATTTCTATATATGAAAGAAAGAAAGAAAAATTTATTCACAGATACACAGAAGACACACATACATGCCAAAAAATTAGAACAGAAAATAAAAAAACACATAATGTGTGTCCCTGCGGCAGTGAAACGGACACTGGCTCAGCATTATGCTGAGTTGCCGGACCGGACACCTACAGCGCTGATTTTCTGTCTGTTAAATGATAAAATATTATGTACATTAAAACATTTAAATGTAACTAAGATAGTTGTTAAATAAAGGCTTATGTGATTATTATTATTATATAAATGACAACTGTAGCTAGCTTTTTGCTTGGGACTCCAAGTAAAACATTAAAACAGAACTAAGGAAAAATAAAGCTCCCATTGCAACATCAAAGCTTACTCATTAGCATAATAATAAAAATAAACAATGTCCCCCAACAATGACTTATCTGTAAGTGATAAGGCGGGTGATAAGGGTCTTGATAACAGTTGATTTTGTGCACCATGTTGCACTGCTTTAGTTTGGACAAAGAATGCTAGTTCTACGGCACAGCTTTTTCTGATAGTGGCTTAGCCTGAAAAACTAGCGGTTCTGGATTTGGATCACAGTAAGCGATAATAATATTAGCTTCGGTGGCCTATGGCTATTTCAAGCAGCTGTTGTGAGTTCACATCCCGGCTTATACCAATGAGTTTTTTGGAACTTATTTAGTTACTGTAAAACTTTTTGTTGAAGCGAAACATGTGAGAAAATCTGCATACACCTGCGAAGAAATTCAAAGGTGTCCCAACCCGCACTGAGCCAGCGTGGGGGCTACTGCCCGATCCCTCTCATCAGTGAGAGGAGGCCTGTGCCCAGCTGTGGGACATATATAGGCTGATGATGATGAAGGGCTAACATTTGCAGGATAGCAGGAACATTTTGTTTTCTAATTTTACGTGAATGTTTAGTTTACTACCACTTTATAGCCTTGATGTACACTCACTTGACAAGCCTAATGCCAATAAGGTCTAGTTTCCCCCTTGGGTTGGGAGGTCAGATGGCAGTCGCTTCAGTAAAAACTAGTGGCTACGCCAATTCTTGGGATTAGGTAGCGGACCCCAGGCATCCTTCAGGATGCAACTGTACTGGGATAACGCTAGATGATGATGATATAGCCTTGATTTACACTGTTTACCTGCTTGTCAACGCTTGTAGTATCCAATAGACTTAAGTACGATAAATAAATAAATATTTGTGGACTATTTTACACAAATCGACCTAGTCCCAAACCAAGCAAAGCTTATACTATGGGTACTATGCGACGATATACATACTAATTTAGAAAACGTCCAAGTCTCAGGAACAAGACCGATTTTGTCTTAGTGTGTAGAGATTAGGATTACCCATTTGCACTGCTTTGGTGCCCAGGATAAGAAAAAGATTTTTATATTAAATATAATATTGTATTCACTCTGCAGAAACCACTTTCGAACAGTTCCTTTTCTTGTTGCCACATTTCAACAGTTGGAAATTTGTTGGCTAGTGCTATGTTGACAAATAATTAGCAGAAAAAGGTATGAACAGAACATTGTGTAGTTTACGGGTTACTAATGAAATCCATATTTTATCTGCCATAATAAAAAAAACCGGACTAGTGCGTGTCGGACCACGCACAAAGAAGGGTTCCGTACCGACACCTCCTAATCTACATTTAACACCACTATTCAATACATTTAATCAAAAAAAGTCCTCCTATCTTCCTAAGAAACTTACGGCTTTTAAGCTATTTTGTTTCGGCGAGACGGTTTTTAGCAAATAACTCAAAAACCGTTTAACGATTATTAATAAATCCTTTTAACGATTTTTGGTTTCAACAAGATAGGTTGTTGAAACCAAAAATCGTTAAAAGGATTTATTAATGTACATCATCTTGATTTTATTCAGAATTTTAAGCTTCATAGTTTGGAAATTAGAGGGGGGGGGGGGGGACACACACTTTTTACGACTTTGACAGCTAATATCTCACCAACGGTTGACTTAAATGGAATAGTTTTATAGAAACCTCCATGTCATTTTTGAAGGCCTATCCGTAGATATCACACACGCATATGTGCATTGAAAAAAAAATGACCCAGTTTAATATTTATTTCACAATTTCAAATCATATTTCTATAGCGGTTCATAACATACACTTTCACACCAAATTTCATAATTATTTTGTAGTGGTCATAGTCTCCGAGTAAATCGGCTGTGACATACGGACGGACGGATGGACATTGGACAGACATGACGAATCTATAAGGGTTCCGTTTTTGCCATTTTGGCTACGGAACCCTAAAAGTAGGGTAAAGTCATTTTTCAACAGTTGGCAATTTGTTGGCCAGTGCTATGTTGACAAATAATCAGCAGAAAAAGGTATGAACAGAACAATGTTAATGTGAGTTACTAATGAAATCCATATTTTATCTGCCATAATAAAAAGGTAGGGTAAAGTTGAGGGCCAGAGGTCCCGGTAGATGGAGCACCCAAATCACTGCACTCCTGCAACTACTCCTACATCAGGCGGGTGATACGAGCCTATGGAGAAGTCTGGTCAGCATTAATAGGACATGATGTCACGATTCTCAGCATTGAGGGAACGACTGATGATGATCTGCCATAAATGTAATATTTCCCATAAGTCGATTTTTTTATAATCGATCTTAGCCTAACTTTCAGGGCTTTTTTTTTTTACTAACTAATCGAATTAAAATAAAAATTAATTATAAATGGTATTAATTTATATATTTATGGCAAATGAAATTATGGGAACAGGAGGGATCCGGAGCTAACTAGGTGCTCAAATGTATCTGAACATTATATCAAGGTGTTAGTCTCTTAGAGTACGCAAATATTTTGAAGCACCCTAAAGAGTGCAGATATTATAAGTATATTATGGCGACTGTACTAGGATTTGTGGTAGTGATTGAGGGGATTTATTTATTTATAAGAGATAACAGTACATAAACAAAGCAAGTAAAGTTACATAAGTATAGTAGATACGTATAATATTTATGCACCAATAACAAGTGCGCAACAACATTCAAACAGTTTGAGGCTTTTACACTACTTTATTAACCGACTTCAAGATTTCGAAACAGAAGGTTCTCATTTCGGTTGTATGTTTTTTTTTGTTACTCCATAACTCCGTCATGTCTGAACCGATTTTGAAAATTCTTTTTTTGATTGTAAGTATATATATCCAAGTTAGTCCCGTTTTTGTCAAAACGCAGTGCTGATGATGGGATCCTTGAGGAATCGAGAGAACTCCTCAAATCTTAAAGGCAAACGTATAGTAATTTTTGTGTGTATATCAACAAATCAAGCATTTTCATCCTTTAGATGTGACATTTGATGAGGGGATGATTTGTAGTTGTTTGTATGTGCCCTGTGTGACCCTATTCTCGTTTTATGTGGATATTCCAGCAACTGCGTTGCTCGCTCACGTGCATTCTCCAGTCCTAACGTTAAAGCCGTGACGGACAGACGAGATCCGGTTCCGGAACGACCGCGCATTTGGTACGACCGACCAAAAACTTGGCGTTTTGCAACCATCCAACCGGAATTAATAATTATTATTATAATGTACGCCAATTTCTTTCCTGGTGACAAAGATATGTTTTAGTTCGGAGGTCAAACAAATCCGTTCTCGGATCCAAGCCAAATCTGAGGATCACGAAGAATGAATATCTCTGTCGCTCGAATATGCTAGTGCGATAGGGATGGAGATATCCTAACATAAGCGCGAAACACTCGAAGGACGGGCGCGGGTCGGGAGCGGATCGGGTCGTGAGTATGGCGGACTTATTCACATAGCTCTATGAGTATATGAAAGACATCAGTGGGCGCGGGCCGGGCGTTCATATAGAGCTATGTAAATGAGAATAGGCCTGCCGTACTCTCGACCCGACCCGCGCTCGTCCTCTGTGTGCGTTGCGCTTTAGCGGTGCACGGTGTCCCTACCTGTCTGTTCTCAATGAGAATCTCACTTTAACTTTTGCGAAATGCACCGCAGTATTAAAAAGTAAAAAGTAAAAGTAGTTTATTCTTCAAATTAGGCATATTACATGCACCTATGAACGTCAATAAACTACCACCGGTTCGGAAAAATATACTTCTGCCACGAGAAGATCCGGCGTAAGAAACTCAGCCTTAAAGACCAAACACCAAGGCATATTTATATTCATTTATTCAGCTTGCAACATGCATGACATGGTGTGTCTGAATAACAATAATACAAATTATTTAGGTACAATAAGTTTGTTTTCACAATATTATAATTACAAATGCATTGTTCAATTAGGGAGATGATTTAAATGGGATTTCACAAGTATTTTAACATTATGGATTTAATTACAGCTTGGCTAGGAATAATCATAGTTCATCATCATCATCCTAGAGTTATTCCCAGTACAGTACCATCCTAAAGGATGCCTGGAATAATCATAGTTAGACCTGCCGCTGCAATTGAAATAATAAATTTAACTTCTGTACATTAGGTTCAACTGGTTCAAGGCACTAGAGTTGATAATTCGGGTAAAATGTTATTGCATCCAATCTTTTCTTTATCTATGAAGTATGCTTATCTTTTATGAAGGACTACAATGAGGTAGACAAACCGCACAATAGGACAATGGATTGGACACAACCAAAAACCCAACAAGTATAACTGTGTTTGCGTTTGTACAATAGTCTTGGATCTGGGAGCAGGCAGTGCCTTCTTTCTGTGACGTCACCTTCTCTAAACTATCCGAACAGCTACGTGGATACATAAATAGAACCTATTCTATGCTCAGCGAATACCTAATGCTTATGTACATATGACATTTGTTCAACAAAATCGACAAAATTACACAATGCGATAATCTTGTAAAATAAAGAGCAGCTGGCAACACCGCCAAGCGTAGACGTCAAATTTCACACAGCTGATTAATTAAATAAAATAAATGTTAATAATGAATAACTAGTATTCTAGTTAAGTTAAAAAGTGTTTATTAGTAGCAAGTATAGTGTTAGTTATAAAATTCATCAAAAGAGTGCAAAAGAGAAGAAAGAAGATCTCCAGAATTGCCAAACGTCATCGTAACGGAACATCGTTTGAAGCTTCAACGATAAACCTGGGGAGTAATTGTGTTCAATATAATTATAAATAAGTCAGTAGTGGAACTTTTATTACATTTAAATAACGTCTACTTGAATACTTCCCAAGTAAATAAATATTTACAAGCATAACCTCACTCGGAAATGAAATTGCACCCGGTCAGCTGAGTCATAACTTTTGTACTTGTTGTGTTTCACTCTGCCTAATAGTCATTTTATAAATCCTTTAACGACTCATTTCTCCATTCCATATTCATACTTACATTCTACCATCACACTAAACTGTTCACTCCTGCTATCTCTCTCTCTCTTTACTGGTCTTTCTCTGCTTGGTGTTTAGTCGCGTTGCCGTCTCATTTCAGGTGCTGTGGAGAGCTGTGTGTCAAGCTAGTTCACCATGTCTAGCTCATTTATGACACGCAAGGCCACAGTACGTGAACTGGAACATAAACTCAATGCAACACTCAAAGAACTAAAGCAGTCTAAAACTCTATGTGACCAGCTACTGCGGGAACGCGATGAAAGCGAAGAGGAGGTTAACAAGATTATTCAAAAAAATACAGAACTCAAACGTGATCTAGCCAACCTGGATGCTTTGCATAGGGATAGTGTGACACAGCGTGACCATCTGCTGGTCAAATTGAACAGTGTTCAGGAGTGCTGTGACATCCATGAGCGGACACTGCAACGTGTGGATGACCTGGAATATGAGCTTTCCGATGCCCACAAGGTGGTCCGTAGATTGCAAGAGGAAGCACAGTGCCAGCAACTCAACACCACCCGGCGGCTCTTTGATGAACTTGTGACACCAAACACTTATGCAGAGTGTCATAGCAATTTTGGACCTTCTAGTGTGATTGATTTGACAGAGGACTCCCTTTGTAGTAAACAAGTTAACTTTCTAAGTCACAGGAAATACAAAAAGTATATTAAGCTAAATAGATTTATAAGAAAATCAAAACGACTGTACAGACAGCATATTAATATTCATAAAATTACTACATTGAGAAAAAATCATGTCAGTGTTCTGAAAGAATTAAATTCTTGTAATGAGCAATTATGCTACAGTAGAACCATTTATGAAACTGACACTGAGAAACTGCAAGCCGAACTGAACATATTAGAAAATTCTTTGAGAGATTTAACTAATAAATATGTAATATCCCAGAAGCAAATCAGTGAACATATTCTGGCAGCGGATGAACTTCTGGAGCTGTGCCACCACAACGAGGAATGTTTGGAAGCACTGTTTACCAAGCAGTCTTCGTATGAATGTGAGTGTGGGCTCCGGCAGGCTCATCCTATGCCCGGACATGCAGTATACTCATCAGTGCCGGACAGCAGCTTGTCGGTGTCACCGGAAACTATAACTCCAGCCTCTAATAATGTGAGTAGAACCCTTGTTTTCTCAGATAGGATAGGGCGAGGATTGGGCAAAATTCTATGTAATAATATTCTCAACAGCTGTGTTATAAATCATTGTATGCCCGATGCCTCATTTCTAAAAATTATAGATAACATCAAACATACCCATATAAATGAACAAACAACAATTGTATTAATGTTGGGTGATGGTTCAAATATTAGGTACTCTGAGATGAAGGCTGAGTTTGACTGCCTGTCTAAGCTAGGTGCTAAAAATGTTATTATAGGCGCATTACCCTATTCTGCTTCTCCATGCAGTGCTAACAGTCATGCGTGTAATCTTAATAAGCTTATATATAAGCTGACGTGCCGTCATAGTGACGTTATATTTTTTGACACTAATAATGCTATTAGTGATTACCGTATTACAACTGACAGACTTGCTAAATCTTTAGCATCTTTTATTAATTCCGTTTTCGGAAATCAAAGCTCCCTCTCCACCTTGGATAGGACGACATCTCCAACTGCGGATTTGTCTTTAAACTGACTGTTAGGACAACAGAGAAGCACAATAGTGTAACTTTATCACACCAAAATATTAATCGCTTCACTGGCAAAATACTAGATTTAGAATTATTTACGGAAGAGTTTAATGTAGATGTAGTCTGCTTAACAGAAACTTGGTTAAAGAATCACATGATGAAATTCAATGTAAATAATTACGTATTGGCCAGCGCATTCAACAGAACTACAGCAGAGGGTGGTGGATCTATTATTTTAGTGAAAAATGGTTTGACTTTTAAGGAACGTAGAGACGTCTCAGGCTGTTCTGTTGATCGTGTTTGCGAGATTGCTTGTGCAGAGATGGATCAGTATCTGATAATTTGCATTTATAAACCACCATCAGGTGATTTAACATCTTTTATGGAAATTATGGAGGATGTACTCAGGAAAGCAACAAGTGGTAAAAAGTCAGTAGTGGTCTGCGGCGACTTTAATATCGATATTTTATCACAATCAGCTGAAAAAGATAAGTACATTACTCTTTTGAAATCTTTCAATTTTGACTACTTGTTTGAAGTACCTACCAGAGTTACTCCGACCTCGGCCACTTGTATAGATAATATTTGGTTAAACAGTTCTCATATAGACAGTAGCATAGTGAATGGAGTTCGTTCGGATCATAAAGCTCAGATGGTCAGGCTACCTTGCGAAGTAAAACATCCAGATCGCGTTATAGAAATAAGACCGCTGAGTAGAAGTAGACTAGAATTACTAAAGTCTAATCTACTAGTCGCCATGCCGAACACCCAGGTAGAATCAAATGATCCGAATGATCAATTCAAAATGCTTCTGAATACAGTGTGCAACGAATTTAATAAGACTTGTAGTAAAAAGCGTATTAAGATAAATAATAAAATGAGATTTAATGAGTGGGCAACTACCGGAATACGGAAAAGTAGAGATAACTTATACCAACTTTATGAAAGGAGATCTTGCACCACTGACGAATGTTTCCATCAGTATGTTAGGGATTATTCCAAATTGTTTAAAACAGTGTGCACAAAAACAAAAGCAATGCACTTGAATAATAAAATTAAGTCCTCAGATAATAAAGCCAAGACAGTCTGGAAAATAATAAACACAGAGACTGGGAAGAGAAATAATAGAGAGTTCACAATTTCTTTGAAAGTAAAGGATAATTTAATAACTGATGCAGTAAAAGTAGCTGATGAATTTAATAATTTCTTTTCTAAAATTCCTATAGTCACTACTCAAAGTTTAGCATCATCTACCACTAAAGCTGAATCCCTTCTGAATGACAACGTAAAATTAGAATCACTAACTAATTTCAAATTTCAGCATGTTTCTCCTCTAGATGTACTGAAGTCCTTTGAAATGTTAAAAATAAAGAGCACTGAGGACTTATGGGGCGTGTCAGTCAAGGTACTGGAATCTATTCTGGAGGTCGTTGCACCAACTCTAGCTCTCATTTTTAATAACTGTATAGACTATGGCATTTTTCCAGAATTAATGAAATGTAGTAAAGTAGTTCCAATTTTCAAATCAGGTCATAGAGATAATCCTTCTGATTATCGTCCAGTTTCTATCCTACCTGCGTTTAGCAAAATATTCGAAAAAATAATTCTTACGCAATTGGTTTCTCACTTTAATTCTCACAATATTTTGCACGCACAGCAGTTCGGCTTCACGAAGGGTAGGTCAACTACTGATGCAGGTGCAAGTTTATTAAAATTTATTTTGCAGTCTTGGGAAGAGTCGCACGACGCCATCGCAGTGTTCTGTGACCTTTCCAAGGCTTTTGATTGTGTAGATCATGGTACTTTAATTTGTAAACTTAAGTTTTATGGCATCAGAGGGCACGCATTAGATCTCATGAAGTCATACTTAACACAGAGAAATCAAAAGGTAGCGATAAATAAAGCCATTTCGTCAGAGACAGGGGTAGAGATGGGAGTACCTCAGGGGTCTATTCTAGGTCCGTTCCTGTTCCTTGTTTATGTAAATGATCTGCCATATATGGTAAGCCGAAGATCAGGCATTGTAATGTTCGCAGACGACACCTCATTACTGTTCAAGGTAAATAGGAGAGATACTGAACTCATTGAACCAAATAATACCCTCTCCATGATATCTGACTGGTTTGCTGCCAATAACTTAGTATTGAACCCGAAAAAAACGAAATGTATTAAATTCTCTCTTGCGAACTCATCAAACAGAAACTTATATACAAATATTAGACTTAATGGTCAAACATTAGAATTTGTTACTTCTACTGTATTCTTAGGTATTACATTGGACTCAAAATTGCAGTGGGGTTCCCATATAACAGCGATAGGAAGTAGGTTGAGCTCTGCTGCATTTGCAGTCAGGAGAATAAGGCAGCTTACCAATGTGGCAACGGCACGGTTAGTTTACTTTGCTTATTTTAATAGTATAATTACTTATGGTCTTATCTTATGGGGATCAGCTGCAGATATTGAAACTGTTTTTATTTTGCAAAAAAGGGCTATCCGAGCAATTTATAACTTGGGGTCACGTGAGTCATTAAGAGAATTTTTCAAAGAAATAGATATTCTAACCCTGCCGTCCCTATATATATTTGAAATAATAATGTATGTTAGGAAGAATTTGGGCAATTTTCCAACGAACGCTGATAAACCAATAGCCACGAGAAATACTGGGAAACTGAAAGTAACCTTCTATAGACTAGTAAAGGCGAAAAAGTCGTTCTTGGGAAATTGTATCAAATTCTACAATAAAATTCCTAAACACATTACTGAACTTAGTAATTCTAAATTCAAATCTGTAGTAAAACAAACACTTATTTCAAAAGCATATTATAAGATAAACGATTACATCATGGATAGGGATGTTTGGCAGTTTGGCAGTGATAGCGTCCTGCACGGGTAATCTATCGCGAAAATATGTTTTCTACTGTAGCATTGTTATTTCAGTTATTTTGTAGTATCTGACACTGTAATTTATATTTAACTATACAATGTATATTGTTTTGAAAAAATGACACCTCGCCGAGTTTCTTACGCCGGTTCTTCTCGTGGCAGAGGTTTATTTTTCCGAACCGGTGGTAGTTTATTGACGTTCATAGGTGCATGTAATATGCCTAATTTGAAGAATAAACTACTTTTACTTTTACTTTTACTTTTTTAATAATATGTGTGTTCTTTAGTTGTGCTAACTTTTCAACATTGTAGCATCGCAGTGGATTTATATAGGGTTCTCATTTTGCATCTTGTTTTACAAGATTTTGTTTAACTTACACTGTTCGTATGTAAGTTGTCCTCAAATTTGCAGCGACTTGCACCGGCAAGACCTTGAGCTGAAATTTGGCATACTTATGTAAGTTCCGTGACAACGCAATATTATGGTACCACAAAGCTGATCTTGATGATGGAGACAGAAGCTGGCCATAGCAACTCCTAAACTATACAAGATGAACCTGTCGTGTTTGGGCTCATTGGAACCGTGTCAAAGAGTAATTGATGCATGTGGAAATAGCTACAGCTGGCAAAAAAGCTTGAGTGCCGATATTTTTGACAGAATCTTATTATTTAACACCTGAACTTTTTCGAAAATGAATTTATTGCCCCGTGTGGTCCCGGTTCAGAATAGCATTACCCTTTTCTTCGCATAGAGGTTGTAAGAGCCGACCATGGGCCATGTGAACCGGATTGAAATTTGTTGTGGGCGAGGGGTTACCAACCTATCACTGCAATATCACTTGCTTTCCATCTTCTACAATTGTTAAAAGTGTTTCTGTCTATCCCTTTTGGGTATACAGGCGTGAGATTATATATGTATGTGTATTTATGACAACTATTTTGGGTTCTATGACAGAAAATTTTTGTTATATAAATGTGTTTTGTATTTATATATCGAATCGTGGGCGTATTCCATCAGGGAAGGTTCATGACCAGGGGTTCCTCGGGCATTAACAAAAGATGATACTCATTTTACAAAGTCAACCTTTTACTTCCACTTCAACATTGTTACAAATGTCACGCAAAATACAACTAACTAGTGATTTCGATTCTCAGATGCCGTTACACCAACTCCGTTTCTCCGCCAGGAGCCTTCGTCATCTCCCCAAGCTTTTCTCATCTATGACAATTGACACAGCGCTCATTTGTCTCTTGTTCTGTAATCATCTTTTTCTTTCAACAGCCATCTGCTGGCGTACAACGGAACTATCGAGCAATCGACTTCACTCAGATGCGCTTTAACACCCTTGTACGTTGCATTTCAATCAGTGGCATTTGTAGAATGACAGCGAAGTACAAGATAAACAAATTCACGACAGATTTAATAGAGGGCGCAGAAGGCGATTACTCCTCTTCGATATATATACCTGATGGTAAGAGTGTGACGAATGCTTTATGATGTTTAAACTAAAGTAATGTGCACACTGGGCAACGACAGCGTACGAATAACGACGTGGCTATATAGATACATCGTTTACTATAAGAGTTAGATTTTCCTCAAAATTCATTACGCGTCTCTAGGCACCTGGCTATGCTAGACTCCATCTTGCACTGCTCTAGGGTTGGCCCTGCCGGTATTTTAGTACTTCGTAGTGTTCGTACTAGGAGTGCATAGATTACATAAGTGGTACCTCGCGTATTAATCGTTAAATAGCTACGGTATTGTCTGCCATCGCACCGAAGCTCGCATCTGCACCGCCCTTGACATTCTCACACGATACCGCCAGTTTGATTGATGGATATCTCAGAGTTTGGTCCAATTGTTTGCTCGCACAACTTTTACTGCCATTATGGAAATTGGCAGATTGAAAAATCGCGCTGTAAACGTGTACAAGCCGCTCAAAAATATCTGTCATTTGTTCATCAATGTAAAAAATGTCCCCTAATATTTGTTTGTTAAAAAAAATACAAAGAACTAATAAGCCTACC
This sequence comes from Notocelia uddmanniana, assembly GCA_905163555.1. Taxonomy (NCBI): domain Eukaryota; kingdom Metazoa; phylum Arthropoda; class Insecta; order Lepidoptera; family Tortricidae; genus Notocelia; species Notocelia uddmanniana. The sequence goes on along the minus strand of LR991075.1, from coordinate 16,941,872 downwards.
AATCTCTACTTCTTTGGGACCCTACTGTAAGTCAGTACGACGGTGCTATTGCATACTGCCAAATACACAGCTGCTATTCATCTCACAGCCTTGTCTATGATCTCGTCGCTCGTATTATATTTTGACTCTGAAATTAGCAATAACAGCGTAATCCGAGGCCGGAAGGCCTATCGCGAACTGAAAACGAAGTATCTCCCTCTCTGTCAGACGAATATGCCGGTGCGACAGAGAGGCAGATATTTCGTTTTCGGTTCACGGTAGCGCCCGAGACTTGCATTGGTTCGCCTCACGTTGTTGGTAAGCGTTAATAACCCTGTACAAACTGAACAGAACAGAACACTGTTGACCGATTCTGTCAGGGTGCAACCGCTAACGATCGATCATCGATCGGAGTGGTAAATGCTGACCATTTGAGTCGTTAGACCCGTAAACAAATCTTTAAAGTACAGTTACTGACTTGAATTGTTAAACCATTTAGAGCTCACTACCACCTAAAGACAAGAGCGTACTCCTATGCCGGCAACGCACTTTCAACCCCTCTGGTGTTGCGGGTGTCCATGGGCGGCGCTAATCGCTTACAATCAGGCGCTTCGCCTGCTCGTTTGCCTCGTGTTTCATAAAAAAAACTTTATACTTATTGGATTATACTTATATCTATGGATTATACTTACTATGCTATGCAGCTATGCTGCGAGGATTCCGTAGTGCTATGCTATGTGGATCAATGAATATGATTGGTGAATTGCAACGCATCCATAGCAACGTAGCATAGCACATCTCTGGTGGAAATGCACCCTTTAGCTGTGAAGCGCGAGAGTTACATTGAGTCGTGTCACAGAAAAGCGACGTATTTGAACAATTGCTGCAATACAAAATGCATACCTAGTGCCGAGATAGGTACTTTTAATTGCCATCTTACTTAATAGTTAAAACAACATAAACCGCAGGCCAGACTACCCTTTGAAGCATTACTTATAAACTACTACTTAGAAACATCTACGTGGTCATAAAATACTTTCTTCGGATCTTCACGTGTTTTCGCCACTAGCCATACCAGCTACTGATTCGTAAACCTTACACCATGGAAATAAGGGTTAAAATGCTCAGTTACCTTCGTTAGGCTATGATGGAAGTTCGTAACAATGTTAGTTCGACTCCCGTGATGTCTAAAGAGTTTGACCTAGTTGCCACTTCCATGTTGCAAGTAGGTAACCTTATAGTACGTACTTACACTTTTTATTGCGTTTTGTCTGTTCTTGCATTTAGGAGCATCTCATTTAGAAGGGAAGGGGAACAACAAGTTTACTTAGGGCGATATCTTAGTCACCTTATACAAATATACATATACGATAGCGGTGTGACTATGGACAATGTTCCAGCTGTGCCTGCTGCTCCGCCGGCCTGGGAATCGGTCTGTAGCTCAGATCATAGCAGATTCTTTCTATTCCTTTGGAGTCGCAAGTATCCATAGGCTACGGTATCTGCTTACCGTCAGGCAGGCCGTAAGCTTGTTTGCCACCGTCGTATTATAAAAAAGAAGATTCTTTCTATGATCTGAGGTCTGTAGCAATAGCTACCCACCCCCTTCCCTTCTCCCCTGGTTGATTTCAAAAAGTAATATGTATATTATACATATTTTTAAAGTTTGTCTGGAAGAGATTGCTCTTTAGCGATAAGACCGCGCCTGTTGTTTACTCTTGTATCTCACTATGTTGTTTCTGAACAATTTGTAAGAGTAATTGTATATTTCCATTTTTAATAAAAAAATTGCTTTTGGCCAGCATATAGTCCGGGGGCAAAGATGAGGCCTACGATGAAGCGAGCTCACCCAGAAGGTGCCTATTCACTCGTGCCTTAAAAAGGTCTAGGTTATATGAACTTGGAAATACAGACGCCGGCAGAGAATTCCAAACCTTTTGCCATCATCTATTTGGCAAGATATAATATTCGTAAAAACAGTGGTTTATTAATATTTTTTTTTGTTTTTCATACAAACTTTCATCCCCAATTCGATAGGAAGATCATTCATACAGACGAACACAGAACGATATCGATTTCATACGGTCACGGCTCATACGAGGGTAAAACTGAAAGTTTCGGGAATAGAAGAAAATATGCAGTATAAGTGAGTTTATTTATTTTTATTGTTTTTCAAAATATTCTCCTTTGTATTTCATGCACTTATGCATGCGTTCAAACCAGTCCATAAAGCACTTTTTGAACTCTGAAGTAGGGGTCGACAAAATGGCTATTTTATAGGCCTCCACTGCTTCTTCTGGCGTCTGAAACCGCTGACCACGCAGTTTGTCCTTGATTCTGGGGAATGTAAAAAAGTCGTTGGGACTTAAGTCAGGGCTATATGGACGGTGGTCCAATATTTCGACTTTTTCACCGTCCAGGTACTCAGTTGTTGTCCGAGCGGTGTGTGGGCTGGCGTTGTCGTGGTGAAGGATGATGCGACGACTAGGGTTTGTTTTTCGGAGTTCAGCAAAGACGTTCGGCAAACAAATAGTGGTGTACCAATCAGCATTGACTGTTCTACGATCCTCAAGAGCCACAGTAGCTACGTGACCAGATTTAGAGATAAACGTAGCCACCATCTTCTTAGCCGTACTGCGAGAACGAACAACTTTTGTGGGTTTGAGCTCGTCTTCGAAGACCCATACTCGGGATTGGTTTTTAGTTTCAGGCTCATAAGCGTATATCCACGACTCGTCACCTGATACTATGCTAAAAACAGCATTTGAGCGTCCCTTGTTAAATCTTTTCAAAGTTTTGCGGCACCAATTGACACGGACTATTTTCTGCTCGTCAGACAATAGGTGAGGTATCCAACGGGAAAATAACTTTTTCACGCCTAATTCTTCTTTTAAAATAATTTGTATTTGACTCATTCCAATACCCAGGTGCTCTTGAATTTCCCGATATGTCACATGTCGGTCTTCATTTATCAGACGACGCACAACATCGACGTTTTCTTGCGTGACTGCCGATTTTGGTCGACCTTCACGCACTTCGTCGGTGAGGGATACACGGCCACGTTGAAATTCTGAATACCACCTGTATATTGTAGTCTTTGAAGGAGCTTCAATATTAAAAGCAGCAACCATCCGCTCTTCACATTGTTTTTGTGTTAGTCCACTTTTAAAGTCATAATAAATCATAGCTCTGAAATTTTCACGGCACAATTCCATTTTAAGCAGTGACTCGACGACTTCAATAAACAATTGAAACCGAACCATACTTTTTTTTTCTAAGTGGCCAGTGTGTTGAGATAAGGAAACTTCAGAGATTATAAAAAGGTATAATACATGTTAAAAATAAATTAATAAGTATTCGATTCCCGCCACTTTCAGTGCAAGCCTCGTACTATACTGTAGTACATCAGAGTGCATCGCGTCAGATAACTAAATCTGGCTTGAGCCTTACTTATCAGGATATCAGCGCATTATTTGTACAGTCGAACTACACTATACACCTTATTCCCTGGAAATAAGGCGGATATTGTACATGTCTCGACAAGTGGGTCGTTGGTCTGCGTTTGCGACACCTTGCAAACACCGCTTGCAGTATAGGCGTGGGAGTGATGAACCTTAAGAGGGCGCAGGACGTGGCAGTACGCTCGGTTCTCCATACAAACGTATTTATGCTCTCATTTTAAAACGCCACGCTAGAATAACATGAAACTTTGTATACACAATGGGATCCATCATATCTAGGTCGGAAATTAGTTTCTGTTGCTAAAAATTGTAAAAGAAAAAAAAATACAGCGGTTTTATGAGTTTTTTACGGCTTGTATGAAAACCTTAATAATCGTATTTTTTCTTCATTATAATTTCAAGCAACAGTAACTAATTTCTGACCTAGATATGCCGTCCCATTGTGTATATAAAGTTTCATGTTATTCTAGCTTGGCGTTTGTATGGAGAACCGAACGTACTGCGCACTCAAACTTAAGCTCGAAACGCATAGAGCGGGCGCCGGGTGGAGGCAGTTAGGCATTTTTGATGTTTCCAAAACTGTTGTCGATTACTGCTTCATAGACACGCCGCCTTCGCTCTACCGCGTTACCGAATACCGCGCGGTGTTTTGATACGACGTGCCACGGACCGCGTTCGCTTTACCGCAAAACCGCCCCCGCCCCGAAACGACGCTGCGCCGTCCTGTGTGCGTTATGCGTTTACCAAGATTTAATGTAGCTTAAAGCTTGGTTTGCTTCAGCAATCACTTGTGTCACTCTCAAACAAATGGTCTCTTTGTCGACGGCAATAGAGTAAAATCCGGCATATGTATACATACCCTCATCTGTTATTCGATACAAACAAAGATTACATGATATAAAACTAGTCGCGTACGGTAGGTGCTACTGTTTCAGAGGAATTTCCTCCCTCGGACGCTCCGGTTGTGGAATGAGCTATTCCCGCTGTTGCCGAGGTATTCGCAAGGGACTGCAGTGTGGGGTTTTTCAAGACAGGAGTGTATAATTTTTTAAAGGGACGGCAATGCGTATGTCACACCCCTGGAGTTGCAGGCGTCCATAGGCTGCGGTTACCTCTTACCACCAGACGGGCCGTAGGTACGCTTGTTTGCCACCGACGTGGTAAAAAAAGAGATTTGATAAATCGCACAGGGGTTGCCTAGCAAAACCTGGACTGTACCTGAAAAAAAAAAGCAATTTCAGGATTAAGAAGTTTAATATGATACAAAAACTACATATAACCATTTGTGCCAAAATTAAATTACAAAAATTGCTTAAATGAAATTATACTTGCAAGATTAAGTTTATTTTTAGAACAATAATGAGTTGTATTAGTAAAGTATCGCCTGGGTTGAGCAAGCACGTTTCAAATAGTGCCTAGTAATCCCGCACGCTGGGTGCGGGTGCTAGTATCGCCCTAGCCGCAGACGGGAATGCCTGGCTGGGGTTGCCAGGAACAAATTCGAAAAGTCCTGTAAAACGTTGACGGCCTGTTTAGCCTAGTTGGTAGTGACACTGCCTTCGAAGCTAGAGGTCCCGGGTTCGAATCCCGGCCAGGGCATTATTTGTACATTTTAGCACGGATATTTGTTCTTGGGTCTTGGATGTTTTCTATATATTTATTATTATTCACCTTATTTATTTCTTCTTCTTGGGTTAGATTTTTTACAATAAATTTATCAAATGTAAAATATAAAAATACACGTACAAAGTATAAAAGCATTATAAAAAACCTAACCTAGAGTGCCGCCGGCAGCGAGGCGGGCCTAAGCTACCGGTGGTTAGGGCGACAGAGAGAGGAACCTCCGGACTATCCGCGCCGTGTCCAGGAGTACCGCCTTCTGTATTTGACCCTTGACCCAGCCATCTAACGAGAGTCTCTTGAGATGTTGGTCGAGACTCTTCGCTATTAGACCGTTCACAGAGACGACTATCGGGACAATAATCGTTGAATCAACATCCCACATGGCGGTTACCTCATGTGCCAAGTCTAGGTACTTGCTGACTTTGTCCTTCTCAGCTTTCACGAGGTTCTCGTCATGGGGGATGGTGATGTCAACGAGCACTGCCTGGCGCTTCAATCGATCTGTCAGCACGATATCAGGCTTGTTGGCTACAATAGTCCTGTCCGTGATGACAGATCGATCCCAATAGAGCATTGCACGACCATTTTCGAGAACTGGCGCAGGTGTGTACTTATAATACGGCACTTCGAAGTCCACAAGACCGTATAAAAGAGCAAGCTGCTGGTGAATAATCCTGGCCACCAAGTTATGTCTGTGAAAGTACTCGCCGTTAGCAAGATGACTACAACCAGAAATAATATGCCTGAGTGACTCTCCGGGACGGCGGCATGCTCGACAAATGTCGACCGTACCGTCCTTCAGGATATATTTCCGGTAGTTGTTCGTCATGATAACCTCGTCCGCAATTGCACAGACAAAACCTTCAGTTTCCCCAAAAAGATCCCCAAAACGTAGCCAGTTCACCGATGCGAGCAGGTCTACCTCGGGCCCCGTAAGTGACTTGTAGAACCGCCCATGTAGCTCCTTACTCTTCCATACCGCCCTGCGGTCCTCGATGCTTAGTACTTTAAATCTGCGCCAGTTCTCGTTTGCCATGGAGAGCGGGGTGAAAGATGCGTCTGCTGCCACTACGTCACGATGCATCCCACACTCACTGTTTAGAAAGTAATCCCTGAGACTGCACACTTCGCGGTTGTGAAGGTCTTTAGCATTTAAGAAGCCGCGACCTCCAAGCTTCCGCGGGATGTACAGTCTCATAACAGAAGATCGTGGGTGTAGCATACGGTGCGCAGTGAGCAGTACACGTACCCTTCGATCCAGGAAATCGAGCTCAGTCTGAGTCCACCTTAATATGCCAAAGGAGTATGTGAGCAACGGCATCACCCAGGCGTTGAAAGCGCGAACCTTATTGCCGCCCGACAAAAAACTATTGAGTACTTTTGTCAGGCGACAGAAGAAGCGCTCCCTCACCGCCCGTTTGATGTGTCCACCCTCGATACTCAAAGACTGTGACATACCAAGATACTTATAGGTTTCTGCTTCGGGGAGAGATCTGAGAGCCATTGTCTCAGAAATATGTAAATTTGTGGAATTTACAACTTTCCCCCGCTGTACATGCATGACCGCACACTTATCGACACCAAATTCCATTTTGATGGCACTACTGAAGACCTCTGTGGTTTTCAGTAGCTCCAACAAGTCATGTTTATTTGGTGCAAATAGTTTAAGGTCGTCCATGTAGAGCAGATGAGAAATGACCTCACCCTCTCTCCGTAGCTGGCAACCTAGTCCCGAATCCTTCAGCAGGGTACTGAGCGGATTCAGCGCTAGGCAAAACCACAAGGGACTCAGACTATCACCCTGAAAAATACCTCGCTCAATCCTGATGGAATCCTGCGGGCCAGAGGGGCCCTTTCCTCCCCCGGGTTGACGAAAGACTGTGGTCCACTGCCCCATGCAAGCAACTAAGAAGGATCTCAAAACTGCATCCACTTTATACAGTTCTAAGATCCTCCTCAGCCATGAATGAGGCACCGAATCATAGGCCTTCTTATAGTCAATCCAGGCGGCCGAGAGGGTCCCTCTGTTTCGCCGAACTCGTTGGCAAATGGTCATGTCTATGAGGAGGAGCTCTTTAGTACCACGTGACCCAACCCTACATCCATTTTGAGCGGGGGCCAGAATGTTGTTCGCAACAATGTGCGTGTTAATTTTTGCTCTCAAAATGGATGTAAGGAGCTTGTATAGCGTCGGCAAGCACGTGATGGGTCTGTAGTTCTTCGCTTCCGTGGTACTACCGGACTTGTAGAGCAAGGAGGTAACACCAGTTGTTAAGGGAGGCGGCAGGGAACCGAGCTCGATGGCTTGCTGGAACTGTGCTGCCAAACGCGCGTGTGAGCATCGAAACCATTTTAGCCAGAAGTTGTGCAATCCATCCGGGCCCGGACTTATTATTATTATTATTATATTATTTTAGACAGGCAGCTCGCGCTGGTAAGTCTAAATCATAGTTCACTAAGCACTAATATAATTCACTGCTTTAGATAGTTTGTCTAGTCTATTTTTAAACTGATTAACACTGTTGGAGTTCACAACTTGGGAGGGTAATTTGTTCCAAGTATTAACAATTCGGTTCGCAATAAAGTTTTTGCCGATATTTGTATTATGTCTTGTTGTTGTTAGTTTATAATTGTGCCCTCTTGTGCGCGTGTTTAGATGTCGAGTGAACAAGTCGGTCAGTTCTGGACAGTCGTAATAGCCGTTTAGAATTTTAAAAGTCTCAATCATGTCCCCACGTTGGCATTTAAGTATGTGTTTATCTATATAAGTATGTATATCGTCGTCTAGTACCCATAGTACAAGCCTTGATGCTTAGTTTGGGACTAGGTCGATTTTTGTAAGATTGTCCCCCAATATTTATTTAGTATTTTTTATTTTTTAATCCTTGATTTCTCTTATCACTACCGACTCCCTGTAAATGCAGAGCTCTAAAGCACTAACGCCAAACACATCACCACAGTTACAAATGGGTTATTGTTGGTGCAGTCATACCTCTAGAACAAATTTCTTTGCTATTTCGCTAAAGAACGTGTAGGTCTGTTAGTGTTGTGCCCTGTAGATAGAATACGGCTACGGTATCCTCTGCCTGTCGTAGAAGGCGACTAAAAGAGGGTCCTTGGGGTCGAAGACGGTCACAGTTGGGGGCTGTGATCGCCTATAAAAGCAGATGGTTGGACCCACAGACTCTAGGGCGGCACTGGTGCGTTCCGAAGGAGATCCCAGTGCCGCCCGAAATGAGTTGAGGAGGACGATCGGGGGGTTTTTAGTCGGTGCAAGTCCGACATAACCACCGCACTGTCCCCGTGGTGCGGCAGTATCCATAAAGGATTTTCCCCATGGAAAAACAAGGTCTGTTAGTGTTAATGCAATGTATCCACTTGCACATCCAATACCTCACACACAACACCCCCTTCGCATGCTACATCCGACAATACAACGGCCTCAAAAAAGTTTCGCGGAAGCGTTCTGCGGCTCTACCCATAAAATTTCGTCAGATAGCTTTCCATTGTCATACATTGCTTGCTATGCAAATGAATGTACAAATATGGTAATGAAAATACCTCTTTATAATCAAAGCGCTTGAGAGACGACAGTGATGGGGAGATTTGAATTTTGAATGAAATGTGGCGTTATTATATTTTTCTTAATAAATCCTTACTTTTCAATATGACAGCCGCACATACAGTTAGTAGCACAACTGAACCAATGTCCACTACTTTGATAAGTATCGTCAATTAAAACAAAAAGGGTTAAGAATAATGTTTCCATTGAAACATTATTCGTTAGCATGCATTGTAGGGATAATCTGCCGTTATGTAATTTTAGATCAAGATATTGCATTTTGTCTCAAGGGTGACATTAGCATTGAATCAAATTTGCACCGACCATTTTCTATGGAAGTTTGTCTGATCTATCGGCTGTATCTTAGGAAATTGCCAATAAATTAACATTAATTCAGTCAGCTGTGTTCAGCAAGAATCAATAACAAAACTGTAACACCTTTGAGCAACGACATAAGAGGAGAAAAAAAAAGTTTAGTCCTCAAGAAACGTGTCAATTATATGTTTTTGTTTAACGAAAAATTTTTTTTTTTGTATGACGACCCCAAATTATTTAATTGTCTATAACAGTTAATTCTAGCTTCCTTAAAATGAGCACGCAACTGCTTGAATCAGACACGTACTTTTGTAGTTATTGTAGGGTTAGACTCAGTTGAATAAGGTGTCCACCATTCAGTTTCCATACTTATTTACATTGACTCACTTTCGCACCGAACTCTTTGTAGACAATAATTACCTCCTAAAATATATCTCATCAACATACTTTCCGAATCAATTTTAAGAGACTGAAATTGCCTATTTTAGGTGGTTTCAGTTTTTTGGGTTGTCTTAAAAAAAAAAACAAATTATTAGGAAAATAAATTAGGTTAAAATTTCCAGTTTTTAGGTTTCAGTAGGTAAATAACTATAAATCGTAAGTAATACATTTGTACAGCAGTTTTGTTGCTCATTTCTAGGAGTAATATTGTATATAAAACATTTATATTTTTATATAGTTTGACATCTATTAAATCGAATCCTACTAACATGCGAATATTGACTCACTTATGCTACTAACTGTAGGTCGATTTTGGGAATTTAGCTGGCCAACATTATTTTTCATTGTATTTGTGTGTCTATTTATGTAATTTAACGATTTAGTTATTGTGCTTTATATATGAATACAATTTACTAGCTAAAATTGAAAATAATAATCAATATAAGAGGAAATAGTGCTTTATTTACAAAAATCACACAAAATCATATTTAAAATAGCTCTAATAAATTATTATTTTTATACATAGCAAAACATAACCTAACAAACAATAAAATAACAAAGAAATTAGTCTAATAATAATATAAAGTGATTTTACACTGATAAGGAGGTCATATTTCAAAAATCTCTAAACCAGTCAACCGCAACGTTCTGCAACCAAAATATATGACAACAGCTAGCTAAAGGTCTAGAGTTTGTAAGACTATAAGAAATATGGCATGATTCGGCAGGATTACATAACTAAATAGCATTCAAACAAAAAAAAACAAGTATAAAATTATAGACTCTAACATAATTTTATAAAATGCTACAAATACTATAACATAAAATGAATATACTTAAATTATACGATAATACAATGTCACATACCTGAATTATTTGAATCCATCACAATCGTTGAAATATAATAAACAGAAAACACACAGATTGAATTTCTTTTACTCCTTCAACTGAGAGCGCTGAGAACAAAAACGAGCAACTAGTGCGACGGTCAAGTTTCAACTAGTTGTATTTGCACGTGGTCAATTTAATATTGGTGGTGGGGGTAAATTCTTATCACTGGGGTATCCATCTGCTAATTAAGATAAGATTTAATTGTGACTTTGTAAATTTGACTTATGGCCAGCTAAATCTTGCCAATCGATCTATGTGAGCCGCCTTCTAGCCTGTCTTGTTCATGAACCGATTTCTACATGTCTTTGGGCTGTATAAACCCGAAATTCATCTTTGTATCATTTTTGAGGTTAAGTTTACTGGTTAACTAACTGTTTTGTAAATTGCAGCTCCCTAGTGATAAAAATTACTGCCGTGTTAGGGAAATTCCTGACATCTGGCAACCCTCCGCGGCCAGTCCTGGGCCACGCCATCGATCGCTAGGTCCCTACTAGCCCTCACTTGTTTGTTCTTATACTTGCTTGTTGTGACGCCAAGTTACTTTGAAAATATGTGAGAACCTTAACCCTTTTAAAGCGAAAGTCGCGAATTGTTTGTTAACCGATTGGGTTACCATTAGCATCATCAAATCATCATCATGATTTTCCGTTTGTATAGTGGTCGGCGGTGAAGAAGTCAATCCTGACACCTGTCATATCCATAAAGTTTACAACCTCAACGCGACTTTTAGGTTATAACCTGTATGGAAATGACAGGTGTCAGCATTGACTTCTTAACCGCCGACTACTATAGTGGGTATTTTAAGTATAAATCTGAGCAGGAAAACATTACTTGTATTAAAGGTACAGTCAGCATCATAAATATGTATACAATTTTGAACCTTCTTCCCCAGGCATAAGTTCCGAAATGTATACATATTTATGATGCTGACTGTACCTATAGTTTTTTATGTATTGGTTTAGCTGTTTATCGTAAGCCTGATTAGCGCCACGAATATATTTTAACTTAATTAATTTTAATTTAATCCGGCCCACACTATTACCACAGAAATAACACGTAGAGGAGATTGACTGACTAATGACGTCGGATTTTTTCAGTGAAATAAATACCTGATTGAATCATACGATCTCTCTCTTATGATTAGAGAGCGATCTGATGATGGGATGTAGAAAGAATTGATGGAACTACTCAAACATCTTTAGCATTTTGAGGTATTCCTAATGTAAGTCACAGTTGGCAATTAAAAACCATCATTTTCGGATAGGGCTAGGTCTATCGAAATTGATTTAGATATATCTTTAAATGACATAGGAGGCAAACGAGCAGACGAATCGCCTGATGGTAAGCGATTAGCGCCGCCCATGGACACTCGCAACACCAGAGGGGTTGTAAGTGCGTTGCCGACCTTTAAGATGGGAGTACGCTCTTTTCTAGAAGGTTTGAAGGTCGTATCGGTCCGGAAATACCGCAGGCGACAGTTCATTCTACAGTAGCTGTGACAGAGGGCTGTCGTGTTTTTTAAAAGAACTGTTTACAATGTGACACTCACAGTCAATACCTCGTAATAACACCTCGATGGCACCTGACGCCTCGCGGTGTTAGCGTAAATAAATATTCGGAAGGTTTTGCATATATTTACCTACTTTGAAACGAATTGCTATGTTGTGGGTAAAGAACTTTATATTCACAAAGACATCATTCAATTATTTATTCGCCAGGACCATACATTGTACCACCACATCAGCCCTAGGACGTCCACTGCTGGACATAGGCCTCCCCCAATTTCATGGAGGGTAAATGCCATAATCGCCACGCTTGGCATGCGGGTTGGCGATCGCAGTATCTCCACCGCACTCAAGGAATGCTGCTGCCCGTTCCCCGGTGGTCTTGGTCGTAGTTTAAGGACATACCCGGGTCCAATACCCGGGTACATTGTACAGTGTACACATATAACATGTCAGTGATACAAAGTAATCTTTACAACCTAAATAGTTCACCTTTTCACAAATGTAACAACTCTAAAGCTAGAAAAGACAGAGCGGGCGCAGGACGTAGGCGGTTTTGCATCTTTGATCTTTCTGAAACTGTAGACTATCGATTACTGTTTCATATGTCACACACGCCGCCTCTGCTGTACCTACCTACCGCGCGGTTTTTTAGTGTGACGTCCGGGGACCGCAAAACCGCCACGCGCTAAGTAGAATGTATGAAAATAGCCTGATTGCCCAGACATAATTGTGTTTGTATTGTGTAAGTACAAAATAAACTTCTATGCTCAGAGCGCGCGTTTATAGGTATGGTATATGAAAGTAATGATGAATGGTGATATTTAATAGTAATTATAGTATGTATGTATGTATGTATGCATGTGTAACACTTTATTGCACAAAAAAACAATAACAATCGAAACAAAATAACAAAATGTAAAAGTACAAAGGCGAACTTATCCCTATAAGGGATCTCTTCCAGCTAACCTTCGAGAAAATGAGAAAAATAAATGTAGTACACAAAGGCGACAAACTAATTTTGCACAAACACGGACATTTAAGAAAGCAATGTCAGATTATGAATACAAGTAAAACTAATAAGCTCGTTTACACTATAACATAACTATTCATGTGAATATATACTTAAATATATATATATATATATATACACATATATACGTTTTATACATAAATGCAGGATAAATAGCAAATAATAAATAAACATTAGTATTCAATATGTCCATGGTCAGGATTCCGGAAGCCACAACTTTTTTAGTCTGTCCTTAAGCGAATAGTATCACGAATTAAAATTAAAAAACCTCAATTATGTCTAAAACGGCGATTGCATTACCATTAGCATAGCGCAATAACTATAGATAATTATTTATCACACGGTTTCGACTCATTACATGCAAATAGGATGTTTAACACGCAATAACTTAAGTTAACGCGTCGAACGTGTAATTTTCATGTAACTAGCGACTTCATGCCCAATGCACATATAAATGCTCATTAATCACTGCCATTTATGTACCTAAGTCACAGTCTTAGTGATATTTAAGAGGCAAAGTTATGCATTAAACTTCAACTATTGTACTTATACGTTACACTCTCTTCTCTTTTCTATCTAAGGTCAGTGATCGATTTAGAGATTAAAAAATATAAACGAACAAAACAACTGTCAATAGGACATGAAATTTCTCTTTAAAACCTCTCGTCATTACCAGTAGCATAAATCATTCAACCGATTTTATTTGAACAACACCAATATGTAACTAAAAACGCTATTTAAGAGTCCGCAGTAAGCTTGGTTCTCCATACAAAACGTAGTTTCGCTCTTATTTTAAAACGCCATGCTAGAACAACATGAAACTTTGTACTTATACACAATGGGAACCGGCATATCTAGGTCGGAAATTAGTTTCTGTTGCTTGAAATTATAAGGGAGAAAAAATACAGCGATTATTAAGGTTTTCATACAAGACTTAAAAAACTCAAGAACTCGCTGTATTTTTTTTCTATTACAATTTCTAGCAACAGAAACTACTTCCGACCTAGATATGGCGGCTCCCATTGTGTATACAAAGTTTCATGTTATTTCAGCAAGGTATTTTAAAATGAAAAAGGAAATACGTTTGTATGGAGAATCGACTTCAGCCGCGCGTACTGGGGACTCTTAATTCGGAATGATTGTTTTTTTTATTATGAATTCTAATTTCTTCATCATATCAGCTGAAAGACGTCCACTGCTGGACATAGGCACACATAGGCCTCCCCCAAAGAGTGGCACAATGACCGATCCCAATTTATTTCGCTTACATTCTGAACTCTGTAATATTTCTTAAGTATTAGAATTATTTTAAATTACCCATTTCATAGATATTTTTTTTACGCTGGCAACCTACAGTCTACGAGAAATAAGACTGGTCTTTTGACAGCTGTCATCCCAGTACAATGCATGTAATTTTTGACGTAGGGCGACATTATTTGTACTGGGATGTCTTATTTCTTGTAGACTGTACTTGTTTAAGTTTTTGACCTCTAAATCTGTCACCCACCTTAGTGTGTTACTGTATAGTCAGCCAAAATATTGGTCGAAGTCTTTTGGACGTTAGCACACAAATAATAGAGTTGAAAATTAATATATCACTTTATTGGCTGCAGTGCAGTACGTAAGCCTTAATAACAATCTTCGGGTCTATACTTCTCTCTCGCTTACGCTAACGTTCTTTTGCAAGAAACAGCAGTTTTATCTGAACCCGGAATTCTCTTATCTTTCCTTTTGCTTACTTGACATCGCGCAGCGCAGCTCATGCATTGCATGCCTCTATAATTCAATAGTATGTTCATACACCCCGGGCCGAAAGTATGGAAACATGTTTTTTTATAGAAGGATTCCAATTGTTATTATTTTGTATTGGTAACCAATTAAGTTAATTTTGTACTAAAGCAGTAACGCTGCTAACGAAACATTCAAATTAAAGGGAAAAATTGAAAATTTTTAATGCTCCGAGCAGGATTCGAACCTGTCGCAGATTCGAATCCTGCTCGGAGCATTAAATTTTTCAATTTTTCCCTTTAATTTGAAACCAATTAAGTATTAAAAATACATCCAATCTATTAACATATCCCGATAGATTGTAAAAAACCAAATAGCAGATTGTGAACTAGACAGATTATAAATTTAATTGCCTTTTTACGAAATGTTGTACCGGCAATTTTCGTAAGCAGAACTGGGGGTATATGATTTAAAAATGTTCTTTTATCATTTTTATTGTTTTGTTTTGAATTGTCAAATGAGTAGTTTAATAGGCCATAGCAAAAAAGCTATTTTACCAAACATGTGAATAATTTCAAGTAATTTGCATCATAGTCGTCTAACATACTCGTAATACAGTTAATAAAATACTTTTTGTATGAGAACCACAGGTTTGTATCATCATACGTATAAGCATGTTTCCAAACTTTAGGCCTGGGGTGTACATACGAAAAACACCAAATAAAACTTTCGATGGATTCGTATACTGTTACAGAGCCTACATAAAATTTCAGTAACCATATCTTTTGGTAATTTTATAAGAGCCGTATCCTTTTTAGAGCATTATTTGTAGACATAAAACTTCACAGAATATTTCACTATTATCGAACGAGCTCGAGTCAAGTAACCAGCTGTAAAATGATGCTTCATCGCAAAATTTAGTGTTCCAACCAACCCTGTACTTTGTTCGTTCTCGTCTGAAGCATATGCATTGCACTCATCGTGAAAAATGTGCTTTGTGTTTTTTTTTGCAGGGCGTTAGGCGACGGGTTTTTATTATAAGGCAATCCATTATTTCATCGGAATCTGATCTCGTTTTTGTAAAAAACTATGTACTTATACGTATTTATAAAAATGACGCTAGTTTTGGGCGTGTAATATAGGTCAAATTTTTCCCGTTAGAGAGAATAAAGAATGTAGACGGATTGAACCTAAAATATTTGAGACCGACATGGTAGAGAGCTGAAGAGATTGAGTAAATTATTATCTATAAATACCAGTAACACGGCAGAGCAGGTGAATAATGATGCAACTACAAATAAACACGACAAGAAACGATGCACTTTCAAGTTGTACAACACGTCGTTTAAACATTATATACATTGTGCAGGTCATGTGTTAAATTTGACATGCAATATTTGATTTCAACAACATTCATTATACGTTATAATAAATACTAGATTCCATTGTTTTGAAATAATTTGCATTTTTGCTAAAAAACATCATTCGGTCAACGGTAAGTCACCGAATTTAGGAACAGAATCTAATCATTAAACATTTTGTCTTATCTGTGAGCTCGTCGCGAGTGTAACTCGTGTGAACTAAATATGTGATAGATGTAAGGTCCGTCTGTCAAGTGATGAGATTGGTAGTTCCAAGGTTGATACCTAAGGGTATACGGAGAATGACATTAAATAGGCGAAGAACTTTTTTTAAGTCTGAGTTTTATCTACAATTTCGAATTACGCATAGTTGTGGTGAATCTTGCGACCAAGGTGCCTGGATCCCATTCAACTTATTTCAGTTTTTAAATGATATAGAATATTCAAAATCTTTCCTCAAACGACGGAGTTGGGGTCACAAGTTCGCAACGTAATACGATGATGACAATACTGTCGAATCTTGATTTTTCACGTTTTGGAGTTAGCGGAAAAAAATACAAGCAAATCGAGAACCTTTTTAGGAGTCGCTTAAAAGTAGTTACAAGTTGGATGTCGAAAGGAGCCTCGTGTATAGGGTCTTGTCCTTGAAAACGACAAAGGCATGGACCTGGCGGACCCTCGTCATGTTAATTTCTTGAAGGCCTGACCGCGGCGTCGTGACAGCCCCTTTAAACCTCAATTATACATGGAAACTATAATTATGTCTGCGTTTACAGTCACTTGTCTAGGGAACTAAGTGCTTAAAACGTTTGGAGCTTGTCAGGTTTTTATAAACGTTTTATATCGTTCGAGGACTCCGGAGATAACCATAATGGACTGGTCTAGCCATGGTACTTTGTACTTTTATCAGGGAGCACGGTAGGTACGTCACATATTCAATTTTATGATTATGACATGCATTAGATCTATGAAACCCATAATTTTTAAGCCAAGGTGTAGGATTAGGTAGAGTCAGGTGTTAAGAGGCATGGCTTTTCCTGGGATCTGATAGGTAACTTTTTTTTACAGCAAAAGCGTTATGAACTTATGAGCTTGCTCCGGGCAGTCTTGACCCCCAATTTGACTTGAAATGTTTTTGGTGGGTTCACGCTTGGGATACCGTATAAGTCTGACCTGCGGATGTTTTTTTTTTTTAAATTAAAAATGCGATTGCTCTTGGCCAGCATCTAGCGAGGGGGCAAAGATGAGGCCGACGATGAAGCGAGCTCACCCAGAAGATGCCTATTCACTCGTGCCTTAAAAAGGTCCAGGTTATATGAACTCGGAAATACAGACGCTGGCAGAGAATTCCAAACCTTAGAAGTGCGCATTATGATTGTTTCAAAGTGATGTCATCATGCGAATCCTCATATACTTTTAAAGGGTAACGAACTTTTGACCCATGTAGTAGCAAGCGTTCTTAGGCTCCGGTATCAGGTGTACAGTCACCAGAATCAATATTTGCCACAACAAGGCGCTTCTTTGCCACAATCGAGTAACTGAACACCAGTATCTTGCCCTTACAATGACTAATCATAATCACACGGCTAGACGGCCTATGCAAATTTCAGCCTAGAAACGCGAATAAATTGAGTTATTATTACTTGACTGATTGAATCACTTTCGCTCGGCGATTACCCAACCTCGACGCTACGTGACTTACAGCATCCTTTTCTCAAGCCTTTTGAAGAACTTCGCGATATTTCGGGCGGTTGTAAGGTTCCGTACTGGAAGGGTTCGTAAGAGTAATAAATCTACAGGCGAGGCGAGAAGTGCCCCTCCCCCTCCTGTGCCGGAAAGTGGACATGGGTGCATTAAATGCCTATTTATTTCCTGGTGGAAATACTACGGGAATTACGAACTTTTGGGAGCTGGACGCTTTATTTCGCCTATTCTTGTTTATGACCCATGACCTTTTAGTGACCCTGCCTACGAAGCTGGAGGTCCTGGGTTCGAATCCCGCTCAGGGCATTTATTTGTGTGATAAACACGAATAATGATAAGTATTGTCGCCTATATTCCTAGTACCCTAGTACGCATAGTACATGCTTTGCTTAGTTCGGGACTAGGACGATTTGTGTACGATTGTCCAAAAATATATAAAAATTGAACATCATCATCTGCCTATATATGTCCCAGTACTGAGCACAGGATCCGTCTCATTGATAATTGGCAACTTGAATTTGAGTGTTAAGAATCTCAGGGTTAAGCTATACTATTGTGCTTTTAACATCGGTTGGGCACGGTGACATGACACCTGTCATTCAAGTGTCATCCTAGTATACATGGTGTAATCGTTAAATGTAACCAGGCGATTATTCCGTAAATGTTACAGATATCAAAAAAACTGATATCAAAAGTACGTTACCCAATTAATGAAACCGCATCAACAACTGATTTAAAATAAAACTAGAAATATCCAAAATATTAGGGTTAAACAATCCCATACATTTAGTAAGTAGTTTTATAAGTGTGTCCAACGCATATGACGTCCCTGGGGTTGCAGGCGTCCATATGCTGCGGTGACCGCTTACCATCACGCGTGCCGTGCGCTTGTTTGCGACCGACGTGGAATAAAAAAAGTTTTATAGCAGTATTTAGATTAGCAAGGATTTTCGCCAGTGTTATGTCATATGTGTTAGCCTTGGCGCATAGAGCAACGCTGGCCCCGCAGTGCACTGCCGAATGTTTATCAGCAAGTACACACGCAAGAGAGAGCGGGGCGGGGAGGGGTTTCAGCAGAAATCGACTTTCCCGAGCCACGCGCCACGCGCCCCACCACGCAAAAACATGTACACTATTCTGCACCTTATGAGCGTTGTAATAAGAAGCAGGTTAGGGGAATTGCCGGAGGGTCCGGTGCGTTCGGTGGCTACATTCAGGTGCGAAAATGTTTGCGCGTTTGAATATATCTTGATATGAAAACTACTAGAGTCGGTGGCTTGGTTCTGGACGTCTTGTAGTGAATATACTATAAATGGTGTATCTATGCCATCATTCTTTGGTCTGAAGCAGAAATAGGATTTTGCGTCGTTATCTCTACAGCTGACTGTACCATACAGTTAGTTATTCTCGAGTTCGATTAATAGGAAATGTACATTGTTAACTATAAATAGGTTTAGGTCGTTTTATAAACAATGCGGTATTAATTTGGTCAGCTTTAAAAATGTTATCATTTTAGTACTTCTTCCCATTAAGGCAATAATGCTGCAGCAATTTGAATGTGTCGAACAATTAAAATTACCAATTACTTTTGACGACGACGGTACCTAATTGCTCCAAACAAAAAAGAACTTTGACTCCCTTGATATATGGTTCAAAATGAAATGCCTTAATTCGTCACAAGGGCACCATAATTATCGCGGCTCTGCATTGTCAACGGTATACTCAAGTAACCATTTTAGGCCTTATCTCAATGTGTTAAGAACCACAAATTCACATAATAACAACTTTAGAATTACTTCGACTGTGAGTTTTTTTACAATTCTTAGAACCCAGAACAAGCGATGTCACACTTACTTACCAGTTATTCCCATTATATAGAAAAGCGAAATCTATTCCTGAAACGATTACTCATCGTCGTGTTATATCGAATCACAAACATTTATTAAAAAAAAATCGACGACGAGCAAGAAATAAACAATGCAATCCATCCGATAAGAATCCTCTAAAAAAAGTAAAAGTACCCGTCAAGTGAATAAGGCGAGTGTCTCTCCGCTGCACATTAATAGAATTAATTGAAGCGCTGAGCGTGAATGGCGGCGTTGGAGTCATTCAAGCCGGGTTATTACTATTACATGGTACATTACGATCAGCTGATACTCTTACCGTGGTTACATCAACCTGTTTACTTGTAAACGTGCATGTGAAGTAGGACATGGTGGAATGTGACCCTACTTCTATTCTAAGCAGCCTCTCTGGCGATGTACCTCATGTACCCCCACCTTATAGAAGATCGCAGCATTAATTTCACCACTTGCTCGCCAGAGCTCTCGAGGATGCGTTATTATCTTATTATATTAATGCTACAGAAATAATCAGAAGAAAATCGAATCATTGTGATTTTTCTGGAGTCCCTGCAATCCATAGGCTACGATGTCTTGTTAGACACCGCTCGTGTATAAAAACGTATAAACGTGCACCTGTTTCTACGAGAGGATTTATTATTAACGCTGCAGCGCTCCGCTCCCACGCTACACAAAAAGCGGAGCCCGCTTCTGATTTTGAGCGCCGAGCGACGGTAACCGAAAACCTGCAGTTTAGAGCCTTTGAAACTCGATAAGCAGGCATTAAGCATGCGTTAGTGTGTGTTATGTAAGAACGTACACCCTCGCGTTGGAGTGCTATGTCATAAGGCTAATTATAAAGGCAAGGCGCGGGCGCCCTTAATGGTGCTTGTCATGTTTTGGGTTTCGGAACGTCGAGTGCTCAACCCAACTTGGAACAATGGATACGCTTTCTGGATGCACTGAGAGAAAGAAACCTACATGGATCTCGTAGTTCAACGAATGATGCGCCTGGAGATATGCGTCGAATCTTCGTGATTGTGTCTCCTATATCATTCTTACATACTTTTGGGCAATGCTACTGTTTTCTTTCAACCGTTACAATTTGCCTTAGTCAATTTATAATGGGTCGCATGTCTGGAAAACTGCTTGATTTTGTCTTGACGTAACTGTCATATTGACTAAATATGTAATTAGCCACTCGATGTGACATAGGTACACAACACATCATGATAAGGTCTTGACCTGTCATACCGATCCCGGAAAACTCGCTTACTTTACAAAGGTATATGTTGATAAATGCTTTAGAAGCGAGCGAGACACTCCGTTTGTACTGTCTGGTTGGTTGCCTCCATTGAAAGCAAGAATTATCACATGTTTAACTTCATTATCGTTCATCAATATTCCATTCATTCATACAATGTCGAGCGTAACGTAGTAGAATTGCCCATTTGTCTTGTTATGCGAGACGCGCGCTGCAGATGTAAATAATAGGTGTCAGATTTAATAAGAGCAGGTAGTCATGTTGTGACCGCCTCTTATCAATATGTCTGTTGAATTTATGACGCGCCGAATATTTGTTTGTTTATATTAAAGGCTATTCACCCGTGGCTCGTGTTTTATTTTGATCCTATTGATATTCCATATGTGTACGCTTTAATGGCTCCAGCTATATTTAGGCCCCAATGTATGTCTTTCGGTCGGTGATTTAACGATTTAGAATCCGGGCCGGCCGTAAGCGAAAGTATGTCATCGATAGCGGCCTAGCGACCGTCCATTACCTAACCGGCTAACCGGTGTGTGTGTTGCAGGGAGGAGGGCTCGGAGAAGGCGAAGGGGTCCGAGGGGCAGGACGACGGCTACGAGACGAGCAACAGCGGCGAGGCGCGCCGCAAGCCCTCGAGCGCCGAGGGCTCGCCGGCGCCGCCCGCCCCGCCCGCGCCCGCGCCGCCCCACGACCCCTCCCCCGCGCCGCCCACCCCGCACAACCCCTCGCCCGAGCACGAGCTCGAGCCCGAGCCGGAACACGAGCCTGAGCCCTACGAGCTGATGCAGCGCCACTACCCCGCCTACCGGCACTTCGAGCAGCCACAACCGGATTATCCTTTCCCGTTCCCCAAATACTCGGACCCGTACGGGTTCAAGCGCGAACCTGATGCGCCCTACGACATGTCGCACCACGCGCCCCACCACTACCAGCCCCATCCTCACCAACATCCTCATCAGCAGCACAAACGCGACGAGGACATGTACAACGGAGTGAAACGAGAATGCGATGACCCGTATTCGTTCGTGGAGGAGGACGCGATGTGCGCCATGCTCGGTGCCCCGACGCACCACTCGCTGGAGCCCCACGGGCATCAGCAGCATCCACTGCACCAGCAGCACCCGCACGCGATGCACGCGCCGCATCACGCGCAGCATCACATGCAGATGCATCCACAGATGATGCTCAACCAGCCCAAAAAACGAGGGCGGAAGAAGAAGATTAAAGACGAAAATGGGTAAGTACTCTTAGCTTATCCACCGACTTATGTACAATTCGCACCAAACGGCCAGTTTTCATATTTCAATGGATTAGCGATGTTTTCGATCAGCCAGTGCCGTTTGGATACGAAGTCTAGCTTCTGTATGGAAGGTTCGAATTCCTTTGATTCTGGCGGAGTGCACGCCGGCTCTGTTCTCCGTTTGGTGTGAATCGTACATAACACAGTTTGCTGATGCTGACTATTCTTAAACTTTGCAAATCAGTGTTTGATGTACATTATTCGATATTGATAATTTAAAAAAGTCGCTCGATACCAGCGTCACGTGTCAACACGTGAATTAAGGTATCTGTTCTGTTCCATTCTATAATCTATACTACGCGCAAAGTTGCCTTGCCAGCCTTCTGTTGCGGGTGGTACCTCACCGAGTTTGCGTCATCCCGATTCGAATATTCGAGAACTTTCCCTCGCGTAATATCCACGGCCTAATATAGTCGACTGTGCGTAGTGGCATCTTAACTCCACGTAATTGTAATTATTAGTCCTAGGTTATTATTGTGTGTATAGGTTAATATAGCTTGATTACGATGACATCTGTCATTTAGCTGTCATCGCGCCCCTGGGGTGTCATTGACTTAAAACGACTAATATGACAGCTCCGTCATCAACCTTACCCAAGCTATGCTAAACGCACAATAGATCGTTTATAACTCACGAGGAACCGCCTCAACTCCTTCTGATTATACTACTTGTCTGTGTTTTTTCATAGCGCACTTGTGCTTATTTATAGTGGACGTATAGGAGTGGTGGCGCAACTTAGTTAAGTAAACAAACTATAGACAAGGAGAGTTTCTTGGACGATTGCGAGATGAATGTAACATTCTCAGCGTGGTATTCCTTGCAGTCTTTGGTCGCTCGTCCGAAGGGCAGTATCAAAACGCTCACGTTTTCACCTATGCCATCTTTGAAGATCAGTCTATGCCGCGCAACGTGACGCACTGTGAGGCTTTACGTATAGACACTTTGTAATAATAATTGCATCAATATTCCGTGGTTCTGTCGGTTCGTTTGTGTTAGGTTCAGAAAGCGGAAGGATTATGGGCGGTCGTTATCTATCGGCGGCCTCGCTGCGTCACGTTCGCACTTGACGTGGCTGTCGTCTCAACAGCGCTTTAGACCGTCTTCCAATAGTAGAAAGGCTCATATTTCTATGCTAAGTTAAAACCGATTGGTCGTTTTTCCCTAAACTCCGCTCACTTCTGGTTTTCCTCGTCGCATCCTCGGTATCTGTTGTTGCTCGTCACAATACAAGTATATGTACCTTCATGTTATATAGCGGGAATGTTGTAGCCTACATAAGTAAGAACTGTTCTACCTAAGTGAACGTTCTTATCTAGGTACCTTGGTTACCTTACGTATTTCCGAATTACTGATTCTCCGAAAGCATCTTGGCCAAATTTTTATTTACTCTTATGTGTTTTAGCCTTTTTGCTTGCAAACAAAAACTCTTTACAAGGTTCATCTTATCACAGGAATGAGTTGTGAAGAGTACCTCTTCCAAGGTGCTCCCAATTTCACGATACGATGCTCTGATGTCCGCGTTGAGTACCTTACCTGTGATTACCAGAACAAACGTCAACCTTTAAGTTAAAGGCCTTTATATCGATGGCACTTCATGTAGTTAGTTAGTTTTTTTTATTTATATTTATTAGTCCATTTTTGCACTGCCTTACTGGAACAAACGTTATGACTGAAACTGAATGAGTATGCTGATATCAGCCAAGCTGACGCAATAGCTGGATTACAAGTAAATGAAGATGCCACGATACTTTGCACATATGTATAAATGCTGTGAATGAATGCTATCAATCTCCTCTACAGATATTAACTTCAATAGAATTGACCTACCATAAAGCACGGACTCACCTCGACACGGTAAAGTTTATTGCCCGCAAAAGTTGCCTATCAGAGGTGTATACTGTCTAATTTGCTGTGGACACATTTCTCTATGAATGAAATGACAAAATACGGCCGATGCATATACTGTGCGTTGGGGTTGTGTTGTACATAAACGCGCACAATACAGGAAAATGGAACCCCGTTCAGCTGCACCCGGGTTTCGTCGCATTGTTACCATGACTGAAACAGGATAACGAAATGCTACGAGTATATATATATACTAGATGAAAGCCCGGCTTCGCTCGGGTGAAATAAATAAGAAAGAAATAAACAAAACATTTATTCGTGACAGTTATGCAAACGACGAAAGAAATAGTGTACAAAAATGAATAAAATAAAAACATTACAACAACGGATTATGATGAAACTTCGAATCGTATAGAAATATAGTCTGTAGTCTGGATTGGGAATAAAAGTATGGAATGGAATTATATGGAATTGGGAGTAAAAGATTACGCAAACGACGTCACGGGCAAAATCTTTGCAAGTTAAACCTAAGCATTTTTATTATTATAAGTGTAGTATTTAAAGGCACATAAAAAATTTGACACCGTAATCAGTACTGATTTGTATAGCTAAAATACTAATGGTTCATTAAAATTCAATTCAGATGTGCATTGTAAAATATTGATGTGCCAGTCAGTATTTTTGGTGCGAAGTCAGAGCTGCTAACGCGAAAAACAAATGAAGTTCGTGTATCTCCCTCTCTGTCGCACTTGCAAATTCGAGCGACACAGAGGGAAATACACGATGTTCGTTCGTTTTCGTTTCGCGATAGCAGCTCTCTATTCTTCGCCAAATTCTATATAGTGGGGCCCTTTACACTCAATATTATCGCGATTTTTAAAATTGTATGGGGTCTGTTAAACGCTTAATACTATCACAATACTGGTGTGTCAATAGTATCGTGGTTTTCAAAATCGTATGGATTTTTCTTCAATATTCATTGCACGTGATACGGATCGTGATATGAGTATATCGCGTGATAATAATAACCATGTAACAGGCCCCTATGGATGTTGCTTCAATATTCAGTGTTTCACGTGATAATAATAACAGTTGGTAATATTTTCTCCAATTAATGGAAGCTATTTAACAACTTGTTCCGTTTTGCCAAAGGTATTTGACATTCCGATACGCGCACCATCCAGGAATAGGAGCCGTCAGACCAGAGGGCCTACCACGATCTGAAAACGAAGTATTTCCCTCTCCGCGCTCGAATATGCAAGTGCGACAGAGAGGCATATATATTTAGTTTTCGGTTGGTAGCACCTTAGTCCGAGCGTGGCGGACGGTCGAAGAAAGTCAAAGAACATTCCGTGTGTTGTCTGTCAAGCATATAATGTTTTAGCTTCCCATCGACCTATGAACTTGAAATTAAGTGATAATGTTTATTATGAAGTATATTTTACCAAAAATATCAATATATTGATAAATCACATTTGTTTTTTAGTTGTACGGAACCCTCAGTGTGCGACTCCGACGCACTTGGCTGGTTTTTATTACATTTTGAATTTTATTTCTCTTATAGTAAAATACCCTATTCGTTTTAAAGTTGACGCCTGAGGGCCTACCGCGAACCAAAAACGAACTATCTTCCTCTCTGTCGTTCGAATATACATGTGCGAGAGAGGCAGATACTTCGTTTTCGATTCGCAGTAGCGCCTCTAACGTCCGAGCGCGGCGAACGGCATGAGCTGAGGGTCTACTCCGAAATTCAAAACCCTAACTTCGTATGGTGCCGTCCCTTTCACTCTCCTGTCATAGATTATATGAGTGAAAGGGACGGCACCATACGAAGTTCGGTTTTGGAATTTCGGAGTAGTCCCCCAGTACGACTAAGTTATAAGATAGAGCGAGATAGGGATAGAATTTAGCTAGACGTTTAAAAGCCATAAGTCACCTAGTAGTTTGTCACAAACAAAATAGAGACGCAGCTTTAAGATGGCGGACAGACTCAGCAAACATTCAAGTGGTGTCCTTTACACGATTAATATTATCACAATACTGGGGTGTCAATATTATCGCAGTTTTCAAATTTGTATGGATTCTGCTTTAATATTCACGTGATACTTATCGTGATATGAATCCATGTAACAGGCCCCATACATTCGCTTTGAAGGCGGTTGTTGTGACAATCAGTCTAGCTAGCACGATAGATTATACTGTTACGTTTTATGAGACGTTTTAATACATTTCGCCCATATTACGTGACGGTATAAGTTATCGTGCTAGCTAGGCTGATAGGTGTATAGAACGCTTGAAAACTACAAAAACAAAACGCTGCAGACGCGGCTAGCCGAATCCACACAATGGGCGATGATGGCCCATCACCCAGAACGCAGCCCAGCAACCTGGCCAACATACCGGACGCAAAAATAGTTCACGATTTTCGAACGTAGCCGACACTGTCAACAAACAAATTTAATATAGCAATATAGTCTGTGGGCAATATGGCCGACGTTTTGACATCAAATTAACACTTTTAAATGCAAAATACGCGACAATCCGAATTTTGCGGATACATATGTTCAACTCAAAAATCGTTATTTTTATACGTTCTTCAATTTGAGACAGGTCTCATTCGGGTCTACCGTACCCCTGCACGAAATTATTAATATAGATATGTAGGGACGACATGGTTTGAATCGTGATATTGTATTATTTTTATTAGGTAATTAGGTAATATACCCGAAACAAATTTTCCGTGCAGACAATAAATGAGTGATTACCATGATTTAAATTACAGTTTGTGGGTAATTCCACTCGAATATGGGTATTTAATTTGTTATCTGTGGTGGTAACGATTCAGTGCCAGGAATCCGCTAATAGGTGGGTGTTCAGCTTGTAAACGCTTTCCTCTACAAAACACATCAAGTAACGCTAAGCGAAATCGTTGGCACTGAATGTGAACAAATTTGATCTTTTCCGAATTAATAGACCGAAGATGGGTGTCGCAAATATCTAAAGACCCAGAGGCAGATAAAGACTGTGACTGAAATGGAAGCAAAATACCTGGATAGGGCACCCCTTTTTAAGAGTCAAATGTATGAAAACACAGCTTACGACGTATTTTGTTGATATTCTCCCTGAGACAGGACAAACGCTGGGAGGTAGTGATTATGGGAGAAAAATGTAATAAATCTATACATTTTTGCAGGAGTTTTTCGTCCCAAAAGTTAGTCTAGTACGTGAGATGTCAGCTTCACCCCAGTTCCGATTCGCGGCTCGATATTTGTGTATTTATAGACAATAACACCGCCACAGGTGGGCCCGAATGGGCTGGCGACGGGTTTAATTCGTTTTGCAATATTAACACTCGGCGTAATCCGTGTAAACAATACGGCGGGCGGCCGAGATCATTCAATTTGTATCGATTTGATTTATAACTTGTTTCCGAACGTAAATGTCATGTTTGGGTTCATTTGCGTGCGGCGCCCGCGTTCAATCATTGACGATGTACGAGGGCTGTTTGATAAGTCGTTTTAAAAAGTAAGAAATATATATATTTTTAAACAATTTACATTTATTTCTAAACATAGTCTTCATTAAGGGTCAAACACTTGTTCCAGCGAGATTCCAATTTTTTTATCCCCTCCAAAAAATACGTTTTGTCGAGGTCCTCAAAATAGCCGTTTACAGCCTTTGTCAAAAATTTTTGCCCTCCAAGCAATCTTTTCAGATTTGGGAATAGGTAATAATCGCACGGAGCTAGGTCCGGCGAATACGGAGCATGCGGAACCAGCTCGAAGCCCAACTCGTGGATTTTGGCCATTGCAATAGCTGACGTGTGCACTGGAGCATTGTCTTGATGAAAGAGGACTTTCTTAGGGGACCATTTTGGTCGTTTTTCCAACAATTCGGCATAAAAACGGTCCAATAACTCTGCGTAATAACGACCAGTGATAGTCTTTCCCTTTTCCAAGTAATCAATCATAATGATTCCTTCACTATCCCAGAAGACTGTCGCCATCACCTTCCCAGCCGACAAAACAGTCCTGGCTTTCTTAGGGTCACGTTCACCAGTCGCCATCCATTGTTTTGATTCAGGTGTATAATGATAGACCCAAGTTTCGTCCACAGTGACAAATCGACTCATAAAATTCCGAGGATTAATAATAATAATAAATAATAAATAGCCCATTTATTCCATAACCAAAGTGAAAAAATACATAACTTAAAATTTAATTACAGATTTATTTGATAGTATTTTTATTATTTTCTTTATTTATTTCTTTCTCTTAAGCTAGGCTTTTTACAATAACTTTATAAAAGTAAAATATATAAACATACATACAAAATATAAAAGCATTATAAAAAACCTAACCTATGGTGCCACCGGCAGCGAGGCAGGGCCTAAGCTACCGGTGGTTAGGGCGACAGAGAGAGGAACCTCCAGACTATCCGCGCCGTGTCCAGGAGTACCGCCTTCTGTATTTGACCCTTGACCCAGGCATCTAACGAGAGTCTCTTGAGATGTTGATCGAGACTCTTCGCTATTAGACCGTTCACAGAGACGACTATCGGGACAATAATCGTTGAATCAACATCCCACATGGCGGTTACCTCATGGGCCAAGTCCAGGTACTTGCTGACTTTGTCCTTCTCAGCTTTCTATTATTATTATTATATAATAAGGATAGTGTTGCGTAATACGAGTAAATATCTAGCTGAAACCAATCAGCATGAACCCAACATCACCTTAATTAAAATAAATGATACTTATTCTGCAAGAGCATTTAGCCTGCAGTCGACCACTTTACGAGGCAACATCTACTTTATTCTTATGTAGAATATAGTAGGATAGGCTTGTCCGAAACAGCTGGAATCTAGTTGTAATAAACATAAGATGCATCTAACACTTTCTGTCTAATACTTACTACCTAGTTGGTTACAAAGTTCTGTTACTCGATTTGCAAACTCTTTTCTTGCGTTAAAACAAATGCTACCGAAAAAATAAAAAATTGTCAGTAATAATTTTATAGCACACACAACACTTATCTCGTCATATTTATAATGGATTGGGGTCTAAAAGAAAATCGTGTCGCTGTAATTGCGTTGCACAAATGCGGGCATCCGCCAAACGTGATTTTGAAGTTGCTTCAAAATCTGAAAATCAACAAACAATTCGTTTATCGTACCATTAATAGGTACAATAGTACCCTGAGCTTTGATGACCGCAAGAGGTCTGGAAGACCACGCACCGTTCGGACCCCAGCTCTAATAAAGGCAGTGAAGGCGAGAATCGCAAGAAACCCCGTTCGGAAGCAAAAGTTGTTGGCAATTCAGATGTCTGTGAAGAGAAGCTCCCTTAAAAAAGTTATCAATCAAGACCTTAGACTACACGCTTATCGTAGACGGAAAGGTCATTTGCTTAATGGACGATTGAAGACTATGAGGCTGAATAGAAGTCGCGTGCTACTGAAGCGGTACGCACAAAATGGCCACCGAAATATATTATTTACAGACGAAAAAATTTTTACCATTGAAGAATGTTGTAACCGCCAGAATGACAGAGTGTATGCAAAAAACAGTCAAGAAGCGAGTGTAGCTGTTCCGAGAGTGCAACGAGGCCATCATCCCTCTTATGTCATGATTTGGTTAGGTGTGTCATACTCAGGGTTAACACAGGTCCATTTCTGTGAAAAAGGTGTCAAAACTGGGGCTAAAGTTTACCAGGAAACCGTTCTGGAACCAATAGTGAAGCCTTTAAGCCACTCTCTATTTCAAAACCAGCCCTTGGTCTTTCAACAAGACTCAGACCCTGCACATAAGGCAAAAACAACTCAAGCCTGGTTTCGAAGCAACAAAATTGACTTCATTGCCCACGAAGACTGGCCCTCCTCCAGCCCGGACCTCAACCCCCTGGATTATGCTATATGGCAGGTTATTGAGGAGAAAGCCTGTGCTAAACCCCACACAAATCTTGACTCCCTCAAGCTTGCCATAGTCAAGACAGTGACGGAATTAGATATGACAACCGTGCGTGCCGCTATTGATGACTGGCCTCGTCGGCTGAAGGCCTGTGTTCAGGCCCAAGGAGGCCATTTTGAATGAAATTGAAAAATGTAAATCCTGATTTTGTGTACTTCATTTTAATATATAATTTATTTAACTTTCGTTAGTATATTTTATGTAGATAAGGATTATCACAGTAACATAACTTAGTAACCAACTAGGTAATAGTATAAGAATGTCTCTTCAATCAACCATATGGCTGTTGTTTTCTAATGGATATAATTCCTTTCATCACGATACAGCGCCACGTGCTTCAAAAGTTTGTCTTTCCCCACATTGAAAAGGTACATGATTTCAGTTTTGCAAACTTTCTTAGGCCGTTTTACTTCTCGCAAAGCAGTCAGCGCTGCCAAGTTCCGCCAACTTTTAACTTCAATTTGCGAATTGACAGCGGGCGATCAGCTGAGAGCTAATTTGCGGAGCGGACTGCTTCATAAGTTCGGAGCTAACGGCTGGATTGCGGAGAACTGTTGGCAACTTTCTTTAACTGTATAAATATCCTTGGTATGCGGAATCTAGGAAAACTAGTGCGTTTGAAACTACTTGGTTTGGAGTTTGAACTGGTATTTTAAGTTTTTGGTCGATGTCCTCGGTTTGTTTTCCTTCGTTTGTTGTCTACGCATTCGTGCGTAGCTTGTAGCGTGCTTCTGTCTCAAGTTGTTTTTCTACTACAACTACATTAAGTTAACTTTCCCTAAAAGCGACAATTAGCTTCATAACATAACTCGACCGACTTGTGTAAAAAACAGTTTTTCTCATGAAAAGCAGCCTTAAGGAGGCTCCGCAGCAGTTGGGACTAATAAAAAATTCGAAAGCCGCCAGGCCGTCTCGACCTTGCCCGGTCTCCCCGCGACACAATTAGGCGCGGCCGCCGACCCCGCGGCCCGAATTAGCGATCCCCGCGCGACCCACTTCATACACGGAACCCACTTCACGCTCTCCAGCGTTTGGGAGCTGGCTAGGGATAGTAGGGATCGATAGGAACGCTAGGCGAGATGCAGTGAAAGTTTGCGAAGAGGTCTATTTATATTCGTTGCATCCGGCCTTACCGCAGTTCAGCTTGTTTCGATAATACACGCGCTGATCTAACGTACCAGGAACGGGCGCGCGAAACATTGCGATTGGTATGTCCACCCAAAAGTCTGTGACAGACTGCCTGTCACTGAGAGAAGTCCATGAGCGTTAAGTAATCACGTTTACAGTACAGCGTATACTGTTGGCAGTATGTTTTATTGGACAAGATCGTCAAAAATAACAGATATAACTCATCTTGTACAGCAGTTAGAGCCAATTAGACCTTTTTGACTGTCGAGTCAGATACAGGTACTCGTATTTTGTATTTATGTCAGTACACAAGTACTCAATGACGCAGGTTTTATTAGTGAAGCACCCGTGGTGCTTGGTGGTTTCACTTGCAACTCCACCACGTACGGTATAGGATCGATAGAAGAGCCAGACAACATGTCTTGAGTGAAGATTACGAGAAAACACGGTTTGCAAAAACTGTAAAGAAAATGGAAAAGGGTTAGACAACTTGTTTGGCGCAAATTGCATTGGTTAGGTTTCATTGTGTAACTTTTTAAAACTTGTCATTTTATGGGTTTCCATCCACGAATTGTTGATTGTTTTTACCCAAAATGTTTATGGGTTTTTTTCTAAGCATTGTTACATAATATTGTGTTCAGTTTCCGCGATAGTTACTCATCAAATGAAAATTTAATCGCGTATATCCCATTTTTGTAATATTAAACGAGCAACATTTGTATATTTATTTGTTTGTAATCTCGATAACCGCTCTAACGATTTTAATGAAATTTACACTATACGGCTTACGAGGGCAAAAAATCGATATAGCTTAGTCTCATCTTCGGAAAAACTCGTATTCTCCGAGAAAACACGAGCATAGCTCGGTCGCCCGGGTGCTTATGTAAGTAAATACATACAGTCGTTTCGAGTGCTTTACAGCACTCGAGGAGTAGCATGTAGACCGTGTATAAATCCGTTTAAGACTGGGTTGCACCGACCTACGGTCACAGACCGACCAACGTTAAATATGGCGCCGGCAGCTGTTATCCCATAGAAACTTGTTAAACTTTCCATGCATGTAAATTTTAACGGACACAGCTTACGGTTACAGACGGTTTGGTGCAACCCAGCCCAAATCCTTTCATTTGATTCATTGTAACATTTTCTCCAAAGAAGCTCTAATGTACATACATACAATCACGCCTGTTTCCCAAGGGGGTAGGCAAAGATCACGGATTTCCATTTGCTACGATCCTGACTTACAACTTTCGCTTCATGAACTCTCATAACTTCATATATGCTCTAATGCTGTCTCCCGATTAAAAGGACAGAACAACAACAAGAAACATTGATTTGATTGACTAAAATTATCTTTATTAATGGAACACCCCCGTGGTGCTTGGTGCCACTTCACTCGGTTCTACCTACGGGCTAGGGATCGATAGGAGAGCTAGACAACATGTCTTGCAGTGGTGATTACGAAAACACACGGTTCGGAAAAACTGCAGTGCCTGTAGGTTATTAGGTTTCCTTTGGTAACTGATAATTATGGGTAGAATATAGGGTTTTGTTGACATTTATGACCCCATATTTTATGGGCGTTGTAAGCATATTTTTTTTAGAAAGTATAGTATTGTCACCAGGCTGTTTAACGATTTAGAATAACACCAAGAAATAGTTGATGTTAGTGACTCTTAATTTTAAGGTTTTTATTTGTGAAGTCCCCATAGTGTTTGATGGATCCACTCCACGCTCCCCCGATCCCCAGATGTTTTTCCCCAGACGGATAGGAAGTAATCGCAGACTTCCACCCCCTGCGATGTGAACTATTCTGAGAAACTTCCTTGGCTCATTAACTTTCGCTAGAAGTTGTCAAATTTAGTCTAAGAACGTCGGTAGATCGCACGATCCGTGTAATGGTAAGCGGTCGCCGTAGCCTATAAACGTCTGCAACTCCAGACCAGAGGATTCGAGCCAGTTGCCGACATTTTAAAACCGTTAGTCAGTACACGCCTTAGTTGAATGACTCCATACCGTATCGTCCCTCGGGAAAGCACGGCATCCCCCATCTGAGTTCCTCATCTACTCTACCCTCTGAATTAAAGGTTTAATTTTTTTTAACCGACTTCAGTAGAAGCAGAGATGTTCTCCTGCATGTTGTTTTTTAAATTTATTTTTTATGTATGTATGTTCCCTGATAATTCTTGACCATGTGGGCCGATTTTGATAATCCTTTTTTTGTTTCAAAGCAGTTACCTCCCAAGTTGGACTCATATAAATTTGGTGAAGGTCTGATGATGGGATCCAGAAGGAATCGAGGGAACTACTCAAATTTCATAGGCACGCCTATGACGATTTCGGTATTTTCTATACTTAGTTATTATTCTTCCCAACATATTCCCACAGAAATTATGCGATCCTAAATCTATTTATCACCCAGTTAATAGCTTAGTCCTCCCAAATTCACCAGCATAAGTCATTTAACTCAATCTGTCTACTAAAACTGACTCAAATATTTTGACAATGTTTGACATACATTCATTCCAAACGTTCAAAATCAAAATAAACAAGTAAAGTCCGCAATCTTGTTTTTAAACAACAATGCAACGCTCCCCTCGGCCGTAATTCAAAACGTATGTCCCAACCTTCCCCTGCATCCCCGCTGTCGGCGTCTCGCTCGCGCGCGGCGCGCACGCGCGGGCGCGAGGGGGACGGGTGTTTACGGGAGTATTTTAGTCGATCGCCACGTGGTATGGCCGCTATAAACAGATTCATCATCGTTATATGGGGATGATTAAAATATATTATAACTATGTAGTGTATAGTGTGTATGTGTAATCGGTGAATGTAGTCGCCGTCACACATAGTAGCCAGACGAGATTGATCAATTTTAGTGAACACTTTTTACTAGGCTCGTTGCTAGTCGAAGTCTCGCGCTGTTCGATTCGTATGACGACATACATGTTCCTACCAACTAGTTTTCAGAGATAATGTAGGTTTTCCACCGGCGAGGCACATTTTCATCTTATAACGACTATTTGAATTAAAAATGTTCAGATTTTGAAATTACAAATTGTATGCATGCTTGCATGCTGAATCAATTTAGTTATACATTAAGACCATGTATTTTGATTGTATTCTTACAAATAAACGAATTTGAATAAAATATCGACAGAAAATCTATATAATGATCGAACCTGCTCACAAAATTTCACGAATACCGGTTGAGAAATGCGATTTGGAGAGAACATCTGGACAAACATACAAAAATCATTTTTCCCAAGTTGAAACGGAGACGCTTCGCTCGCTTGGTCAATAAGATTCTGTCTCTCCGCTTTTTGAAAGTAATATATTTGCCAGATGACAGACACGAGAAAATCTGTTGTTCCGGTTTTTGATATACGGAATCCTAAAAGCGAATAGGTTTTACTATTCTGTCAAAGTTCGAGTGTTGGTACTGGGATGTTGATTCTTCAATATGTGAACAAACTTCACTTGTTAGGAAGAATACGAAATCGCAATTCGTCTTGTTTTTAACCCCCGTCGCGCAACGTAAAATAGGGGTGTTATGTGTTTAACAATGTGTATATGTTTGACTGTCTTTGGCATCGTAGCTGCTGGACGGGCGAATCGATATGAATGCGAATTTCCAGCGATGGTTAATAGACATGTTTTAACAAAATCGGTTCAGCCGTTTTAGAGATATTGAACTTTGACATGAAAAATATCTGGGGTTTTTCAACTTTTCTTGGTTGGTTAGTTATTAGTGCGCTTTACTTAAAAAGTCTTGCGTCCCAATGCTGAGCACACCTAAATGAGAGAAAATGGGCAGTCCCCATGGTGTCTCAGTACTCTCAGTGCAAGTCAAGGGACCTCATATAGTCTTTATTTCTCAGGTGTATGCACATGAAGTTTATATCTCGCAGATAAACCTTGCGGGGTTTACCAATTCCCGTGCCTTCTGTCTTTGCGAGTGTTTCAAAATAATGTCTACGTCGTCCAGCTCGATCGATTGGTGAAGCCCTGACATACATACCAACCAATATAGTTACAATTTTCTTATCTCAATGTGTCAGTCGCGCGTCCAAGAGTTGAGGCCCAGGCTCCTATTTCAGCAACTTGACAATTGTCATCTTATAGCGACAATTCGGCACTTTACAGTACCTTGGCGACCGGGCTTTGCTCGGTATCTTACGTGTTCTCCCGAAGATGAAACCGCTAGATCGATTTTTGCCCTCGTAAACCGCCTGATTGTAAATTTCATCGAAATCGTTAGAGCTGTTTCCGAGATGCCCGAAATAAACAAATGTACAAGATTGCTTGTTTAAAGATATTTGTACCTAGGCGACCGAGCATTGCTCGTGTTTTCCCTAAGATTACGAAATACGAGTTTTCCCGAAGACTAGACCTAGCTAGATGTTTTCTTCGTTCCCGGAAACCCCTATACCTATTGTAAATTTCATTAAAATCGTTAGAGCAGTTTTCGAGATTTCTATTACAAACAAACAAATAAATATACAAATAATGCTCGTTTAATAGTATAGGATAGGATATTACATTTCTGGGTCGTCAAGTAGATGTTCGCTGGACAGCAGCATTGATCTGGCAATGTACAGTCAAAATGTTTCATTTGTGATCTCCCTTAAGATTTACAGCCCTGTCAAACTGTATAGGAAAAAAAAATCTAATTAGGTCACAAAATTAATTATTCGCATTTTCTTAGTAGAATTAACAAACTTTTTTTCTTTGCACCTTTCATAAATCTCTGTTTAGCCCAATGGTTGGCTGGTAGAGAATGCCATTTGGCATTAAGCCCGCCATTTGTACGATTATATTTTGTGCAATAAAGATTAAATAAATAAATAAATAAAATTAAAGAGACGACACAAATTTACGTCGAATTCTAGGGCAGCAATGGGGGCCAGATCGAACTCTACTGGTGACACTGACAACACTAACATCTGAACAATAATCGCTTCGATTGACCGGTGTTTATATCCCGCGTGACGTCAGCGCTAGTCTATTTTAGCCTGGCCCGAATCTATCCAGCGTTTCAACCGCAACACCACATAATCGCAATCGTTATCGCTCGTTGCAGAATCTTTAGTATTATGTACTGGGATGCTGTAACTTTTTCTTTGTCACATGCTCGTGGCTGAGGACTAGGAATTTTTCGCTTTACGAATAATTTTTAGCCTAAGTGACGACCAACTGTCCGCAAACACATCGGCATCCTGGATTTGGAGTGCGGTAGCTCTCGCAGTAGGTGCGTTGGGCTTTACTTTCTACGCCATTCGGATAGACGTCTGCGAGTTCAGTTTCCAGATTTCGTTAACTTTGTTGATCCGTATCTTCGGCGATCGAGTCCAAGGAATAGCTTAGTATTTGACGACAGCACCACTTTCTGAATACGTCAATTCTTCTCAACAGAGGAAATCAGGAATAGGAAACTCATAGCATGAGAATCAGACAGACCATTGTCCGTCCTATAGCACGCCGCTGCTAACCGATTTCGTGTCTT
Organism: Notocelia uddmanniana; assembly: GCA_905163555.1. Taxonomy (NCBI): domain Eukaryota; kingdom Metazoa; phylum Arthropoda; class Insecta; order Lepidoptera; family Tortricidae; genus Notocelia; species Notocelia uddmanniana. The sequence goes on along the minus strand of LR991075.1, from coordinate 16,905,418 downwards.
TTTATAACTATCACTGAGAGGCATGTTGAATTAGCCACCGGCTTAATGTTGTTCTTCTAACTCTATGCCAGTACAGTGCTTCTTGGGCTCTCAAGAATTGGTGTAGGCACTAGTTTTTACGAAAGCTACTGTTTTCTGACCTTCCAACCCAAGAGGGAAACTAGATCTTATTGCAATTAGGCTTGTCAAGTGAGTGGGCAACTTGACTTTGACTTGCACTTGATTGAGTATAGTATAGTCAACAGTAAAAGTAGATGATCATTTTAGTATCTGTTGTACTAACGTAACAATACTGGGACAGTATTGTCATGTCGGCCTGTTTAGCCTAGTTGGTAGTGCCATTGCCTCCGAAGCTAGAGGTTCCGGGTTCGATTCCCGGTAAGGGCATTTGTTTCTGTGGTGAGCAGAGACATTTGTTCCTGAGACTTGGATGTTTTCTATGTATTTAAGTATATATCTATTAAATATATCGTCGTCTAGTACCCATAACACAAGCCTTATTGAGCTTACCTTGGGACTAGTTCGATTTGTGTAAAAAATGTCCCCTATTTATTATTTTTTTAATTTATTTATTTGGAATGCGTCAAAGTAGTGAACGTGACAAGGTACTAAAATGATCATCTACTTTTGCTGTTGACTGTACAAATTATCCCCCATATATCTTAATCTGTCGCGCTTAAGTATTTTTTTTATACTACGACGGTGGCATACATGTTTACGTCCTGCCTGATAGTAAGAAGACACCGTAGCCTATGGACACTTGCGACTCGAGAGGAATCACAAGTGCGTAGCTGATCCGATTAACTTGGGGATGCGCAGTGTTGAGAGTGAGGGACCCGCAGATGTCTCCAGCTGTCAAGCTAGAGACATATGCGGGTCCCCCACTCCCAACACAGCGCATCCTCGGGAGCTCTGGCGACCTTACTCACCACCAGGAACACTACACCACATACCTACCTAAGGGACAAGTGGTGATGCTGTTATGGCTGCGGTCTTCTGTAAGGTGGAGGTACTTCCCCAGTTGGGCTGCTCCAAATTTGAGCGAGATGACGTTTCGCTGTGCCCTACCTCTAGGTAGAATCCCAAAATTCCCTCCTGGGCTCCCCTACTATGGCTCCCCTACTATAGACATTGTGTTGTGACTGTTGCAGGATGGAGATAAAGCTGGAGGGGCAGGAGGTGCGGCCGGTGAAGGAGCGCAAGAAGCACGACCGCTTCAACGGCATGAGCGAGGAGGAGGTGGCGCGCCGCACGCTGCCCGACCACCTCGCGGAGAACCTCGACATCATCATTGTGAGTACGATCGCCAAAACACACACACAGCACTATCCACAATAGCCACGCGCATACACATAACTTTACTAACCAAAAATACGGATTATACAGCTAGACAGTCAGTCTCAGGGTCAGGCTGCCTCATGGTAAACTAGATCTGTCAAGCTGGTTTAATTTGACAGACGTTCAGATTCTCTTTGAGTAATGATTGCAAGAATTGTTATAGACAATTATCTATAAGGTCGCAAATTAGGCTGGCCCTGTGTTTTGGACGTCTGCGAAAGCGAACAACGAAATACATCGTTAAAAGATAACTATGTTTCTTACAAGTGACTAAAATCAGTAAGAAAAATTGAAAGAAGGGGTGTCTATCTTTAACATTACCTACAACAAAATTAAGTAAAACAGCATGTAACGTGCAGTTACATTGCAGTAGTTGTACATAGCTAGTTAATCTAGTTATACATTTTAGTGGTTCATTCATACGTGTGTGTGTGCGTGAGTATGCGTGAGAGGGTAAGCGCGTGGGTGTTTGTATATGTGCGTGTGTGGAACCCGCGTGGATATAGTTTGGTGACGATTTCAGTGTAAATCATATATCCAAGATCTAAAATGTAAACCGCTATGCGTGATTCAATGAGGACCTAGGAATCGAGTCTTTCCGCTTCTCTGCACGACAATGTGTAAAGCCGTTTCCTCGCAGTGTTCTTGGCTTTTGGAACCGAAATTTCCCTTTGACGGCTTGTTTAGCCTAGTTGGTACTGGTAGTGACACTGCCTCCGAAGCTAGAGGTCCCGGGTTCGAATCCCGACCAGGGCATTATTTGTGCATTTAGCAAGGATCTTTATTCTTGGATCTTGGATGTTTTCTATGTATTTATCTATATAAGTATGTATATCGTCGTCTAGCACCTATAGTACAAACTTTGCTTAGTTTGCGACTAGGTCGATTTGTGTAAGATTGTCCCCAATATTTAATCAACCCCGCTACACGCAAACATACGCAACACAATCCACAATCTCTGAAGACTGCATTTAACCTCACTTGTATTCAATTCCAATTTTGGGACCCGGGTATATCCTAAAACTACGACCAAGACCACCGGGGGATGGGCAGCAGCATCCTTCGAGTGCGGTGGAGATACTGCGATCGCCAACCCGCAAGCCAAGCGTGGCGATTATGGCATTTCCCTCCATGATATTGGGAGAGGCCTATGTCCAGCAGTGGACGTCCTTGGGCTGATGTGGTGGTGGTGGTGTATTCAATTCATAGCCAAATGCTTAGCCAGAGAGGGGTTCGATAGACGTCGTTTATTCTTTCATACATGTTCTAATATTGGATACCTGTATCTATTACCGATTGGGTACCGTCACTGCCCTGTGTCGCTATCACTGTACGCACAGATATCAAAAATTACATTCTCATCTAAGTAGTGGTTTAAATTTCTTCGTGTAATCGTGTAAATCCTCAGATCATAGAAATGATCTTAGTGTAAATCCGACCCAACGCAAATGACGGTGAAGTGTCAAACACGTCGTTTTACCAGAAACACTTGAGTGCACTTCAATGTATACATTTACACTGGTTTGCTTGTGTAGACACCCCGCGCAACTGATACACATAGTTACTACTCCACTTCAAGGTATCACTTACTAAGTGAGCAGCTTTGATCTATGAAATGTAATTGGATGCTGTCTTGGGTTTAAAGATGCATCAGATATTTTCTATAAGAGGGAGCCTCCCTCCTGATATGTAAGTCTCCAGGCTGCCTTTTTTTTATTTTATTTTATTCCGGGGGGAAAATCCTTTATGGATACCACCGCACCACGGGGACAGTGCGGTGGTTATGTCGGACTTGCACCGACTAAAAACCCCCCGATCGTCCTCCTCAACTCATTTCGGGCGGCTCTGGGATCTCCTTCGGAACGCACCAGTGCCGCCCTAGAGTCTGTGGGTCCAACCATCTGCTTTCATAGGCGATCACAGCCCCCAACTGTGACCAAGGACCCCCTTTTAGTCGCCTTCTACGACAGGCAGAGGATACCGTAGCCGTATTATATACCGGGGCTACAGAGCGCTATGGTACACCCAAAATCATCATGACGATTGCTGACCCTTCTCTAAGAATAATTATGACCCGTCATCGTCGTTGCTGACGTTACTGTGCGACCTACTGCACAAGGTCTCGATACTCTCGATGGTGCTATGTGTATGCGAAACATTTATTTATTTACTCGACTGACCTCGACTGCAGCGACATGGCATTTGACCCTTAGATTCGTATTGAACGTAATAGTATATTGGCCTATAATAACGCGCTAGTCAAGCGCTGTGAAGACGATGCGTTTGCTAAATAAAATAGTGCGTTAAAATTTTGCATTTGAAGATCCAATAGGTACTACAATAAACCTTATTTGAAATAATGGACGTCGTGCAGTGAAGTGCATCAGGGGTGTATTTATAAATACATATATAAGTAATACACGCTTGGATATTAGTATGCATATGCAATTAAAAACCTTAAATGTAAAAGAAACAGATCGAATAAAACGAATAACTAAAACCTAATTAATTAACCCCTCTTGGATATTTATTAACCATATTATTAACTTATCAGAAGCAATAAACTGTTTTTAAGGAAAAACTATCTATATTATTACTCGTACAGACGTACAACTCCGTTGAGACAGGGAATCTCAAGACATTTTTCATTTATACATCAATTAGGAAGATGCAGTATTTAAGAAATGTCGTAATTCGGCAGATCCACGTTTGGAACTTATAGGATCTTGGAATACGGCGCGACTGGCCCAATTGTTGAGTCGGCATTATTTTTGCCTAGCCGCCCTCTGGATCTCGAAATGCCATTGTTCTGCTAACAAAGACGCTGTCACCTCGTCCTGCCAGCTGTGCGATTCACAACTCCAATCACATTCGTCCCCAGTACGGCTTAGTGGAGCGTAAAAACCTGACAACCGTGTGTAATCGGAGGTCAGGCTTACAGTGGTGCACCTGAGACGAAACTAGCAATTTATGACAAGTCATAAATACATGAACGAATCCAGTGTGTAAAATATCTGTACGCCCTTACGCCCTTGGCATTAAAGTCATGTTTGTATATTTCGTCACGGAGTGCGTATCGTAAACAGAAAGTTTTTTTAATTCAGTTAATTGTGAGGGCACATTTCTGCGATGCCATAACGCCCATAACACACATCTTCTGTTGTGGCATCGCAAAGTAATCTTCTCCAAGACACTAGTATCTCAATTCTTACTATTTCGAAGATATTCAAACATTCGATTTCCTTTAATTAACACTCCTAGTATATAAAAAAAATTAAAAGATGAAACAATGCAACAATGTTGATTTTTTAAATCCTGTAATGGCATAAAGTTATAATTTCCTGGCCACCAGCTACATAAAAAAGGTTCAGTATCCGTCTTAAGATCACATTAATTATACACCTTTTCTAAAACATTTATTTGGCAAATCATTCATAACCTAAGTACGTTAAGGTGCTCTTACACGGGCAATATTTTGAGCAATTATTGTCCGTCAACAGTACGGTTGTCTCACTTTTACTTACAGGCCAGAGAAGGACGCGTGTACTGTTGACGGGCAATAATTGCTCAAAATATTGCCCGTGTAAGAGCACCTTTAAGGTGACAAATTTGTGTACCTGTCATAGCCGTATGTGTGTGTGCTTTTTTTACTGCCGAGCGTGTCATTCGAATTTCTAATATTGTCATACTTGACAATCTTGACATTAACTTTTGCTTAACTCCACTACTATTTTATTAATTAATAATTATTTTGTATGAAAATGAAAAAAAAAGATAAAATAAACCATATTTTCGATTTTGACCAGCCCGGCTAGTATGATAACTTATACCGTCACGTTATATGGCAAAAATCTACTGAGACGTCACATAAAACGTGACGGTATAAGCTATCATACTAGCCGGGCAGATGACCATTATGACGACAATATTTGTGTAAATATATGTAATTATATGTTCTACTATTGGCTATGTGCACGTCTGAAACGTCAAACGTCAAAGATCCCGAGACAATGTCAAAATTTAGAGATGTCAAATAATGACACATGAATATTTTATTTACTTTAGTAAACGAGAAAGACCCCGTATTGGAAATTTTACTGAAATAAATAAGAGAATAAATAAATACATACAAACGAAACGAATCGTAGGAAACCATTAAGAAACCAATAGAAAACGTGAAAGTAAATTTGACAGTGGTCCCCGGTAAGTACACATTTCTGCCATGGTGTGCGCTACGATCGCCTAGCTTACCCCCACCACCTACTTCGCACATAGCCAATTTATGACAGAACTAAGATTAACATGAAAAATAAAACGTGATAAAACAAAAAAAGGCCCATTGGAGGATATCCGTTTTTCCACTGTAGTTTTTGAATGGTCAAACTATAGGGCAGACTCAAATTGTAATCTGACTCCAATAATTGAACAGTCTCTGTTTTCCTGTGGAATGACAGCTGCCGACTACGTCGGTTTATTATACATAATTTATAATACAACTTTAAACTTGAGTTACCCGACAGAATACAGGTGTTTGGTAACAGGATGCAAAGACTTTCAGGGATGATAGAGGTGGTAATTTTAGATATTTTAGACGAATCCGTCATTTTCTTTATTTTCTTGAAGAACTTATAAAATAACGAATTTATGTGTTTTCATTTTTGTATGAAAATTTATGGAGAGAAATTCGCATCTGATTAACATGTGAATACAAGCAGCAAAAAGTGGTTAGTCCCAATTCAATTGATTTCAAAAACATCCTTAGTTCCTACAGCTACTGCAAAATTAACGATTACCCTCATAAAACAGATCATGAAAAATCTAAACATATTCCGAATGCATGGTAGTATCATATTCCGAATGCATGGTAGTAAAACGTACAAAATTCAAAATAAAATAATGCATATCTTGGAAACTAAGACTTTGTACAAAACCAAGTTGTGTCTTAAATATCTAAAATGACCTCCTCTATCATCCCTGAAAGTCTTTGCATCCTGTTGCCAAACAGCCAGTATAAAAGCGTATTCCCTAGTACTGTACTCTTTCTTTTTTCTTTCTCCGGCCTTTTCCCATGTCTAGATGGGGTCGTCTGGCTCGTTTGCCACCGACGTGGTATGAAAAAACTTTTTATATTAAATTGCCAATTTGTTCCTGAGACGATTGATGTTGGTTGTTTTCTATGTATTTAAGTATATGTGTATTAAATATATCGTCGTCTAGTACCCATAACACAAGCTTTATTGAGCTTACCATTTGACTAGTTCGATTAGTGTAAAAAAATCCGCTAATATTTATTTATTATTTATTTTATTTATTTGTGTCGTGTTTAATGACTTCGACCTATTAATACCCCTGTTTTCTCTGTATCCCGCACGCGCTGTAAAATCGGCGATGTATCATAGGCATCAAGCCTGCATTGTGTTTTGCCAATATTTGACCCGCATTAACTTGTGACCTTAGTCAACGTGAATAGTCGCTCAGTATTCGGGACCTTGTGTATAAACAGCCTTATTTCATATTCACAGTCTGCGTCAAAGATAATATGTTACAAATTTAACTTTTTTTATATACCACGTCGGTGGCAATCAAAGCAGCCTAAGGACGCCTGCAACTCCTAGGGGTGTCACATGCGCGTTTAAAGGGTCGTTAGAATTTACACACTCCTTTCTTGAAGAACCCCTAACTTACCCTGTCCGGGCCTCACTGCTCCGTTGCGTTGCGTTTATGAATAGGTTCCCACGGTGGTGTCGTCATCCTGATTCTATTCATAAACGCAACGCAACGGAGCAGTGTGGCCCGGCTCCTAGTATATCTGTATGTCTACACTATAGCCCATAAGTATTTATTTAGGCACCCATACCTTTTTCCATACATCTGTATACAAAAATGACTTTCAGAAAAAAACTGCCAAGTCAGAGTCCCTTGACAGTTTTGCGTGCATATTGCATTTTTTATTTAGCTGACTTATTGAGCCTTAAATCGGTGCCAGAGACCCCCCTTTTAAAATGGTAGTTTTCTTTTTGCAATGACTTAAATAACTACTAATTGCTGGTTCACAGTAAAGTGTAGTGTGTTTGTATGAACAGCAATTAGTAGCACTTGGCAGTGCATTTCTGAAAGTAATTTTTTACCGACTTCAATAGAAGGAAGGAGGTACTCAGTTCGTCTGCATGTTTGATTGTTCTTTTTTTATGTATGTATGTTCCCCGATAACTCTTGATCACGTTGGCCGATTTTGATAATTCTTTTTTTGTTTCAAAGCAGGTACCCCGACATTGGTCCCATATAAATTTGGTGAAGGTCTGATGATTGGATCTAGGAGGAATCGAGGGAACTCCTCGAATTCCGATTTCGGTATTTTCTGTACGGAAACCACAAATTGTGGCAAAATTACAAAAAAAAGTACAAAATTGGAGTGTTTTTTTTTGGTATAAATTGTTGTATACATTGCTATCCATGCCGTGATCGGCAATGGCGACAAACGTATTTCCAGGTCGAAAATTAGTTTCTGTTGCTAGAAATTGAGGGGTTTTTTGAGTTTTTTTACGGCTTGTATAAAAACCTTAATAATCGTTGTATTTTTTCTCCATTATAATTTCAAGCAACAGAAACTAATTTCCGACCTAGATATGCCGGATCCCATTGTGTGTACAAAGTTCAGTTTGAAAAACAAAATGAGTTTCGGTGCAGATGAAATCCCATCAGCATTAATAAAAAAATGCGCTGCTGAATTGGCAATACCATTATCAAGATTATTAAACCAATCATTTAATGAAGGCATATTTCCGGAACTTCTGAAAATATCAAAAATTAAGCCAATATTAAAACCGAATGGCGCCGCAAACAACCCTAGCCAGTACCGGCCTATTGCTCTTCTACCGGCCGTGTCAAAAATTTTCGAACGAGCAATGTCAAACCGATTGTACTCTTTTTTGGAAAAATATGACATCCTGGATACAAACCAGTACGGGTTTAGAAAACACCACTCGACATCTTTGGCAGTTTATAAATATATGACACACATCGCAGAAAATATCAATAATAAGAAATACAGTGTGGGATTACTCTTGGATATGACCAAGGCATACGACAAAGTGTCCCACGGAATCTTGTTATCAAAATTATACGGCATGGGTGTACGAGGCATGGCCCACAAATGGTTCCAATCCTACCTGCAAAATCGGAAACAATATGTGCATATAGATTACCACGACAACAAAACTAGACAAATAATAGATATTAACTCTCGTCTGCAACAAACCACCTGCTCACTGCCCCAGGGAAGCGTCTTGGCTACCCTCTTTTTATCTTATATTAACGACTTGCCTAAAATTATGGATACGGATATTAAATGTATTATGTTTGCAGACGATGTGTCGCTTCTATTAAACACAACGAATAGCGCTGAATGCAATTTACAGCTATCCAACCTTCTATACACTGTCAAAATATGGCTCGACGATCACAATTTGGATATTAATTTCACCAAAACAAAATTCATACAATTTAAACCTGCTCAGAGAAAACCACTAGAATTAAACCTGCAATTTGGTGAAAACAAAATACAGGAAGTGGATAACTTTAAACTGCTGGGAATAACAATAGACTCAGGACTGAACTGGAAAGAACATGTACAAAATACAAAAACAAAAATAGCCAGGTTCATATACGCACTTAATATATTAAAGTCGACCACAAATTTTGAGTCTGCCTTATCAGCATACTTCGCTTACATATATTCAAGCCTTCGATATGGCGTGGTCCTATGGGGAGCCAGCGCAGACGCCCGCCAACTCTTCATCATGCAAAAAAAATGCATTCGAATTTTAGCGAATATACGCATTCCTAACAGCTGCCGCCCCCAGTTCATAAAACATAAACTCCTGACGCTACCATCTATATATATACTAGAAGCTGCACTCTTTGTTCGCAAACACCCAGAACTATTTCCAGTAAAACCAGACACTTTCAAAACTAGAAAGCAATATAGAAATAAATTAGCATTGCCAAAATCCAATTCAGCCATGTACAAAAAAAGTCCGCAGTATAAATGCATTCTAATTTTTAATCATGTCCCAAATGAGATCAAATTTCAACCTAATGATGAGATATTTAAAACTAAATTAAAAAACCTATTAATAGAGAATTGCTATTACTCGGTGGACGAATTCCTCGATGACCATAGTTTAGCAATGTAGGTAGCCTTAGATTTCATAATCATAACATAGTGAAGTGACCTATTTCGACTTGAATGGTAATAACTTGTTGTGTGCCCTAACAGGGTGTCATGGAATGACTTATAATTAAAATGTAACATCTTATTATGTATGCATGACATTACAATGAATAAATAAATAAATAACCACTCAAAGCGGTCACCCATCTAAGAACTGACCTGCGCCCACATTGCTTAACCTCCCATACCGCACGCGGTAGGCGGGTGCCGCTGGGCCACGAGTATGGAAAAAGTTATGGGTGCCTAAATATTTATGAGCGGTAGTGCATATATGTGCGGGTCAAATCTTGCAACTGAATTTAAGACCAGTTATCCTCAACCGATTGAGCTAAAATTTGGCATACTTATGTACCTAAGTTCGGTGACAATGCAATATTATGCTACCACCGAGGTGATCTGATGATGGAGACGGAAAGGTGGCCATAGCAACTCCTCAACTACACAAGATAAATCCGTCGCGTTTGGGCTCATTGGAACCGTCTCAACGATTAGTTGATGACTGAAAAAGGTACAGTCGGCAATAAAAGCTTGTGTACAGTCAACAGCAAAAGTAGATGATCATTTTAGTACCTTGTCACTTTCACAACTTTGACGTATGCCAACTGTTGCGGTATTGTTACGATAGTGTATTGAGTATTGAGTGCGACAAAGTACTAAAATGATCATCTCCATTTGCTGTTGACTGTACCGAAAATGAAATTTTGACAGAGACTTATTTACTCTTTAGCTCCTGTCGTCGTGACAAGGTGAATAATGTATACAGAACTTTCGTTGATTGTATTGGCTATGTGCACGTCTGAAACGTCAAACGTCAAAGGTCCCGAGACAATGTCAAAACTCAGAGATGTCAAATAATGACACATGAATATTTTATTTACTAAACGAGAAATACCCCGTATTGGAAATTTTACTGAAATAAATAAGAGAATAAATAAATACATACAAACGAAACGAATCGTAGGAAACCGTTAAGAAACCAATAGAAAACGTGAAAGTAAATTTGACAGTGGTCCCCGGTAAGTACACATTTCTGCCATGGTGTGCGCTACGATCGCCTAGCTTACCCCCACCACCTACTTCGCACATAGCCAATAGTCAGCATTCGTATCTGCTATAACAAAGCACTTAACTGTCCTCACAATTAATTTCCGTTAATTGCGAGGACACATTCCCAAGATGAAATACAAAGTAATCTTCTCTAAGACATAGTATCTCAATTCGTACCATTTCGAAGAGATTCAAGAATTCATTTGCGTTAATAAACACTCGTATAGTATAAAAGATCCTTAACAATGAAACAATGTTGATTTTTCTAAATCCTGTAATAATGGCATAAAGTTCTGATTTTCTAAATGGCCAGTTCCATGAGAAAAGGTTCCGTGTCCGTCGTAAGATCTCGTTAATCATAATAAAAGTTTAATTGACGTGCGTGTGTTATTCAAATGTCGAATATTGTCATACTTGACCATAACTTTTGTTTAAATCCACGTTAACTCTTAAGGCTCTTTTACTTTGTTTGTGTGAAACTGAAAAAAATGTGCCTTGAATTATGAAAAACTAAATATGCTACGTCGTTGCTATGAGTATACACGGCTATATCTAGGGCTGTTGGGACATGTCAGATATTTTTGCCGCATTTATTTTAACACAGTCACACTGTGACTGACAGACACTGACTGTCACTCACAGTACAATCGTCTGTCTGTGACTGTCACAGACAGACAATTATTATTATTAATGCCGGGGACTCTCCTAATTACAATCCTCCTACCTACAATTTAAATAATTTGTAAACAAAGCTGTTATGTACTCGCAGAGCGTTTTCCTAAGACTTCCGCGGCTAGGTATGTTGGTGTAGCGTGTAGCCATGCATATTCATGGTCTGACTCCTGACCCTCAATGTCACCTACAACAATTGTTCGATAAGGTCGCCGCGCCGCGCCGGTACCACGCGTATATGGATCCGCTTTACGAACTGTAACGTAGTGTTTATATGAATTGACATATTTTATTTTAACACGGCAAGAAAAGGAGTCTGTGTTAAATTAATAACACACAAACACTATGTTATACATAATAAAAACACCAGAGCCTTGCTTTTTATTGCCAATTAGCTGTCACGGCGAACTTCGTTCCACCTCAGACCCGTTTCGTGCGTACAAATAATAATAATAGTAAACATTTATTTCAGGCCTGGAAAGCCCATAAAGTTGCTAACCCTTAACTTGGCAACGTCCCCTGGGTTTCCCACACACTTTGACCGTCTTTTTGTAATTTTTTTTACCACGTCGGTGGCAAACAAGCGTACGGCCCGCCTGATGGTAAGCGGTCACCGCAGCCTATGGACGCCTGCAACTCCTAGCGTGTCACATGCGCGTTGCCGACCCTTTAAGAATTTATACACTCCTTTCTTGAGGAACCCCATACTGTAGTCCGTCGGGAAAACCTCGGCAGGGAGCTCATTCCACAGTCAGCGGGCGACCCGCGCCTTAGGCTGCCCGTGCCACTAGTGCACAGTGTTCGCATCGAGGGAACTAATACATAGACAACATATTTTTTCTTGACCAGTATGAGTATGACTATTCAGAGTCACCGAGGCTTGAATAAGGGACATTCTCTATTTCTTGCCAAGTTAAAGGTTAAGTACATTTCAATATACTTAACAACTCTATGTTTAGATTAAGGTTTAAACCTTAATCTATGTTAGTCTCATTCTACATTATACATTATCTACGGTGCGCTACTCATAAATATTTAATAGACATTCAATCAAATTGACAATAAAATTATTAGACTGAAATAAAATAAAATTAAAATTAAATTATTATTTTATTAACATAACATTGAATTCAATTAAATGTCATAATTAGTCGCTCACTATTGGAGGCCAAGCATTATTTGTCTCCACTTGTTATATATCGGGCAGTCAAATTTATTTGACAACACCTGTACCTACATAAAATAAAACATACAAGGAAGCGAAGTGGTCGCCACTTATATTTCGACCATTCTTACTTTTTTTTTTCTTTGTTCCAATTGTTTATTTTCTCTCTGTTTCTAAAGAAATTTATATATCTGGATAGTAATAGGTACTACTAGGATTGTTCTTGTAAGACAGTTCCACTTTTGGCAACCACAAATTGTTTCCAGTAATCCGTGGATAATGCTGTTGACTGTACTTATGTAACACACATCTGTAACTCTTACTGTAATATATATTGTATGGTTGTTTGTTGTCCCTAAAATAAATAAAATAAAATAAAATAAAACACCATTGGGATGCTGTTGCTGCTACTCCGAGCGCGGCAGAGCAGGGAGGCCACTTTATTGCGGATGATTGCGTGAAACCCATCCGTACGCTCTTCCGCAAACATTCCTGACGCACTACAGGAACGGGGCAGCCGCATCAGGGGTGCTACCGCGAACTTCGAAAATCGAACTTCGTAGCTTGCCGTCCCTTTCACTCTCGTGTTATACACTATATGGCGGAAAGGGACGGTACGTTACGAATTTCGATTTTCGAAGTTCGCGGTAGCAGGCCAGCATCCTAAAGATGTTGTTATACTGCACGGGCAGTGCACTGACAGTCTTTGATGTACGAGTATACTTCACCCACAAACTGCTCGTATAAAAAGACTAGCAGTATGATTTAACAAAATATATGAGATATATTTTTCGTATATTTTACCGATATTTTAATACTTGTTCTGCTATTCGTTGCGAACACAGATCCAAACAATCAAAGGTCATAAAAATCGCGGTCCACCTGTAGAGTTATAAATAAATAAATAATAAATATTGGGGGACATTCTTACACAAATCGACCTAGTCCCAAACTAAGCAAAGCTTGTACTATGGGTACTAGACGACGATATACATACTTATATAGATAAATACATACTTAAATACATAGAAAACATCCAAGACCCAAGAACAAATATCCGTGATAACCGCACAAATAAATGCCCTGGCCGGGATTCGAACCCGGGACCTCTAGCTTCGGAGGCAGAGTCACTACCAACTAGGCTAAACAGGCCGTCAAATGGTGTAACTGACACCACTTTGTTTTATAGATAACTAGCTCTCCTGCCGAACTTTGTTCCACCTCCGGCTCCGACCCGTTTCGTGCGTACAAAATGGACGAGATTCTTTTTTCGTATATTTTACCGATATTTTAATTTTTCCGTTCCGCCCGCGACCCGTTCCGTACACAGTGTATGTTTTTTTCGTGTAGTTTACCGTTATTTTGATAGCTATTCTGCTATGTAAATATGAATCTCTTTGTTTCAGAAAGAACCCTTCCTTTGTTAATTTTGAGTGAAATTATTAAAATATGTACCGAGCTGCCATATGATGTCATATGCTTTAGCAGTCACTGATATGAGCACAAAACTTCGTTGTGACAGGGCTAGGGGATTTTCCTATAAACATTATCCTTCCTAAGGTTAGGGACGGGTCTGGTGTTAGGCTGCGTTACCACTGGGGCGAAGCGCAGCGGCAACGGGCAAAAATGACCAGTCAAATTGATTCCTCCGCTCCGCTTCCCTCCGCTAATGTATTAATTTGTCAGTGGAAACGCATCCTTACTGCCGTACATTGTGACGTCACGTATACGAGTACATGTCGCTGCGGAATACGACGTGACGCGGTTTGGAGTCAGCGGGCGACCCACGCCTTAGGCAGGCTACCCGTGCCACTGGTGCACAGTGTTCGCATCGAGGGAACTAATACATAGACAGCATATTTATTTGTAAACATAGGTTCATAGGTCTTACAATTGTTCGAATCCCGGTCAGGGCATTATTTGTGTATGTTTAACACGAATATTTGTTCGTGGGTCTTGGATGTTTTCTATGTATTTAAGTATGTATTTATCTGTATAAGTATATATATCGTCGTCTAGTACCCATAGTACAAGCGTTGCTTAGTTTGGGACTAGAGCGATTATCCCCCAATATCTATTATTTTATTTATATAAATATTTTGAGTCAAGATAGAACATGCGTCAACAGTTAAAATTCCTCATATGTCAAATATTCCCTTAATGAATAGTAGGTTTTTCTTAATTAGAAATGCAAATAAGCATTTTTAACTATTGTATATTTTAACAGTAATTGCAATATTTCATTTGAAGCGGAGATTAGATCCTGCACTGTGAACATCGTCCTAGAGTTACCCTAGTGCAGTTGCATCGTGAAGGATGCCCGGGGTCCGCAACCTATCTCAAAAATTGGCGTAAGCACTAGTTTTTATGGAAGTGACTGCCATCTGACCTTCCAACTTCCAACCCAAGGGGGGACTAGGCCTAAAGCGGCTATCCCGCGCCACAACGTACAAGCGATGATACACCAGATCGCACTGAAACTTGGCGCTAGATGACAGTGATCTGATGACATTGTAATTTGAGTTTTCTGACCGTTAGATAGGTATAGATTATGTTAGGCGACGAACATTCTGTATCTGAATTATACTATTAGGTATTACTTATTCTGTGATGAAATAAAAGGATCCTTAAGGTCTTACACGTGAGTTGAGTCGACAGTCGGTGTATCGAGCCCTTAAGGTGAACAGCTGTACCTACACACGCCCGCGAACGCCCTCTGCCGTCGCGACGCGTCAGTGCCGCGCCATCGCACTGCAATACCTCTTAGTTAACATGACTCGATGTGACAGTGAGGGCTACCGTGTTTGTGCTCACCAGTTGGCGCCACTGTCGTGTAAGGTCCAGCTGCCAATGTTTGTTATTAGATATTACGCGCGTGAAGAAGTTTACATTTAAATCATACCGAGATTAAATCAAACCAATCGTAAAAAATCGAGTATGCTGCAGTGTTGCGCGGTCCCGTTTTGTTCGGAATAAAAGAGGACATATGTTTCCGGAAGACAAAACTGTGTCAAAGCAATGACATTCAATGACCCGTAACTTATATTTGCCATAATCAAAATCATAATCAAATATTTATTCTGCAAATAGGCCACAAGGGCACTTTTACATGTCAAAGCGTGAATTTATACAATAAAAAAAAAACTGACAATCTTACTTAATAATAATGATTAAAAAATATACTGATTAACAATTAAATGAAAATAAATTTACAAATATTAAGGACGTATTGAACACGATCTGTCCGAATAAACAAAAATTATATACAATTAATTTAATATCTCAGAGATGTATATGGTCTCTGAGCGTCCAAATACGATAATTGGCGACATTTCATTGTTTAAGGGGGCTATTTTCCGATTAAATCAAATAGAGGATAAAAAAATTAACATAACTCGAAATATATCTCGAAAATATCCCCATTAAATATTAAAAAAACAATTTCAAAAGTTTCTCATTCTAAAAGAGAGTAAATGACAAGTAAGGCGTTTTTGAATATCTCGAAAATATCCCCATTAAATATTAAAAAAAAAAAACAATTTCAAAAGTTTCTCATTCTAAAAGAGAGTAAGTGACAAGTAAGGTGTCACAGCATACAAAATCGTACAGAAGCACTATTATTAAGGCGGATTTACTAAAGAAACTTGTCATGCTGTTCCCTTTGTGCATTGTGACTGTCACAATTCAGCCTTGTGACGTCATATAGTCGATGGTAGGCTTACTTCACATTTTCGTGAATATCTTGATAATAAATATCTTTAAAAATACATTAAAAAAATCTGGGTTTCTTGTTGACAAGTTAACGAAATGAGTTAATATTTCATACTGCTTGAAAATTTGAAATGTTGTCAATTAATTTCGGGTATCGAAAAATATTCACCACATCATTCTAATTAGAAATAAACACGCAAACAGTGACATTTGACATTTCGGAGACCTCACGCTACTCTAGCGCCCCTACCGGCGAATTCATCGGCTAAACTCGCGCTCAGCTTCGAAGTGTAATGTCGCCCGAACACGACTGACACCGCCGGACAGTGCCAGCAGTCCTAGCATAAGCGCGGCCGCGGACGGCAAATTGTCAATGTCATACAAAACGAGACAGCCTTAAGGAGACGACATACGAGTAACAGGTGCTACGCGGTAGAGCGAGGCTGCATGATGAGTTTGTTAGCCATCAATGTTTGCCCTGGAGTTGCAGCCGTCCATAGATTACGGTGACCGGTTACCATCAGGTGGGCCGTACGCTTGTTTGCCACCGATGTGGTTTTTAAAATAACTTTGGATTACATGTCAAACCGGCATTCGAGTTCCTTAGGGAAAAACGGGAAAAGCGCTAGGAGGATGATGAGTTTAAAAATTACGTTAAAGCCCCTTAGTGTGTCCGACCCGTAGCTCAGTCTCCAGCGAGTCCCTATATTTTACGGCCATGATAATGCCCGGCCACAAGAATGTCCGGCCCAGTAATCCGCGTCCAATGTACATGGATTACTGGGCCGTGCATTATTTGGCCGAGCATTATTCCTCTGAGCAAACTTGGTCCGGGGCAATATTTGGAAGCCACTTTTGTTCGGGCCGATAATGCGCGGCCCAGCAATCTGCGTCCAAAAAATTGGACGCCGATTACTGGGCTGTACATTCCTGGGCCGCGCAATATCATTCCGAACAAATTTGGTCCGGGGCGACAATCGGAAGCCACTTTTGTTCGGGTTGATAATGCACGGCCCAAGAATCATCGTACAAAATGTAAGATACTATCGTTCTGTAGAGTCACGACACATGACAGACAAATATGAGTCCGGCTAAGGCACTGAACAGCTGGCGGCACCCACGCCCCGGCCCGACGCCCTCTGATCCCGGCGCGTCACTGCCGCCCGGTCGGACACAATTACTTTCAGATAACGTGACGCAAATGATGACGGTAATGTTCCAATAGGCTAGTTTGCAAAAAAATATTAACGATTTGAACCGGTTTTTAAAGGGGATTCATTGAACTTCCCCGTGTGGTGCCGGGTTAGAATTGCACCACCCCCTTTCTTCCCTTGGGTGTCGTAAGAGTCGACTATGGGAACCGGGTTGAAGTGTATTGTGGGCGATGGGCTAGCAACCTGTCACTGCAATATCACATTTTCTCCATCTATAAACCTACAATTGCTAAAAGTCGCACTGAAATTAATTTCCTAGATCGGTAGCTTACAGCAATTATTTTACCCGATCTGTCATCAGTATCGGAAAAGGAAGGGAATTACAGATCTCAGGAAATATGTAAATAATAAATTAAGTAAATATTACAGCACGGCGAGCACAAGACTGCGCGCGACCTAGCTCACGCGCGAGATAGACTCTCCGTCCTTTTCTAATTAGTACACACAGAAAAAGACGGATAGTCTATGTCGCGCGTGGGTAGCTCGCGCGCCGTCTTGCGATAGCCATGCTCGACGACTTATCACGCACAATTCATTTTCGATGGTGTTTGTGGACGCCTTAAATTAATTCCTTACTTCTTTCCTTGTAATCTTAATTGATGAACCTACTCTAAATTAGGGAGTTAATGGAATTCTAGTGAAAATAAGAAACATTTTTATATTATATACTACCATCCATGGTCTACGGAAACAAGGTCTGCTACTCTGGATCGTGACACAAGCCTACGTCACTGTATGTACCCTATACAGCCTGTACACACACGAACTCACACAAAGACCGATAGGCTCGATAGCACTAGATTGTTTACAGCACGGATCTATACCTAAACCGGATTGAGTACTGTGACGAAAAAGTGTGACCGACAGAGAAGCCAAACTTGAGGATTGCATCTCGTTTTAATTAGGGTGACCAAGTACATCTGTGGATATGAGGATTATTTTTAATATAAGTTCTATGTACAATGAAATTTAAACTAAATTAGGTAGTAAATAAAATAAGCATTTTTTCAAAGAAATATTTATTTTCGTTAATCATAGGTTTATGTATCATACATTGTTAAACAATATAGTTTTGTGTAATTTTTGCCTAAGCCCTACTTTATTTCCCAAATCTCTTAACAAATGTGTTTTCCCGTGATGAGCCATGCGTAAATTGAAAAAAGGCGAGGCAATAGTCTTTATAATTTGAATTTCGTGAAGGTCTTCCGTGGTTATAGATGTATTAGGGTATAAATTACTCGCTTCTTCAAGCAAAATTAACATTTAAGTCAATTTCCCAACATCAGATCAGCACGGTGGTGCCATGATACACGAGTGCGGTAGGTAACAATGCAATATAATAATAATATTGCATTGTTACCGAACGTGTACATAAGTACCTATGCTAAATTTCAGCTCAATTGGATACCGGCAAGTAGCTGAAAAATGGTAAAAAAATTGGAACGACAACAAAGTTAAACAAAAGCTCGTACTAATAAGAAAAGTGTTAAAAGATTGAATTTCAACTGACCTTGAGAAAAGGTTTTGTCACTTAACACGTACTAACGAATATTTCTGCAAAAAACAGCCCAAGTCATAGACACCCTAATAAGTTTGACATTTGTCTTGCCGTTTTATCGTAAAATATAACAAATTGTTCCTTGCCTGTGAAATGATATTCCACAATTAATAAAACTTTCACTTTTACAGCCCTTTACACAACACGTTTTCACCATTTTCAACTGATTTCATTAGCCGCATATTTTCATAGTTTCAAATTTGACACCATTAACGTTGGGGATACCAATCAATATTCGAAAAATACTACTATATTTATTGCAATACTAGGTTTTAGTCAGTTAATAATGTTAATATTTTATACAATTACAAATGAAGTCAAATGTAAATTATCCCAAATAAACATACAGTACTTAGTTAGTATAAGCAAGTACTTATTTTCAGTATTCTAAATTACCGCAACATATATTTTTTTTACATTGGCAACCTGTGCGAGTGGGACACCGCCCTCTGGTTGGTTGCTCTCGCTCGGACCGCTTTCCCTAGTCTGTCTGTCATAACAGGATATGAACTGTATCACGCCGGAATATGGTTCAATTTTGATTGGCTCATAAAAGTTTGTACTCAATCCGGTTTAGGTATAGATCCGTGGTTTACAGTAAAACTAACTTATTGCGGCTTATGCATTTTGAGCTTTAACTTGGCAGTTTTCTTAAATATCCAACAGCTTTCATGGTATTATAACTGCCAAGTTAAGGCCCGAAATGAATTAAGCCGCAATAAATTAGTTTTACTGTAAACAATCTAGTGCCAGACTTGGCACCTTTTCAGATAATAATATACGGAACTTGGCACCCATTTATCTCAATTTTTTTGTCGGTGAAGATGACAACCACTCGTCGCACATTCTTAATATTGAACTTGGCTCCTATTTTCACACTTGTTTTTGATAGGATATTAATTAATTAATTTCCTCCAATTTACGAAATGTCACCCGAATCGAAACGAATGATAAATATGGTCACAACACTGGTTTTAAAACAAAAAAGATGTAGTACGTAACTGATTGTGTGGTGATTTATTATTGTAAAATATTCCAAGACTATGATAAGAAAAAAATGAACATAAGCTTAATCATACAGGGTGGGAAGGAGTATACCGACAAACTTTAACCATAGATTCCTGGTGGTATTACGAGTAAATAATGTTATATCAACATGGGTCCAAAACTGCCTCATTAATTTACTCAATTCCTGGAACAAAAAATAATAATTAACGACAGTACTTTCTTGTGAACGAAACCTTAGTCTAAAGAGTGATAGATAATGAAAACTTAACACTTCACGAACGACTCCCGACATTTTAAAATCTGATTAACGGCCAGTCCCCCAATATTATTATTATTATATTATTATTATTATATTATAGTCCGTTCTTCACCAAAAAAAAGTTTGCACCCTTGCCGACTCGTTGGTAGAGAACACAAGAAAAACTAAAGACAAAGCTAGTAATAATAATTAATAAGTTGATCACTTTTGAGTATTACTGATTCTGAATTAAGATATCTTACGCAAAAGTAGGAGTTTCTAATTGTATCTTAGTTTGGTACACAGCAAACGCTATCTACCATTAGACATAATATTCATTTCTCTCAATACCTAATGAAAACTTTTTGCTGTTTAAACTCAACTATTATTAATATAATATTCATAGTCTAAATTATGGCAGATGTCAGGTAAGACTGATATTACCACTTCCGTATTGCGTGTGTGCTTGTGTGTGGTGACGTCACATAATTAAGGCGTGTTACCCTTGAGATTTATTAATTTATTTTCTTGATATACTGCACAGTGCCTACGCTAATACCTTCTTTTTTGCAATTTCACGAACGGTCATTTACTTTTTTGATTTTAACAGCCGCATGACATTTTTTTTCCTCATTTGTATTTGCCGGGCTACTTCTCCGCCGCGATTTCGGTAAATTGGCGAGCGTATGATACTCCTGACAGCTGACTTAGAATATTTAAACTGATTCGCAATTTTCCGCAGTGAAAATTGGCCTGTACACCATTTTTGCAAAATTAATTTGCGATCTTCAATATTAATTCGCTCCATCGTGAAAAATGTTTTGACAACTAAATAAATATATACAACAGTTGATAGACTTATCTATGTTTTTTTTATAACCGGCCATTGCATATCAGTCAGTTTTCAGTATAAGTATTAATATTGAATTAAGTATGTCCGCTTAGTAAATTGAACAGAACTTATATGGGTGTTGTGATGTGTCAAATATGTGATCTAAAAAATTGCACTGTAGTTATTTTATTTCTAAATTTCTTGACTCTTAATTCAACAGCTAACAAAAATTTTAAATTTCGAATTAAAAGGAAAAAAATTAAAAAAGAATGGTGTTTTGAGCGGGATTTGAATCTCCCTAAGGCGTTGTAAGAAGGAACTGGTTGAGGGATTTGGTGACTTAGCATCATTGTTCCAATAGCTTAGTTGGCTAGAGCGATCAGCCGCGCATTTTTTCCCTTTAACCTTTTGATCGCCAAAGACGTCAAATCATGCCATCGGAAATTCGTGCCACTGACGCCACCGACGTCAATTGACGTCCGTTCAAAAATTGAAGTACCACTCCTAGAATCCTTTATGATGTTTGGCATTATTAGCTTATCTTTATGTTATGGCGTCAGGGCACAGCGTATTATTTCGCCACCTGGCGCTCAAAATGTTAATTCCATCTAGAGTTACTGTTCAAAACGGGGTATTTACCATGTATGTTAATATTGTTGAGTTTCCGATATTTCGGCGCTGTTGCAAGCACCATTTTCAAGGATTAACTGACGTGCTGCGAGTTTCGTTTGTGGTCTACCCACACTCCATAGCGATCTACCCTCTTCTTGGTTCGCTTTTTCCGCATGCTACTACCACCGTCCGCACTCTCACTCAAAACTCGAACACGATCACGACACAAAACACTTACAGTATCAACTCGCGCGTTCATGCCGGTTACAGTCTTTTCCGATTCGTGAAATTTACTTTACTTTACTTTTTTATTAACTTTTTTTTTGTTTTAGTGATCATGTTAGCTTGAAATCGTATATAGTGAATTCGAAGTTTCCAATTTCCCTGTCGGTAAATCAGATTTGCAAATCAAAGTATTCTGCACTGGCTTGTGATATAATATTTCTTAATACACTGCATATGTCAATATCTACACGAATACTATTAATATTAGATACCTTCGGTAACTAAATTATACAAAAGAAACCTTACCATTTTTATTAGACTTTATGTCAATGCAGTAGGGTTCAAAATTGGTTATTGAAGCGTGAGGGCATGACGTGTCGCAAGTATTCTCACAGCACGTGCCAACCCTCGGTTGGTGACGTAATTACACACTAAAAGGATTCGATTTGTTTTAAGGAGGCTAAAAAATGCGCCCAGAAAACGCGACAACGGGATCATCTGTAAAAAAAAATATGTTGTAGCCACTTTTTTGGTTGTTTATTTTGCTTCATTGTTTTGCTTGGTTGTTTATTGTTGATCAAAAGTTATACCGTTTTTATTAGGTGTAGGTTATCTTATCACGAGAAAATTACTTTTATGGCAAACACTAGTGCTATGCCAAATGAAATTATGGGAGACTTGATCAGGGGAGCGGAGATTTGATGGAATCTATTTATGCAGTGCTGTGAGTGATCCGCTAAGACCAAGGCTCCCTACCCAGGAGGGTAGTCAGCATAATTACATGACCCTTCATCATCATCAGCCTATATACATTCCACTGCTGGGCACAAGCCTCTCATAGATGAGAGGGAATGGGCATTAGTCCCCACGCTGGCTCTGTGCGGATTGGGGACTTCACAATGCACTGCGAGTTTCCTTCACCGAAAGGTAAATATTTATAAATTTTGGCTTTCTACAGTTCTCAAATTATGTAGACAAAAGTAAGGACGCTGATGCTTATAGCACAGGATTTACCTAGTGAAGTACCAGCATCGTGTAGAACGACACAAAAATTCAAATTGTAAGGCAAAATTTATTAAGAAATGTGAACTAAGCTTGAAATGGTATAAAATAAATTATTAATCATAATAAATATCAGACCGGTCATTGTGGAACTCTTTGGGAGGCCTATGTCCAGCAGTGGACGTCCTTCGGCTGATGATGCTGATGATTCCGTACATAAGTTCTGAAAAACTCATTGGTACGGATGGTCGAATCAACGTTCGCCGCGTGCGCCCAGTAAGCCCAGCCCAGCCGGCTGGGCTGAAGTAGCCGTAGCTCTCAGTATAGGAGGCCAGTTAGCATTTCCTAATTACATAAACGTTAATTGTTATTTGGAAACAGCTTGAGTGCACGCTCCCAAGTTATCGCGATAACCTCGAGCCGCGCACGTGAGGGAAACCCGCAAACCCGTGTCGCGCAAATGTCGCCATCGGTTTTAGAACAAATCCATTTTTGGTTACAATTGCGAGCCGTCTAAACAGGATGGAGAAAAATTGGGTCCTGGAAGTAAACTATCTCAAATCCTTGAAAACAACTGATTTTGCTAAAGAGAAACGTATATTATTTATTTACACTTTATTGCTCGGAAAAAAAAATAGTACTAATGGCGGACATAAAGCCATAAGTCATTTTCTACCTTAAGGTTGACACAGGCTTGTCACACGATAGAATTTCAAAGGAAAAAAAAACAATTTAAGGAAAAAATTTAAGGCTCCGAGCAGGATTCGAACGTGCGACATCTGTCATAAGCGGGTAATCGCTCTACCCTCTGTGCTATCGGAACAACCAAGCTCGGGCACGAAATCCTTAAACTAGTTCCCTCTTACAACGCCTTAAGGAGGCGTACAGCGACATCTACCGTCGAAGACTTAGGCTTCTATTAACGGCAAATCGTCAGTAACGATGCGCCATCCCATACTAAATTACTAATACGCACACATACATACATACATACTCATTTGAAATTTGGAATTTTCGTTAGCAGCGTTACTGCTTAATACAAAAATTTATTTGGTATGGAAAAAAATTGTTTAATGGGTGCCAAATTAAAAAGCACAACCGTACAGATAACATTAATTCTTTATATAAGATATACAAACTAGGAAGAAAGAATATTTAATTTTTGAAAATAGGGCTAACAAGGTTCCAATGAACTGATACCACATTAATGATCTTTTTTGAGTACGAAATGCAATACTCGATCAGTGGATTTTCCCCAAAATATTACGCCATATCTTAATGTTGATGTTACAAATGCGTGGTATCCGGTAAGGGCGGTAAGTACTGCAGAATGCAGATTGCGTGTGATTGATTGACTGACCTTCCTTTTTAGATTATATAATGCATGGGAGAATTGATTTAGTTTCTTGCATATAGAGTCAATTTGATATTTCGATCTCAACTTATCATCTACATTTAATCCTAAAAACAATATACAATACAAGAGGAAAAGGCAGCACAAGGCAGTGACAAGTAATATTTCATGATGCTTCAAAAGGTTTAAAAATTGGAAGGGATTTCGTACAACTTATATCATCTTACATTAATTAACGTTTCGGTACATATTTATATGAGGATATACATATTTTAGCACTTGATTGTATGATTGGTATATAACATCACGTGCGAAATGTATTGGCCACGCGTCACGCAGCCCTGACGTCGCCCGCGCACGTTGTTTCGACGTTTTATAGCTTCACTTTCGGAGTTGGCAACTTGGCACAACAAATAACAACACAGCATTGCCGTCAGACTTCCGAGTGTTGCCACCTATAGGACTTCTAAAACAGGCCTTTAAAACGTTACCAAACAAGACAATCATATGAATTACTAGGCATCTTCTGGGTGAGCTCGCTTCACCGTCGGCCTCATCTTTGCCCCCTGGCTAGATGCTAGCCAAGAGCAATCCAGTTTTTAATAATTTGAAATAAATAATTAAATAAAAGCCGCATTGTGTTTACTTTGGTCGATTAATACTTCAATCGAATTATCCTATCACTATCCGATATATTGAGGAGTTCCGGTGGCCAGTTCTGGTCTTCATCATCTTCACTTCACCACAAGGTACATTTCGAGAGCAAATGCACGTGAAATTCGCTGACATTCCGGTGTGTCCTACATCTCATGTCCATTGCATATAACATGTAGAGACGCCTATCCAAGTAAAACTCTGAAAAAGCCGTTTATATAAATTATATTTTTTAATAAAACCGTCTAGCCCACCTTCCAGTTCCCTATTCAGATGTCAACTGCGTTATCCGTCAACTCTTTCACCTTTCAAAAACAATATAAACTACATTCGATCATTCCTTATTAATTATCTGACTGCCAGCGCTATACGCAACAAAAAGTACCCATCGCACATATATTTGATATTAAGGTGCTAGTAGTAGTTTGCTAGCTCATCGCCCGCAACACACTTAAACCCAGTTCCTACAGTCGATTATTACTAGATGTAGTGTAGGCATGGGAAGAATGGCGCTGGTGCTCTTCTAACCCTGACACTACACGGGGAAACCTTTTACTCTCATTCATTTGGGCGTTGTGTTTGGTTGAGCTCCTTAATCAGTCACATTTCTATTTCTACAAGCTGCTACAACTGTTATTTTTTATCAAGATACATTTCATACCTAAGCTATACTCGTATTTTATGCATAAACTAATATAAGTTATCATTCAGCAGTCTTTGTCCAAAGAATGCCATCAACCCAGTTTGAGAACAGGATAATGTAACGTGGTGTGTTTACAGATCGGCATCAACCCGGGACTGTTCGCGGCGTACAAGGGGCACCACTACGCGGGCCCCGGCAACCACTTCTGGAAGTGCCTGTACCTGTCGGGGCTCACGCGGGAGCAGATGTCCGCCGACGAGGACTACAAGGTGTGTTCCACAACATCTTGATGTTACTAGTCGGACAAACATATTCCAAGGAAGACAATAACGTTTTGTTCCGCAAGCAACTTGTTCATCGTCAGCTCAATCTTCACAGTCCGTTCGTGGTCATTTTAAGTATCGATGACAACAAGACGCCAATCTTCTCTCATAACTTCTTTCTACATGTCATGTACCGTAGCTTTAATTTGATCTGTCCATCAAGAGATGTTCTGGATATGATCACTGCTCTGTCCAGAGTTGAATTAGCTAGGACTTTGGACCATCTCCTCCAAAGGTGGATGCTGTTGGAAAATTTCTGTAGCGTTGGAACCGCTATCATACTTATTTGTATATGAATTCACAGATATCATAGTAAAGCAGATCCGCTCATTTAAATTGAACGATTTCTGTTTATCTGATCTATTCTCACTAATGCACAAATCAATAAGTTTGAGGGAGACAGATAAGTGATATCTGACAGTGTCTCCGCTTTCATAACTGCGAATTGTACTGAACTGATGTTTGTGAAGTGTTGGTTTATATAGGATTTGACATGTTGGTGTGTTTAAATGGAGACAATTCGTTAACAGCCGAAAATGATCGTACTATCTGTCCCGTTCTAACTTATCATAGTTAACCATAAGGATTCAAGATATGAAATAGACGAAAATGCTGTGCACTTGCTGCATACTCGTCAAGAATTCGACGGCGATTTAAGTAACAACCTAGGAATGACCCCGTTATTATTAGCGTGTAACATTCGACTGTTTGTCTTCCAGCTCCTGAACTTCGGCATCGGCTTCACGAACATGGTGGGGCGCGCGACCAAGGGCTCCGCCGACCTCACGCGGCGCGAGATCAAGGAGGGCTCCGCCGCGCTCATGGACAAGCTACGCGCGTTCCGGCCTAAGGTACTAGAACAAGGCACACCAATACACATGACACATGCTTTACAGCGTACGTAACGGTTTCAGAGGAATTTCCTCCCTCGGTCGCTCCGATTGTGGAATGAGCTCCCTGCCGAGGTTTTCCCGACGGACTACAGTATGGGGTTCTTCAAGAAAGGAGTGTATACATTCTTAAAGGGTCGGCGACGCGCATGTGTCACAGCATGGCGGGTCGAAATGCTTCCCTACGGCGGTTTAGTTTTGCATAAACAACAATAATATTGTGACTAAATCCACCACCACCACCATATCAGCCGAAAGACGTCCACTGCTGGACATAGGCCTCCCCCAATTTCATGGGGGGTAAATGCCATAATCACCACGCTTGGCATGCGGGTTGACTATCGCAGTACCTCCACCGCACTCCAGGGTTGCTGCTGCCTATCTCCCGGTTGTCTTGGTCTTAGTTTTAGGACTTTTAGGACATACCCGGGTCCGGGGACCATATCACTAAAACTAAACTCACTAGAATCAATGTAACCGATATAGCCCTCCGAATCGCTAAACATAAGTGGCAGCGGGCGGGGCACATAGCACGTAGAACCGATCGCCGTTGGGGCGGAGAGGTTCTCGAGTGGCGACCACATAGCGCGCGGCTCAGCATGAGTAGACCCCCCACAGGCCCACAAGGTGGACTGATGACCTGGTAAATTAAAGGACCGGGCATTGTGGCACTCTTCAGGCTGGCCTATGTCCAGCAGCGGACGTCCTTCGGCTGATATGATGATGATCACTAAAACGATTCAAACACACGTATAAACTATCGCTCCGGGTGACATGCATGTGGTTTATACGTTTTAGTGATATAGTTTTAAACATGACTCACAAATGATTACGCAAAGGTTACGTGGGCAGTGATAGCGTCCTGCACGGGCAACTATCGCAAAAATAGGTTTTCCACTGCAGCATTGTAATTGACCGAGTGAAACGTATAAAAATGCTTTCGAATGCCCGGATTTCTGACGGTTTCCTCTACAGCCTAGCTAGCACGATGGCGGTATCCTCTCCAGCCTAGCTAGAACGTCACATAAAACGTGACGATATAAGGTATTGTGCTAGCTAGGCAGGCCGCATTTCTCAACCAATTCTCGTGAAATTTTCGTGAGCCGGTTTGATCATGATGTTGAATTTTATACCGAGTCAGTTTTTGGAAAATTTGAAAAAAATCTACAAGTGACAGACCCACTAGTTGTGTAGTACGGTGATACTTTAATATTATATTAAATTATATGAACTGTGTATTGTTTTGATAAAATAATCTCTCGCCGAGTTTTATACGCTGGTTCTTCTCGTTGCAGAGGTTTATTTTACCGAACCTGTGGTAATTTATTGATACTCATAGGTATAGCATATAATATGCCCAAATTGAAGAAGAAATAACTTTGATTTTACGTCAAATATATCAGTGATACAATACAATACAAATACTCTTTTCTCAAACATGCAATGAAATATTGATGTTATGTTCCTTATAATAGGCTGCGAAGTATGACGTTTCAGGTGCGGCTAGGACAAGAGGTCGTTAATGCAATTTCATACAAATGTTGCAGGCCTAGGCCGGCAAAGTCCTTTTTTTTATTTCCATTCCACATAAATTTGTGGCACAGGCATCATGACATTCTGCCACTATGTGTATTAAAAATAAAACTTTGATTTTTTTGTTGTTTATTTCGTTGCATGTTTGAGAAAAGCACTATACATACCTCGGCGGGAAATATGGGGTTGCCCGCCTGAGACCTATCCGACCTCGCTTTGCTCGGCCGTCTATATGTCTTCGGCCGGCAACGCCTTTCGTCCCGGCCTCTGTAGTAATGTACTATTATTCCACACCACAAACGAATGAAACAGTTACAAACAGAAACAACACAGCAACATGTAAGTAGAGGTAGATAACGGGCGGTCTTATCGCTAAATACCGAGCCTATCATATGGTATAATTTATTGTAGTATATTGCAAATAGCCGTATTGACAAATCTGTTGTTAGATTTTGACAGTGGCGGCTGCTGACTACGAGAACCGGTGGTGCGCTAATTTGTAGATTTATGAAATACTATAATATATAACTCAAAAATTGCAATACAACCACATTTTACTACTAACAATTTATTTTTTTATGTATTACCTCAATTCGTCGATTTTGGTCAATGGCAAATGGTTTTATATTAAGACATGACCTTGGCGGCCCAGTCGATTTTATTTCTAATTTATCAATCATTAAAAGTTTTATTATTGTTTTTAATATTCTCGATATTCAAGTTCACACTTATTTTTTCCATTAGGTAAACACATAGTAGTTCGTAAAATATAGTCACACTCACTTTACAAAAACAAACAATAAACACGAAATACGAATGATGGCGCGATACGAGAAAAATGCAGGCCATGTTATTATTCTTAACCAACTAAGCTAACTTGACAATTGGTGCGCAAGAAAATCTTTATATTTTGAGCGTTTACTTCGCTTGGTCGGGTAATACCTCCGTGCGCCGCACCAGATTTACCTATTTCTTCATAGAGTTTGTACGGAGTATCTTCCGTCTCACGCGCCCGGCGTTCTAACGCGATTCTCATAGAAATTGTACTGCCTAGGGCGTGCGCTCCACGAACTGCACTGTTGAATATTGTAACGGTGGTCACTTTGAACACCTACTATGATAAATTAAAGTATGTGAAAAAAATGCATTTTATTCATTTTAGACATTATGTTTCTTAGAGACATTTACTGCTTAAGACCTACACAAACGATATCTGAATAGAAATAGTGTAAGTTTATTTTTTCAAAACAACCGGGTTCGATTCCCTAGCTGGGTACAGTGTTTTTTTTTCAAATGTATGAATGCAGTTTTTCTTTTTATCAAAATCGGTGACATGGTTCCTAAGAACAAATCTTCGTATGTCTTATAGTTTCAGACTTTCCCATACTGACCGATTTGAATGGGCCACCTTGTATAGTACAGATAATTGCGATTGTGTTATTGATGACGATTGTATTGAAGGTGTTAAATTTTTGGTAGTGCAACGCACGAGCGCACTCAAGGTACAGCCGCCACTGGATTTTGAACAGGAAATCCGGCTTTGCCATTGACCTCTTGGACCAAGCCGCCACGGCCCATCCTTAGAATAGACTAATTGGAACTAAATTAATTTAAATGCCTAAGGCTGTCAATAGGGTAACCCTTTCAGCGCGCAAGATGCCACAGCGCTTCAGTCTTTCGGACGCGCATGATGGCCGATATATAATAATATCTGTCATTTTACGCCCAAAATACTGCGTCTCTGGCAAACCCTGAGAGCAGATATCTGAACTTTCATTACAGCTCATAAATACCAGTAAAATTCCGGCGTGTGGTAATGTGTTGTTGTGACGTTTCAGGTGGCGGTGTTCAACGGCAAGCTGATCTACGAGGTGTTCTCCGGCAAGAAGGACTTCTGCTTCGGCAAGCAGCCGGACACCATCGCCGGCACCAACACGGTAACGCTCCCGTCCCACTTCTGACGAACATCATCATCCCATTGCTAAATCATCTGTATTTTTATTTGATGGTACCTTTTTCTTCATCGTAAAGCTGACCGAATCTTTTTCTCTCCATTTATAACGTTAGTGTCGGGTACACGATCATATTTACAACGGGTAGAACAAACCGCGAGAATTTTGAGCAACTAAGTTTTGAACAAAAGTTAACAAGGGTTATCATTTATCATTTGTCTTCCAAGAATTTTTAGGAGACGACAGTGACGAAAAAGGAAACGCTGAATATTCAGCTAACTGCCGTGTTCAATAATATATCACATTCAGATGTTTTAGTATATTACAACAACTATCAACGACAGTTAACTAGCGATGCGTTAAGAAAGAAGAAATAACCAGTTTGTTAGTTAATTTTACAGTCTCCATTTCTTGATTTCACATAGAACGTTGTTCATAGTGAACGAACAATAGTACGCCAACATATCATAGCGGGCCGGCGGGGAGCAGCCGCTCCGCGCCTTCGATCCGTATCGAAAGGCCCCG